>OZ057403.1:43197600-43541692 GCA_964056735.1 Allodiplogaster pararmata
TATATGAATTTGAAAACTCGCAATTGATTGAATTTAATTGAATTGTTTTATCACACAATGTATGATAGAGCGTAATAGGGTTTTTGAGAAGATGAAATCTTATGAGGAGTGAGGGTTGCAGAGGCTTCAGGCGATAATATAAGATGGTTTTTTTGTAAACTGAGATCTGTTGAGAGTCGTTACAAAGCTCGAGTAGGAGGAAGAAGGAAAACATTACAGCAGGGTTTATTTATGGACGTTACATCGCAGCCGTTCCGGGGGAAAGAGAAGAGCAAAAATGATCTAGGAAAATATGCGAATTTTTTGCTTCTATTTCTATTTTGTTTTCTCAAATTGAACGAAATTGATTAAGTTGTCCTTTCATGCCAAGAAATGTCATTGTAATCCTATTATTTTCAAGGGATTCGCAGTAATTAAGGTGTTAGATAGTATTTTTTCACGTTCACATGAAAGATCAACTCCTTTGCACTTTCTTCTAGTGGTCGAGGAAACCTCAGAGACGGGAATTCTCTGCAATCTCCCCCTCGTCTCTTTCCCCAGAAACGCTACGGGTAAACATACTTGATTGTTCCGAACGTTGCAAGAGAAAATGAAGAGAAAGAAAGGAATCGTGAGATTGCGAAACACTGCGGTTGATATTAGACTGAAAAGCTTGCTTGAAGAGTAAGGGAGAGAGAGATGCAGAGAGAGGGAGAGAGACAGATAGAGATGGAGAGAGGTGAAGAGAGAGGGGAAAAACATACAGAAATATAGAGAGAGATGAAGAGCGAGGGAGATAGACATAGAAGGAAAGAGAATATTTGAAAGCTGAAAGATAAAAAGGTAAAGACTACTTCCATCTTGAGTTGACAAAAGTGGAGAAGCAGGAGAATATGAGAGCTAGAGATAAACATAGGAAGAAGAATACTCTGAATAAGGTTAGAAGAAATAGGAAAACCAAAAGAGAGCGAGAAAAGGAAAACGAGAAAACAAAAGATAACGAGAGAGATAAAAGAGAGAGTGTGTGGAATCTCACTACGTTTACAGTAAGCGCACGCAGAAGGGAGCTCCCGAGAAGGCTGAGTACACGTACGTGACGTCATCCGCGAGAGGGCAAAGTTGAAAGGGTGCAGATAGAAATGAAACATAACGTGAGGGAGAGAAAAAGCAAGAGAGAGAGAGAGAGATAGAGAGAGAAAATAGAGAGTTGAAGCAGAAGAGGAAGAGGCACAGAAGTCTCCTGAGGCTGTGTTTGGAAAAGTTTACCTAGCTGAATATTACCCTCCACAATCAGAGGAAACGTTTAAATCAAAACATTTCATTTGTTTCAATTTAGTAATGTGCACATTCATTGAAAAATAGAAGCTCAAAAAATTATGCACAAGTTAGCTACTTACAGTGTAAATCGTGAAAAGAAAATAAATCTATACCAAAAAAGAGTTAGATAATACGGTTGAGAGGTACAACTAGAAAGCAGGAGCTGTTGATTATCGGAAAACCTCACGACTACACTCCAGGCATTTGAACTGATGTTCCATTACAGAAATTATCTAAAAATCTTAATATTAGATAAGTTTGGCAGAATGATAATGATAATCTTTTCGATAAACAGCTACAGTAAGAGTAAGAAGATAATCACTGCAACGTGAGGGTTGAAAAAAGAAAAAAAATCATAAAACATGATCATATACATGTACAGTACCGCCCAAAATGTTATAATATATAGGGTTATTGAAAATAACTTTTTTCAAAGATAAAATTCAAAGCTCAATATTTCACAGAAGTTTTTTTGGGTGTCTGTACCGTACCGGACGTCGTTTTGAGTGATTTATTATTTATCTCCAGGAAATACACCGAAATTGGTATATCTTCCATTTTTCAGTTTTTCTCCATGATTTTTTTTAGTTGATTTTTTTTTTGTTTACCGAACTTCATTCATAAAAATTTTGTTTCAAGTCATGGTTCGAACTGTTGGACATCGAAATACAAGTAAAAGAATGCAAGAAGCTGTTGTTGCTGGGGCGAAACAGGGCCGGTCACAGAGCGAGCTCGCTCAGCAGTTCGGGGTAACTCAGAGCGCTATCTCCCATATCCTCCGGCGTTTTCGAACCCAGGTAAACGAAGTTTCTACAACTGAATAACTTTGGAACACAAAAAAATTGCAGGGACGAGTCATCGTGAAGACAAGTTCGGGGAGACCCCGCGTAACTTCGAGGTACATGGACCGAAGCATCCTGCGCGCATCTCGCGAAGACCCGAAACGCACTGCTACAGACATTCAAGCTGTCATATCAACGCCCGCGACTCCTGCTCCTTCAATAACTACCATCAAACGCCGTTTGCAAGCCGCTGGACTGAATGGAAGGCGGCCTGCAAAGAAGCCTTTCATCAGCGAAAAAAATCGTAAAGTTCGAGTTCAGTGGGCTAAGGATCACCTCAGTTGGACACGCCGTGAGTGGTCTCAGATTGTTTGGAGCGATGAATCTAAGTTTAATATGTTCTGCAGTGACGGTCTGAGGTGGGTAAGACGTCCAGCGGGCAAGCGTTTCCTGCCGCAATACCAGTCGCTCACAGTCAAACATGGGGTGGTTCTGTGATGGTCTGGGGCTGTTTTTCCGCCAGCGGCATGGGTCCAATTAGACGTATTATCGGAAATCTCGATCGTTACGGCTATGAGAACATAATGGAAAGCACTATGCGCCCTTGGGCCCTCTCCAAATTCGGCCGTGGGTTCACCTTTCAACAAGATAACGACCCGAAACATCGATCTCAGCACGTTCAGAACTGGTTTCGCCGTCGGCATGTGGATGTTTTGGACTGGCCGAGCCAGTCTCCCGATTTGAACATCATCGAAAATTTATGGGAACATTTGCAACGAAAATTGACGGGAAGAACATGCAGAAATGCTGATAAAAAGTTTAAGCAGATAGAGGAGGAATGGAAGGCGATTTCGCAGGCAACCATTGACTCTTTGATTGATTCTATGCCTCGTAGATGTCAGGCAGTCATTGACTCGAAAGGATATGCCACCAAATACTAGAATATTTGTTTTATTACTTCGAAAAAACTGAACATCTCTACAAGCACTTTTTACTATTTCCATTTTTTTAACGAATAAACCTAATATAGCATTTTCCAAACTTGTTCTATTACTCGAAACATGTGAATTTGGCTTGTAAAAAATATCTGAAAATTTGATCTTCATTCGTTTTTTTTGAAAAAAGTTATGTTCAATAACCCTATATATTATAACATTTTGGGCGGTACGTATAAAATTAGTATAATAATAATTCAGATGGGATATTAAATCGAATTGTAAATTTACCTGAAATCAGAGGCCACAACAGGGGATTTGTGTGGTACTGATGTGACGGTGATGGAGCCATCCTTGAGTGATGGGAGGTTATGACAGACGCGGGAGGTGCTGACAGGAAGGAGCAGGAATCACTATTGAGTGCCAGGAGGGAGGTGGAATCTTTGTTGAGGGGTGCCAGTAGAGAGGGCGGTTCAGTCTTAATCGATGACACCGAGTGAAAAGCATGCGGCCCGGAGGGCATAATGTGATGATCCGAAGTCTCCTCTCCCATACCTTAAAATTCATTCTTTCTCAAACAAGCGGTGAACGTTAAGAAACAAATCAAACTTAACCATACTAATCCGAGGTCATACTCCCTCTCAGTTTAATCATTGAAAATGAACTGAAAAAAACTGATTTCTAGAATGGTTAATATGAACCTGTGAATACTGTAACCCCTATAACAGTTATAAGCGAACCAGAGTCTGGACTGCCTGCCTCACAAGATGTGCTCATCTTCTGTCTCTCAAGCAACTTGTGCAGCAAAGAGAGCGACTCCAATGAAGACGGAATTGGCTGAGAACAACATAAACTATGGACAATGAATTTAAAAATTTTCCAAAATCTCTAAGCTAAGTCTCATCGGAAAGATCCGTACGTTTAAATCATTTTTTAATCAATAAATTATCAACACTTAAAATTAAAAAAAGACATATGCAATATATGTACGTTGTTTAAAACGCAGAGCAAAAATAATAAAACAATAAATTACAGTAAAAAACCAGAAAGTAAGATTTACACATACTTAATAGGAGGGCAGTTGTCATTATTAGCATAAAGATAACTTCAAAATTCATGTGTAAATTAAGACTTAAGGTCGGTTGAGTTCTGCAAGTTCTTGTTCAGCGTACAACGAAGCAGGTAGTTTTTTTTTGTTGTTAAAATCGAGGCCTCTCTTATTCAAATTAGGTTTCTGAGCTGTTTTTTTGTTGGTAGAAGTCCGATGAGATTTGAATTTTGATAAGATAAACTGTTTAATGTGTTCTATTCGATCGAAAATGAAAAAGCCAATGGAGCGACGGGAATTGAAAGTACGGTTGGAACCGAAAAATGATGGAAATTATGAAATTCTCTAGATATGTTCACAGTTTTGGTGGATTACTCAAGAACTCATTCCTTTAACTTTAAAAAAAACGAAGAAAAAAAGAAGAGAAGCTCAAAATCTTCAGGTGAAGTTAATATGATGAGCTCTAGCATGATTCTTCTAGACGTCAATGAGGCGCGATGAATGCAAAGAACTATAATAGAATAGAGGAATTATCACTCTTGAGAAGTCTTACGGCTAGAGAGAACGTATTTCCCATTTGGGAGAAATGAGTTTTCATTTCGAGCATATTCGCTTCCATGTATCACCTTGCATTAAGCAACTATCATTACACACGTTATGATTTTCTATTTCTTCCTCAATATTAATTCAATAACGAGTTATGAGTGATTCATCTGCAAGGAACTTCTCTAAATCCGTTCAGAATTGTGAACGGAAGCAATGAAACAACTAAACTATAAAGATTTAGCTGGCAAAAACTACACTTATACTATGAATGCTATACATATTATTGTTATTGTACAGTATTATATAAAAGAATTTCAGCATAAAATATAAATTCACTGTTCCTACGTTATTCACAGAAATCTGCTTCGCTCCAGTGGAAATATGTTCACGAGTCGAATCAACTTCAATATCAAACAAAATCTGCTATCATATAGAAGTTTTATATTTCGCGCTAGCATCATATAGTGAGCTTTACATACAATCCAAAACTTTCATTGTTAGTCCAGTGAAGTAAACGCCAAAAAAACAAAAGTTTCTAATAAATACTACGTTTTCTTAAAAAAACCAGACGATTTAAGTAACAATCAAATTTTGAAAATTAGAAGAGATGTATTTTTAAATCAAGTTTTTTTTAAAGCTTTGAATGTAACAAGATTAATTAAATATTGGAAGTGAATGAAGACGATGTAATTATTCATTACCTAGCATAAAAAGTTCTTCATTCCGTTCTGGAACTGTACCACATTCAATTATAACATGGTAGTTATTTCGAATCTTTTCAAGAAGAATTCGTTTTCCTTACCATCAACGAAATATGTACAACTTGTTAGGGGTCACCTACATATTAATTGAAAAATCGAAGTATTCGAAAACATCAGCAAACAATACCTCTTATCACATACAATTTAAAAGATGCCAAGATAATAAGATGAAACTCGGGAGTGCAACAGTATTGTATTCATGTCCTTCGCAGACGGAAAACTTTCCAACCTGATGGTGTCCGAATAGCGTCGTGCCATCGCACAACAAAGCGGGCGCGGATGTTCGCCTGGCATCAGGATACTTTGGTGTCGGCCGCGGGAGACAAGGAGATTCCGAGGGCGAGGACGTCATGGTCACTCACTCGGGATATTGCAGTAGAGGAAGCTCCTTTTGCATCCACAACCACTAATTCTCAACTACCTTCTATTTCTCAAGGCAATAGAGAGGCACAGTGATTGTAGAGAGAGAGAGATGGAAAATGAAAGGGAGAGAGAGAAAGAGAATGATAGAAAGAAAATCATAAGAGAGTGAATATAGGAAAGAGGAAGAGAAAGAGAGCTCTACGCTAGAGAGTGACAAAGATAGTACAGCGAGAGGGAAATAGTTAGAGGAAGTTGAGATCAACTGGAAGAAATGTGAAGGGTTAGACAATGAAGAAAGACAGAGAAGAGAGATAGAGAAGGTGAGAGTGAGCATCAACGGTTGACCCTTGAGGCGGTAGAGGGAACGGAAGCACCGCCTCTTTTTCCTCTTCTTCTTTCACGACCGAAAAGCACTGGACACACAAAATCCTCACGCAGAAGACGTCGTGACCGGAGGTCTATCTATTCTACAAGAAACAAACACTTTGTTTGAGAAAGCGAGAGATATAGAGAAAGAGAGAGGGAGAGAGAGAGAGACAGAGATAGGAGGGAAAGTGAAAAAATGAAGCTGTATAAAAAACTGTTGATAGAAGAGTTCATACGGAGTGAAACCATGGTATGACTTTTGAATATATGTATGTAAAATACACAAACACATGAGAGAGCGCCAGAAGACAGTCGGAGAACATTAGGTGTGAAGTTAAGAATGAAGGATATACATAGAACAATTAAGCGAAAGAACAGGCGAGATGAAAAGAGTTGGAGAGAAAGAGAAATAGAGAGAGAAAGAAAGAGAGAGTAGTAAAAAGGTTAAGAGAAGACGAAGGAGAATAGAGAGAGCGGAAAACCGATAAAACAAAATTGAAAGTGAAGAAAGAGAAAGTGAGATGAAGAGCGTGAATTTGATGAAAGCAAGAAAAACTAGAGATTTCTTTGTAAGGACATTTCACATCCGTGTCGTAAATACAAACACCTGATCTATTTTTCTCTCTCTATCTCTCTCTCTCCCATTCTGACTCTCACTTCCTTTCTCTCTCATTCTGACTCTCTCTTCCTTTCTCTCTCATTCTGACTATCTCTACCTTTCTCTCTCATTCTGACTCTCTCTTCCTTTCTCTCTCATTCTGACTCTCTCTTCCTTTCTCTCTCATTCTGACTCTCTCTACCTTTCTCTCTCATTCTGACTCTCTCTTCCTTTCTCTCTCTATCTGATTCTCTCTTCCTTTCTCTCACATTCTGACTCTCTCTACCTTTCTCTCTCATTCTGACTCTCTCTTCCTTTCTCTCTCTATCTGATTCTCTCTTCCTTTCTCTCTCATTCTGACTCTCTCTACCTTTCTCTCTCATTCTGACTCTCACTTCCTTTCTCTCTCATTCTGACTCTCTCTTCCTTTCTCTCATTCTGACTCTCTCTTCCTTTCTCTCATTCTGACTCTCTCTTCCTTTCTCTCTCTATCTGATTCTCTCTTCCTTTCTCTCTCTATCTGATTCTCTCTTCCTTTCTCTCTCATTCTGACTCTCTCTTCCTTTCTCTCTCTCTCTCTATCTCTCTTAGTCTCGCTCCCCCGTTTCTTTCTTTGTCTCTAGTTCAGCATTCTCTTCTCATCAGAAATGTTTCACATAGCACTGTTCTCCAGTGTGGAGAAGCAGCGAAGCCAGTCATCACGAGCTCCAATAAAGAGGAGTTGAGAAGTGAGGGAAGGGGCGGAAAAGAGCGGAGTGGACGCTTCTGGCACAGTGGAAAAAAGGGAGACAGCTGAGATGGAGAAGAAAGGATGCGACTGAGACTCTGAACAGCGGAGACGGAGCAGGTGACCGGTGGAAGAGGCCATGAGGATGGAGGACTCGCTTGGTAGATAGCATGCGGGCGTAAAGAGGGAGAGGGGTGCCGCCATCTCTGGGGAGAACAGCTTTATGAGAGCGAGCTGCTGCAGACTCTGCAGGCAGATGACGTGGAGTGAGCTGGCGGAAACGAGACAGAGGGCAGTGGGAGAGAGCTGTAAGGGCGGATGCAGGAAGGAAGAGCTGCCGTGCAGCTTCCCCCGACACAACTGCAGAAAGCAGACTATGAGTGGAGAGTATTTGCTTTCAAGAAATATTGAGCAAGTTTAATCCTACTAGCGTCCCAACTTGAATTTACTTCAATAGCAAAACAACACAACTTCTTCCTTTTTTAAAATTTCTTTAATTCTCACTTATTACAGCAAAACAAACAAAATTTTCGAAACAATTGGTTCTGAATGACAACAAAATTGCAACAATTAGTAAAATTCAAGCTGAATTTTCAACAAAAAAAAAAACTATTTGCGCTTTTTTGGAACATGAAAATTGATACAAAAAGGTGTTGAATCAATTGGATAGTAACCTTGACCCCATGGATTACTCGGCACTGCGTCATTTCTCCTTCCGCATCAATAAATAATACCACTTCCCCCCCACCTTTGACGTCTTCATACACAAACGGCGGAACGAAGAATGGAGTCGCTTTTTGAATCTGCATAACTCAACAATGAATGAAGAGCACAAGTGAAAGAGAAAGGAGTTTTTAAAAAAACCTTCTCCAAAGGTTGAGTGTGTTTGAATTCATCTGAGCGAGTTCTCCATCGAATGACCCCCGTTGTCTGCAAGCAATGGTATCCTCAGCAATACTCATCTTCGACGGTAGGCGTATGGATAGGAGGATATATGTATGTATTATAAAAAAAAGGAAAAAGTAGAGTTTTAAGGATACGGTGGATTCTTTGATCTCACCGCCAGTTGCAGTCTTTGACTGAATGTTTATGATGGGCACTCAGCTAGCTGGAGCAGATGAATACGAAGGTGTCAGATTACGGTGGCGCAATTTGAAATTACCAGCAAAAGGATCAGAGTAAGAGATAGAACGGAATAGAGAGAGAGAGAGAGAGAGAGAGAGAGAGAGAAAGAGAGAGAGAAAGATAGATAGATAGAGAGAGAGAGAGAGAGAGAGAGAGAGAGAGAGAGAGAGAGAGAGAGAGAGAGAGAGAGAGAGAGCGTCATAATATAAAAGAGTAGATGAGTAAAATCAACAAAAGAAACACATAAAAAGGAACAAAAAGACTTATAAGACGTAAAGACGTAAAGAGACTGGCAGTCGTGTTTTTTATGAAACTAGAAGGCATTTGGTGTGCACATGTTCATAAAATTGGCCGTCAAGTTGGCGAATTCTAATTTATAGAAAGTGAGCGGTAAACCAGCTTTTTTACTAGGAACATCCTACCCTTTAGATGATGAACACAACCAAGCAATATTTTATCTGTATCAATAGATATTGTTGACTACAAGAAACTGTGACCATCTATAACTCTCACACTCAATAAAAAAGGTTGCGTCTTCGTGGACATGAGATCAGAGAGAATTATTGAAACACAAAAATCATTTAACACTAGAAGATGGATGAATATAAAGAATGAAGATAAAGTTTGTTGTGTTCTGGGAGTTCATCCTAATTGTTCGAATTTTCATACAATCGAGATATCAAAAATAAAAACTAGTAAGAAGTTGAGATGAAGAATTCAAGATAGCCGTGAGTTCTCCGTGAGAGGAGAGTCCAATGGACAACATTTACATTCAATCAGAGAGAAAAAGAACGCCTGCAACTTCAATTAGAAAAAAACGAACTATTCAAAGGCCTTGAGTTCATTTTGAACGGAAGTTCTGTTACATCATGCCTACCTTATCAAATGCGATACCACAGCCACCAAGGGTTGCAGCAATGACAACTTCTCTGGCTAGCCCCATGGCTGCTCGGATAGTGCCTGATGCTGCAGAAGTGCACCACAGCAAGGACCCAGTCTGTAGAAAGAGTGTACGAGAATAAGCCTCACTTTAGTATGGTTTACGGTACAATACCAATAATCCAGGGACCAGCTACTGGGTCAACCTGGTAATTCCGTATCTCATCTCAGGACTGCGGTACCCTCATACAACGTGGGAATAAACACAGAAAATATTATTATAGTGAGGCTTTCTATTTTGCTCGAGAAGAGAACAACAAAAGTTGACAAACAAAACCACTCGAACTTTTTACCGTATTTTTGTTGTTGAAAAATACTGAAATTGTCGCTTCGAGCCAACTGTTGCATAAAGTAAGTTTGCAAAAAAATTATTATTTTTTGAAAGAGTATTGTAGTACCTGGAAAGAGATTCACGAACAGAATCTCCAAAATAAGTAAGTAATGAAACTTAATTTGAGTATGTGGACTAACTTGTGAATGAATGCAATAAGCGTAGCCCTTCTGATCTCCGATGTAAATCCTCCTTCTGCTCGGATCAATAACAGCTTGACATCTCGTCTTCCCATGCAGTGAATACTGCCACTTGATGTGGCCATCTTGCAGGTGACATGCCATCAGCTCTCCATTGTAACTGCCTGACAGAACTGCTAACATTACTCCTTTTCACGATAAAATATTCATTTGTGTCTTTCTAAGCTTATGAAAAGGAGCTCGCTAAGCTGTAGAAGACTGACTATTAAAATCGACTCAACATACGTGAATAATATAAAAAAGGTCATAGAACATCCTCATATTCAGCATAATCCCACGATTAATGTCCTCTGTTTAGTGTAAACGCGGGATGAATGACACTTTGTAACAAGACAGTTTGTTACAAGACAGTTTGTTACACTACACTTTGTTACACGAAACTTTGTTACACGACACTTTGTTACAAGACAGTTTGTTACACGACACTTTGATACACGATATTTTGTTAAACGACACTTTGTTACACGACGCTTTGTTACACGAAATTTTTTTTAACCTAATGAAAATTGTGAAAGGCTATATATATTTATGCTTATTTGTTGAAATTTAGTTTTGGTTTTTTTTGAGTTTTTAAAGTAGTTTAATTGGAGAATAGTACATTTTGTTACGGGACCATGTTTGATAGCGAGTTACAAAAAGTGATCGAACGAAACAGAGAGAGCAGTTTTTTTTTTTACAAAATCAAGTCTTCAAATATACTATTAAAAAACCTTTTTGTATTATATCAAATTCAACTGTTCTTTCCTGGTTCCCCTTTCCAGGTTTAAACTTTTACTAGTAAAATTTGAAATGAAAAAACTTTCGAATAAAAAAAACTCATAAGAGTCGTTGGTTTTGAATTTTCTAAACAAATTAAAACTTCGAAAAATGAAGGGTTGTATAACAATAAACTTTATTAATGGACAGCCACATTTCCTCGTCGCCTGTAAGCCTCCTCTCTCAGATCCTCAAGCCGAAGCTGGCAAATTTGGCTCTGGGGCAACTTCTCTAGCTTTGTCGAGAATCCGACGATTTCGGAAATCACATTCAACGCTTGAAAAAAGAACGGAGGCGTTGTGTTATCAACTTTTTGTTCCTGGTTTTATTTTTAACTGACAGTTTTTTACATAATGTTCCGTTCCGACATTTTTTTCTCAGAAAAGGCTGAACAAAATTTAGGATTTTGAAAACTTTTTATATTGTAAAAAATAATTTAAAGTTATAATTTGTTAGAGAGACCGCGGTCTGTTTGAGAGACTGCGCGCAGTTTTTTTATTGTTGAAAAATTTGTTAATTAACTTTTCATTGACAGAAACAAATTTGAACAAAAATTCCTGAATTTAATTTCGTCCTGGAAAAAAACTAACTGATATTTTCGGAGGAACGGCGGATGCGCATTTTGCTATGCTCTTGTTCACGGATTATTTTTTAAACTTAATTTACAAACATTCTCAAAGTTTGGTTGTTTTTAACTTGCAGGAGGGGGCGCTTCACTTGGGGGGGGGGCTATTTTGGATTTCAATTATTTTTACATTAAAAATTTACAAAATTATTTACAAAAAATTATTGTTAAATTTTTTGTTAAAGTCTAACAAACAGCCACAATTCTGATGTTCAATTTCTAAACAAATTGATTACAAAACAAACTAAAAAGAATCAACAACTACAAAAAAAAATCAAACAGTTAAAAAACTCATTTAGAACCTTCCTTCAAACTAAAAACTGTGGAACAAAATATATCGGAGCAAATCGTCGTGTAACAATTTTTTTGTAACAAAGTGTCGTGTAACAAAGTGTCGTGTAACAAATTGTCTTGTTACAAACTGTCGTGTCACAAACTGTCTTGTTACAAAGTGTCGTGTAACAAAGTGTCGTGTAACAAAGTTTCTTGTAACAAAGTGTCGTGTAACAAAGTGTAGTGTAACAAACTGTCTTGTAACAAACTGTCGCGATACCGTAAACGCGATGGCTTACCGTAAACAGAAATTTTTGGGTTGAATGTCGTCTTTGGGATCAGATTTTTTCAATCGATAATTATAAGATGATGGGGCCGAGTGTATCTGACATATAAGGACTGCCTGTTCCTCGTCAAGATGCATAGCGGAAGTTTCCACCCGATGCGAGGCTCTTCTCTCCCACTTCTTCAGACCCATTCCCGCCTCTAGACATACAATCAAACCGGAGTGGCTACCGATGATCACCAGATCGTCTCCTTTCCTGCAGTTGAAGGAGTTTTAATGCTGGAAAAAAACTTGTTTGTAGTCAAAGAATACATTATTGACATAAAAAGGTTGAGGAAACTTTCTAAGAGCAATAAATTTTGCGGCGTAGCAGTGAAGATTACCTCGCTTTCAGCCTCTTATTTACAAAGAATCCTCCAAATTAGTTGTTGAAGTTGAAGTTGAAGTTTTTTTACACAAAGTATTTTGAAACATCACGTGTGAAAGCCTAAGTCAGAGGGAAGATAGAGGGTTTCTGGGGCATAGGGGAGAAGAAGAATTTAAGGGTTCAGAGGTGTTTTCCGATGGGAGTCCCTACGGAGAGATCCGAGTAAGGAAATCGATAATGGAAAGAATCATTGCATACCAGCCGCTCAGAATGATGCAAAAGGGAAAATTACGAGAAGTTGGGATCAGGGCCGGTTTCGAAAAAAATTGAAAAATTTGTGCAACTTTTTTTTCTTTAATTTTGAAAGTCGAAAAAATTTTCGACTTCTTTTTACGAATCAGGAAAAGGAAAAAAGTAGAAGTGGAAAAAAAACAAAGTCGAAAGAACCGAAATAATCGAATTTTTTCGAAAAAACCAAAAAAAACTAAAAAAAAGTCGTTTCATTTCGGTTCTTTCGAGTTTTAAAAACAAAAAAAGAGTCAAATCTAGTGTTTTCCTTTTTCTAATTCGTAAAAAGAAGTCGAAATTTTTTTTTCAACTCTCAAAATTAAAGAAAAAAGTTGCAAAAATTTTTCGATTTTTTTCGAAACCGGTCCCACTGGGGATAGTTGTTACATGACGACCGCTCAGGGAAATAAGAAAAGAGCAGAATGAGCAAAAAGAGCAAAATTTGGAGAGATGATTGATTAGAAAATTATGGAGCGTTAGAAATCAACTTTTCACTTTGCAAAGTAATCTCTGCAAAGTGATCCCGTTAAACGCTCTAGGCCGCATCCCGGCCGTATCCCGTTAAGCGTTTAACGGGATCACTTTGCAGAGATCACTTTGCAAAGTGAAAAGTTGAATTCTAACGCTCCATTAGTTAGAATGTTTTTCTCTTCGTCAATATTGAAATTGATTCGCTAGTTCGCAAAAAAAATTAAAAATTAATGATTTCTACATCGCTTTATTAACACCGTACCAGTTGATTATGAGAGGCTGCGCATCCACACACTTCTCCTTGTAGAAGGCCCACTAACACCGTACTAGTTGATCATGAGAGAAGGAGTTACCCCGCAAGACTAGATGCACGCTCAGCCAGCTCCGCTCGGGATTCAGCAGATTCATCAACAACTACCTCCACCGCATTGACGAATCCATCCCCGATGTGTGTCCGGATTGCTCTTCCGGACCTCACGACGTTGCGCATCTCTTCGACTGCCCACGCCACCCGACCGCGCTCTCTCCAATCGACCTATGGACCAAGCCGCTGGAAGTCGCAGCGTTCTTGAAGATATAAGGAAAAAATAGAAGAACAAGAAACGAAGGAGAACACAGACGTTCTTCGAAGCCGGCTATATCCGGCAACAACAACAACAACATCATGAGAGGCTGCGCATCCACACACTTCTCCATGTAGAAGGCCCACTAACACCGTACCAGTTGATTATGAGAGGTTACGCATCCACACACTTCTCCATGTAGAAGGCCCACTAACACCGTACCAGTTGATTATGAGAGGTCACGCATCCACACACTTCTCCATGTAGAAGGCCCACTAACACCGTACCCGTTGATTATGAGAGGTCACGCATCCACACACTTCTCATGTAGAAGGCCCACTTACACCGTACCAGTTGATTATGAGAGGCTACGCATCCACACACTTCTCCATGTAGAAGGGCCACTAACACCGTACCAGTTGATTATGAGAGGCTGCGCATCCACACACTTCTCCATGTAGAAGGCCCACTTGCATGAAGGACGACGGCTCATCTCACAACAAATGGAAAGAGTCTTTTCCGGTTCACGATTCTCTATCGTTTTATTAAAACTGCCTGAAAATAAATTTTATTATTCCATAACTTTTCAATCGTATGTAGAGAAACTTTAAGTCATTTAACATCTAAAAAAATTTGAAAAAAACAAGAACAAATTAATAAAAAAAAAGTGTGTTTGACAAGAAAAAACACTGTAAAACGCGGAAAAACTTCGAGAAAAAACCTAATCAGATACCTAAATGAATAATAAACAACTTCTCCATTCTTCGAGTCATACAAACAACCCTAAATCTTTTTTCATTTCAAATAAACGTTTCTTTGTTGTTGGCTCTCGATGAAACAGATCGAGCCTCATCCTTGAAAAAAAAGCATCATCCTTTAGTTACACTCACTCCGACGTAAAAATACCGCGAATCTATTTCTCAAAAAGCTCTCATCCGATCAGCAGAATGGCATCGAATTTTCACAATCTTGGTAAAAAAAACTTTTTAAAAATGCTGTTTGATCATTTTCGAACCAATTCTACTGGTCAAACAAAATATGTTTTGAAAAAAGATTTCCTGGAGGACGGGCAACTCTTCTTAGATCTGCCAGAGTAGCGCCTGGCTGCATAAGCAACTCAACGCTTGCGTACTGTCGACAGAGAAAAGAGAGCTCAAGGAGGGTGGCTGATGTTAGACCCAATGAAGAAAGGGTCTTCTTCGGAGAGGTCTCCTCAGTTATAGCGTGACTGAAATGAGTATCATTATATTTGTTCCGCCGGTTGGTAGATGCCGTGTGGTTTTTTTGTATTATTTATTGAATGTTTGCTGGCGTTTCACTTTATTCAATCTATATGTAAGCTAACGAAATATTTAGATTCTTTTAAAGCTATTAGTTACTTATACTAAGTGCTGTTGAATGGAAATAAATAAACCAGTCAAGTTATGTATGAACTGGGTTGTAACGAGAGAAAAAAAATTGAACCAGAGCACCTCTCCAAAATTTCGTGGAATCGCGTCTCTTCCACTTCCATGCCTTCTTTTAGTGAGTTCAACAAGGCTTCAACGTCGACTTTACCTTAGAATCACATAAATCATTTCGTTTCTATCAATTTATTAACAGAAAGTATGATACGTCAAAATTATTTTATTTATTAATTTATTCATACATGAAAAACATGATGTAACAATACACATGCAATTTCATAAAAGCTGAAAAAGATAAAATACTGAATGAAAGGAAACGGTAAGTTATATTTGAATTGTAGCTAAAACCAAATATATAGTATAGCAGTCTAATATGTATAAGTGTGCACAACCCTGTTCGTTTCACTTTCATTTTATAAAGAAGTATTATTCTTAATACTAGAGAAAGAATATGAGCTAAGACTACCAATCACTCTAAATCCAACCATTTTCATTGACTGGAGGGCTGTTTTGGATGTAGTGAATGTGTTGCACCTTCAAGGGCAGCACGCTTTCCACTTCTTGCTGTAAAAGCTGATCATCATTTCGATATATTGAACTGTTGAGGAAACGACTCGTACAAATGAGGGTACGATTATCCGAGCAAGGTCTCAAAAACAGAATTATTCTCAAGTTGAATTTGAACTGATTCTGAGAAAATGCTGAAAAATAAGATATCCTACTCAGATGCTGACTTGAAATCGAAATCTTACAAAACTCAGGTATTGAAAGAAATGTAATTTGAGAAATAAAAACGAAATGAGGACCCGTTCAAGTTGCCGATCCGCTTGCAAAAAGAGAACGAGAAACTGCCTGAGACCGAAGAGAGTGAAGTGAGCAAAGGTAACTCCTGGCAGGAGTTCTACCATTCGAGAGAAGCCCTCCAGCGAGAAACGCACGCCTCGAATTTTGATCTGGAAGGAAACATTATTATAGAAACAATTACTTTCATTATAAAGCGATAAGAGGTACACCAATACTTAGCTCTCTTTCGATGAAGCTTATAGAACCGGGAAACTAAAAGAGAACTCGGACCATCTGAGAAGTTCTGCCACTAATCTTCCACTGCACGCCGTCCGCTGCCTTCTCGACAACGTCTCCGGTTCTGGTCCACTCGCATTCCAGTCTCCCATCCACCACGCATCTCCTTTCTTCCCCTCCTATCAAAAGCTCGCCCTCTCCATCATTTCTCACTCTCGTCCCAGATATCAGTTCACCGAGTGTTACTTCTTTACATCTACAACAAATCTCTTCTTCATTAGCTTTTTCAAACTACAGCCACATTCATTGAACTTTGCTTGGAAAATCTGGATCAATTGAATCGAAAACTTTTTTCAGTAAGAATTTTGCAAATAATAAATTTTGAAAAAAAAACTCACCCAAAGCACACTTCCTTGATCATTGCCCAGCAGGAGACTTCTGTAATACCGTACACATCATAGACTACAGTGGGACAGAGTGGGGAGCGAAGAGAGTTTACAAGATTGAGGGGGAACGACTCCCCTCCGATGAGCAGCAACCGGAGGGGGGAAGTTGGAGAGAAGAGCAAGCAAAGCTGCGCGCGGGGCAGGCTGTGCAGCATTGAAGGACACATCTGATCAGGCAGCACTTCTTAGTCATTCAATGATTCATTTGTTCATTCATTCATTTACTGATCATTGGATGAATTACCTATTTTGTCAACCAACACCCTATTTTATGAAGTTCAATCATGAAGATGAAATTTTCTGAAGAAAAAAACGAATTTACTTCTATCGTTCATCGAGTATCGATGGTTCGCGCTTACAACTTCTGCTGAATGGAATGAAAGAGAGTAGATGCTCAAGGAGGAAACGGAGTACCTGCATGAATGAAGGCTGGAAGTTGTCTATTGCTAACGTTAGAGAGTCCGGATGAAGAGATACCTGAAAAAAGAGCTTTTTACTGAATTAGAAACACATTTTATAGTGATTAAGCCATTATAAACGGCGTCAAACGTACAACAAAAAAAAGAAAATGAGAGGCTAGAAAAAAGGCGACAGCGAAGAAGTTTTTAATTTTTTAACTCGTTTTTATTTGCGCATGTTTAACTCACAGCATGTGCGAGAGTAGATGTTTATGTTAACTCAATAGTGATCAATAAAACAAAGAATTATGAAGAAGTAAATAATAGATTGACTGATAAATAAATATAGAAATGCGCAAGTTTCAAACCTGAGGAGTTAGAATTAGATGGCAACCAGAGCTTATCCACAGGAGTAATTCTACCATGGATGGATCGAAGGAGAATGAAGTTGAGCATAGTATTCTTTCTGACTCTTTGATATTCAGACGGTTCCTGAAATATGTACATCAATTCATTCATAAACAGGTACATTTTCATAAATAATATTTCAATTACTACACACTAAATTTTTTCTATTTTCCAATTCCTCTCGTTACCTTTTTTTTATTCCTGAATAAACCGACAAGAAGTAAATTAGTTACAACTTTTTTTTCGACAGTGTTTGTCTTACCATCATTCGATGTTAGTATACTATGACGAGGTATCAGTGATTCAAGAAACGAACTGGCAAAAAACTACAAACAGTTAGGAAACAACTAGCTTAAAGTCGTGTATGTTGTGCATGATGCAGGATTGCGGGACTTGGATGAGCTTTGGCCGCCCTGTCGTCCCCGAAGTCCGCATGGAGTAGAGGATTCCTGGCGGTAATTCCCGCTTCTGTAAGCCCTGCTTCTCTCTCACACATACTGGGTTTAAAATTGCAACTATAAGTCATGTGCAAAAACAGATGTGAATAATTTGCTTTTACCTATCGCGCTTTGTTTCTCGTTATCTCTTTCACTTTTGACTTTTAATTATTCTGAACTTCGTCAAAGTGCTTTCTTCTCGTTAATCGCTATTTCTTGTCTGGTCTCTCTTCTTTAAGGATTTCTAATCTTGTTGAACATTCGAAAAGAAGTTACATTCTACGAATCTGTCTTGCAGAAGTCTTCGAGGGAAGCTAAGCAGTTGAGCGCCTTACAATGAGTAACATTTTGACGAAGTTCTCAACAATAAAACGAACACAAAACATTATTTTAAGCAATCCCAGTGGAGGAAGACATCGCTGCCAGCTGACTTACTTTTTCGGGCCTTTCTAGTTTCAACTCATCGTCGAGTGTCCAGTACCCATCTGGAGGGTAACACGAGAAGCTCAGGTCCAAGGGGAGAAAGGCGTTACCTCGCTCCATAAAACTGTTAAACATCCCTTTATAGCATTTTTTCTCTCAATAACTTTCAAATATAATCAAGACAGCAAAGCATTCAAACATTTAGATCAAATAATAAATATTTTCATATTTTCTGAGACTACACTTCCGTTTTTTTTCCTGCTCTAGCGGGAGTAATGAGTTTTCTGGAGTTTGATCGTAGAAAGGGGTGCACTGTCTAAATAACGAGTTATTAAAAAAAAGAGGCCGACAAAGCAGAGTGGTTGAGATTCAGATGGCAGGTTGAGAAAAACTCACGCTAAAATAGAGAAGATGAGTTTTGGACTTCTCTGCATGCGGAGAGCAACATGTTCGGAGGAAGAGAACGTTCCATTTGCATCCTGCCAAACATTTATTGAACTAACCTTATCACTATGTACAAATGTGAAGAAAAAATTATTAATAGAAAACCATTTAAACCAAAAAGCGATTTTCTTATGGACCATAAGAATAAGATAAATTTGGCTTTAAGGTATAAGAAAAAATTAAACAAAAAAACTTTCTCCATGAAAAATTTTGATTGAAATACTTACTGGAGGGCAGCAACGTGAAAAGATAAAAAGGAAAAAAAGTAACTCAAAAGAGAGACAGACAGAGAGAAAAAGAGAGGGAGGCTGATAGAGAGAGAGACAGAGAAACAAAGAAAAAGAAAAACGAAGAAAATGGAAGAATCAGAAAATTTAACTGAGATTTAAAAAAAAAACTATAAAAAATGAAACGAAATTAATGAGTCGATGTACATACGAACTAAATATGTAGATACGTACATATGTAAAGGATTGTCGAATCAGTGAATGCCCCGCCCCTTCCTATTCAAATACCGAGTAATCGTCGAGTACTCGCTGAACAAGATTCTTCTCTCGCTGAATGTCAGAAGAGTGAAAAGAAGCTCCTTCCAGTCCATCTGGGGTGACAACTGTCAGCTGAAGAGAATTTCGCCACTCCATGTGGAATGACATTTCTCAATGGAGAAGAACCTGATGGTCACTTCTATCGTAGAGATCCTTTGTATGGGCATTCTTTATATAGAAATTAGATAACTCTTGTCGAATCAGAAAAACACATTGTGTGAAGTTTTTCTGTTGAGAGTTTGAATATCACAAACCACAATCAAATATTGTTTTTCTTCATCGAGTGTTTGCAGTATTTTTTTTTCTTAATATAAGACGATGCTGGGAATAATTTTCGCCAAAATGTTGTTCCTCGGGCAGATTTCCCTTGAAAAACCAAGCTTTTCCATGGCAAGAAACGGAAAAAAGCGCCATGATAAATGGCAGCAAATAACATGCGTTTTGACGGGCCTGCCAAGAAAAACCGTCAAAAAACAAGCTTTCTACTTTGTACTCGTTTTGTCACTGCCAGAATCCGGTTTTTGTTTGTCCTTGTTTTGTCACTGCCAAAATCGGGTTTTTGTTTGTCCTTGTTTAGTCACTGCCAAAATCGGGCTTTTTTTGTATCCCCTGTTTTTTGTATCATTCCCCCTCTCTAGTCTCATTCCCCCTCTCTAGTCTCACTCTGAGAGGTGACCCACTCTACAGCTCTCATATTGATTTTAAAACCAGCAAATCT
Source organism: Allodiplogaster pararmata (assembly GCA_964056735.1). Lineage (NCBI taxonomy): Eukaryota > Metazoa > Nematoda > Chromadorea > Rhabditida > Diplogasteridae > Allodiplogaster > Allodiplogaster pararmata. Next base: position 43,217,492 of record OZ057403.1, read on the forward strand.
CACATAATGCCTCGTTGCGCCAAAAGAATGACATTTATTTATTTATTTATTTAGATACATTTTTGAAACAAAAATGCGACAACACTCGGAACATGGTGAACACATGATAAATTCTCTACAGGTTAGGTAACTGCAGATTGAGTAGTTCTAATACATCGAGAGAACTCAATCTTGCTTTCAGAGCAAGTACAGTGGGAGCAGAAACTATATCGTAGGCAAGCTTACAATAATATCTAGCGGAACGAAAGGCGAAAGAATTGAATAATGGTAGTCTACGCGTACGGGAAATGTGAAATGAATACTTAGAAGTACGACCATTACAAGGCTTAAGCCTATACATTTTACTAACTGGAATATCAATTAATCCATTCAGTATTTTATAAGAGAAGATGATATCTGTCTTAGTTCTACGCGACAATAAAGTATCTAATTGGAAGCTTTTAAGTCTATACTTGTAGGAAGGTCGGGTTTGCAGAGATTCTCGATTGTAAGAGCATCGAATGCATAGTAATCGTGTGAAAATATGCTGGACATGCTCAATTTTTCTGATGAGATTCTTTTTGTACGGAGACCAAATGACAGAGCCGAAGTCTAGTAAAGGAACAATGAAAGATTTGTAGCAACGAATATATGCTAATGGACTTTTGATGCATAATGACCGAAACAAAGCGTAGACTAATCTCATTGCTCGTCTTGTAACATGTTCAATATGATATTCGTAAGACAAATCGACATCAATGAAAACTCCCAAGTCTCTTATTGGTGATTCTGCAACTTTGAATGGAATGTCACTATGATCATCGGTTTTTACAAAATAAGGTAGACCAGGATTAGATTTACCCAAATGTAAAACACTGCATTTGTTATTCGCGATCGTCAACTGCCATTCATCACAAAAAGTTTGTATTTCTAGAGCAGCGGATTTCAATTGTAAGTGGGCAAGAGTAGAGTCATTAGGAGAGAAATTGGCAAATACTTTGATGTCATCCGCGAACAAGTTGACAGAAACGAGATGGAAATTTTCGAGCCTATATGACAGGCTAGCGATATATAGAGAGAATAGAATCGGGCCTAAGACAGAGCCCTGGGGCACACCTGAACTAATTGGAAAACTATCAGAAAGGGTATTGTTAACACGAACACGCGAGGTACGGCCTTTCAGAAAACACTCGAACCAGCAAAACAAATTGCCTCGAAAACCTACACTTTCAAGAATATGTAACAGCTTATCATGTGAAACTGTATCAAAAGCTTTCGCTAAATCGTAATATAGTATGTCTACAACATTATCACAGTCTAGTGCATGCTGCCATGATTGAGTACATTCTAGGAGATTTGTTTCAACCGATTTACGAGAGCGAAACCCGTGTTGACAGTTTGGAATGAGATTGAAGACATTGCACCAATGAATTATTTCAGGCTTAAGACAACGTTCTAGAACTTTAGAAGCAACAGGAGATATTGTAATTGGCCGAAAGTGTTCAGGAGAACTTGGGGAAGCAACTTTATTAATCGGTACGACAATGCCTTGTTTCCAGATGTCAGGAACCTTACCCAGTATTAAGGAAAAGTTAAACAGAAACGAAAGGGGCTCGGCAAGTACTTCTGCACAATTTGTTTATACAATAGACGGAATAGAGTCAGATGGCGCAAAACAAGATGATTTCAGTTTCTTCAAATGACGTAATACTTGTTGAGGCATTATAATACAGTCTGACTTGGAATAACTATTTCGAGAACTGAGAATAGGCAAGTTTCCATTATCTTGAGTAAAGACAGAGGAGAAGTAAGAGGCTAATGCATTGGCCTTTGCCTTGTCAGTCAACTTGGATAATCCATCGACAGTTATACAACCAATACGAGTTGTTTGTTTTAATCTGCTATTCACAAAACTGTACAGGTTCTTAGTGGAATTTAAAAGTCTGAGTTCGCGATTTCTATTCAGTTTCTCAATCTCAGATTTTATTTTCATACATATTCTATTGTATTCGGTCACAACTGGAGCACAGTTCAGTTTGCGAAAAAGACTGGACTTGTACATGATCATTTTCTTTATATGAGGTGGGTAAGAGTCGAAAGGTAGTTTACGTCTGTAAAAAGGAGTGTGATCAGTGATAAGAGGAAGTAGAGTGTTTAAGAAGCGAGAATATAGATCATTTATATCGATGAAATTATCGAACAAAGTGGTCCATGAAGTACTAGATAACGCAGCAGACAGAGAAACATAGTCGCAATGTCTATAATCAAGGCTAGGCTCAAAAAGGCTAGCAGAGCTATCATGGAGGATAGTGAAACAAACGGAATTGTGGTCACATGATAGAGAGAAAGGCGATGTTACATAGCAATTCGATATCGATCCAGGAGGCCCAATAACCAAATCAAGAGTGTTGCTCAAATGAGTAGGTTCCTTAACAAACTGCGTGAAAGAAAGATCAGCCACTAGGTCACTCAATACTTTGTGCTGTCCAGTAGCGCAAGATGGATTAGACCAGTCAAGTGCAAGATTTAAGTCGCCACAAAGTACAGCTGTATGAGGCACACAAAGTAAATCACTAACAAGTTCGAATAACTGGTTATTTTGATCGGGATTCGTATTAGGAGGTCTATAAACGAGTATAATCCGAAGAGTATTTATCGAAGAAGGTGAATGAATATCTAGTGCAATTAATTCACTAGAAACATCGTGCAGAGTTTTAATTAAGGACACGGAAAGAAAGTCACGGCAAATTGCAACTACACCACCCCCTTTTCTTCTCAAACGATCAGAACGAAAAACAACATATGGTAACCTAGCAACGAGCTCAGAATCAACGATCTTAGAATTAAGCCATGACTCACAAACAAGAAGAATATCAGGTCTATAAACACAAAGAAAGGTGTGCAGCTCACTTAACTTATTAACAATGGAGCGTGCATTGATCAAAACACATTTCAAACCGGTGGAGCAGCCTAGCAGCTGGAGTTTGACGGAAGCGGTGTAGTCGGGCTGGAACGCGTAGGTGTAGTCGTGGCCATCGGAGGTGGAACAGACGTTCTATTCTTCGAGAAAATTTCACATTTCTTCCATAATTGATCGCGGTAAATCACCCAGCCGTCGGCCGGATGAGTTTTCTTCATTAGGGCAAGTTGAGCTCTCAATTTCCTCCATTCGTCTCTTTCCTCGTTCGTCATACTTTTGCGGACATAAGTTCTACTCCAAACGACGTTTTCTCTCAAAGTTGGTCCGTTCTTTAGTGCTTTTAAAAGATGCCCTCTTGTTGGAAGAAGCACTTTAAGAAGTCGAGGGCGATCTGTTTCTTTGCCTAGTCGATAAACAGATTGGGCACGAGCATCGATTTGGAGAGCGCCGAGAATTTGGGCAACGTTTTGTTCGTCATGCTGCATACGGTAGGCGGAACTGGGGTTGGAACTTTCAGGTACGCCATAGATAACTAAGGACCTCATGCGGTTATGCTTTTCAATCAGTGATTCTGACTCGGAAGATGGAAGCGTGGTCTCCAAGTTTTTACTCACCAAATCCGAAGAGCATTTGCAAGATGAGGCAGTGGAAGATAGTTGTTCGATTGTGGTAGATAGAGTGATTAAAAGACGAGAGATTGTGTCCCAGATTCCCTTAGGTACACCAGGCGGAGGAGAACTATTCGCGAAGGAAAGAGTTTCAGCAACGATAGTTGGTATGTTCTTATCGTTGAGACTTCCATTTGGAGTGGGTTTAGGAAGGACTTGTACTGGACTTTGTCGCTTATGGGCCCTTGTGATAACCATTAGAGAGAAGAATCGATAGGTCACCTCACTCAACGAGCACACAAGACAAGAGTGACAACGTTTTGTTCGTCATGCTGCATACGGTAGGCGGAACTGGGGTTGGAACTTTCAGGTACGCCATAGATAACTAAGGACCTCATGCGGTTATGCTTTTCAATCAGTGATTCTGACTCGGAAGATGGAAGCGTGGTCTCCAAGTTTTTACTCACCAAATCCGAAGAGCATTTGCAAGATGAGGCAGTGGAAGATAGTTGTTCGATTGTGGTAGATAGAGTGATTAAAAGACGAGAGATTGTGTCCCAGATTCCCTTAGGTACACCAGGAAAACATGCCTGCTCAGCCTCGACATTCCAAATGTTCCGCTTCCGTTCGTTGAATCCTTACTTCAAAAATGATAAGACAAGCTGTTCTTCCTCTTCAAAAGGCTATATTTGAGCAAGCCCACGAAATAAGTTATCTGCGTCAAGCCCTTGCTGGAGCACAGAGAGATGTGTCTTCTTCACCACAACGTCCTCTTCTACCCCCAACCACAGTTCCGTGTAACGTTAACAACAAATCCACTTCAACCATTCCATCCCCTGCTCATCCTCGCCTTTCAATCATTCCTCGCCCAGTTCACTTTGTTCCCTCTTCTCATGTCTCCATCGCCTCAAGCTCGACAACTCAGCCCAGCAACCCTCCGAATACCATTCAGTCGGAGAAATCATCCATTACCCGACGCAACACTCGCAAGCGCGTTCTGGTCCGGGCTCCACTCGATGCTCCAGCCGTTTCTTCTTCCCTGCAGCCATGCGCTAGTTCTTCTTCAAAGACCTCAGGTTCAGCCACAGCGGCTCCTATCTCCGTAACAACATCGCCGCCTGTTTTAAGAAGTAGCGCACGGATCCTGAAGTTGACGGATCGAAAGAGGAAAACTAACACGAAATAGGACAGGAAGCGTGGGAAATCAAAAGAGCTCAAACGCTTTTCTTTCAACGCGCGATCAATCAAGAATAAGTTATTTGATCTCCACCATCTCCTGCGCTCCAGCAACCCTGATGTAGTCTTCATCTGTGAAACCTGGCTAGTCTCAGCTGAACCTGATGCTCTCCTTTGTGATGGTCTTCCTTATCAAGTGTTCAGAACGGACCGTCAAGATGGTACCCGAGGGGGCGGAGCAGCTATACTAACCATAAATCTTCTTTCTCCGACATTTGTTTCATCCTTCTCTGGAGATTCCGTTGAATGTATTTCGATCGATATATTTCCGAGCGACACATGTACTCTACCATTTCCCTGTATTCGACTGATTTCCTGTTATCGATCTCCAAACTCCTCTTCTGATGCGATCAATGAGTTCATCAGACATCTCGCACCTCAATGTTCCCTACCTTACCCAATCATCATTTGCGGCGACCTCAACTTTCCCAATGTCAACTGGTCCAATGCAGTCTACACTTCTAACCATCAATCAACTGAATCTTTTCTTGACTTCACTTGCGACTATCACTTAACACAATACGTTCTCTCACCCACTCGAGCAGACAACATCCTCGACTACGTATTTTGTAATCAGGACATCATCTCCAACTGTGAAACATCGCATCAATTCTCTACTAGCGATCACAAATCAATATTGTTCAACGTCTCTGGATGCGAAATTCTGCCGACTCGTAATAGTTCTCTTCGCCCTCGATGGAAGAAAGCTCCATGGGAAAACATCAATTCTATTATATGTTCCGTCGACTGGACCATGTTGTTTTCCTCTCTCAGCATAGATCAATGCGTTGACTATCTAACTAACTTCTTGAACACCCTGATATCCGATGTTGTTCCTCGAACTAAAACTAAACAATTTCATCTCAATTATCCTGTGAAAATCAGAAAATTGTATAGTTTTCTTCAGAGATGTAAGAAACGCTCGTCTACTTCTTGTTTAACTGCCCGTGTGTGTAAGAAGCTTCATCGCGAAGTTCTCAAATTCGAATGTATTCGAGAAAATTCCCTTGTCATGCCTAGGAATTACAAGCTATTTTTCCGTACCATCGCCAATAGAACCAACCCAAGTCATACTATATCTTCGCTTATCATTAACAAAGTTCATATCACGTCACCATTGCATATAGCGTAGGCTTTCGGTGAACACTTTGCATCGGTTATCGTTTCGCGCCAGTCCGGTCCTCTCCCAGAACCTTCATTTAGTCATTCGCTTGAATACACTTCCATTGTATCACCCTCTGACATCAGTGATCTTTTAACTCGCATCAAGCCTAAGATTAGCAATTCTCCAGATTCGCTTCCTAACATCTTTATCAGACAATGCAAAGATTCTCTAGCAGTACCATTGTCTATAATCTTTTCCAATTGCCTTACGCTAGGATGCTTTCCCTCGTCATGGAAATTAGGTATTGTTAAACCAATCCATAAGGCAAACGAACAGAATTGATTAACTATCGTCCGATCACTTTGGGTTGCTCAATGTCCAAAGTTTTAGAGAAACACATTTTTAATTTGTTGTATACTCACTTTGAACACTCAGACATACTCAAACCTAATCAATCCGGCTTTCGACGGAAAAGGGGCACCGTCTCTTCGCTCGTGCAATCACATGCTGAATATCTTTCCTTTCTGTCCAGAAAAATTCCGTTTGATATCTGTCTCATTGATTTTACAAAGGCGTTTGATGTCGTTGATCACAGGTTTCTCTTACATAAATTGCGTAGGTCCGGTGTTCAATACTCTCTGTTGTCGCTTATCCAATCATTTCTTTCCAGTAGATCATATCGTGTTCAAGTCGATGATTGCCTTTCCGACCCTCAAATCACTAACGTAGGCGTCCCTCAAGGCAGTTGTCTAGGGCCCCTCTTTTTCTCAATTTTCATTAATGATCTTGTTGATTTACTTCCTTCTCCGGTTCGTTGCTTTATACGCCGATGATGTGAAATTGTTTTCTGAGTCTTCAACTATTTTACAAACAGCCATTGACACTGTTCACGAGTTTTCTCAATCCTGGTCATTGCAAGTATCCATCACTAAATGTTTCATAATGCACTGTGGACGTAACAACTTGCTCAACCCATACCATATAAACTCGGTACTTCTTCCGTGTGTCGATGAAGTTAGGGACCTCGGAATACTTTTTGATTCAGCTTTCTCTTTCACTAATCACATTGACGTAACTGTTTTGAAAGCCACTAGAGCGATGAATGTGATTTTTCGTTCTCTTCAAACCTCATGTATGGCGGTCTATATTCGTGCCTACAAGGCCTACATTATCCCTCTCCTCGAATACGGCAGCGAAATATGGTCCCCAACAGCCATCGGCAAGATCAATGAACTCGAGAAAGTCCAGAGGGCTTTTACAAGAAGAGTCTTCATTCGCGCCGGACTACCCGCTGCCGACTACCTTACTCGATTGAAGACCTTGTCCCTCTCAACCCTTGAATATCGCCGCCAAATCGCTGATGTTTGTTTTGTTCACAAGATTCTCCACAATAATGTTTCCATGAATAGTGTTAATCTACTCAAAGTTCTTCCCACTCCCTACGTTAAACGTAACTCACATCTTTCGAGAATTGTCTTGCCTTTCAAGATTAACAACTCACATAGCACTTGTGTCACACGTTGTATCAATTTATGGAACTCGCTTCCAGCTCAAGTTGCATTGTTGCCCTCCTCCCTCGCTTTCAAAAATGCACTACTAGCACTTCCTCGAGAGTATATCATCTCGAATTCTAGATTGCGTTGTTTTTTGAGCTATTTTTATCTTATACCTGTGAATTACACAATCCATGTACCATACTCATGTATGTTCAAGGAATAAATGATTGATTGATTGATTGTATCCAACTCCTTAGCCTCATTTCTGGGATGATGGAGGATCGCTCTCAGGAACTCTTTGGAGAGTGCCAATACTAGGCTTTGATCTCATCCAAAAGGCCGAGTTGCAATACCAGCAGCTTCAACGACCACATATTATTCATTTCTAGCGACGTACCTCAACCTCGGTTGGGGTACGTCGCTAGAAGTGCTTAATATGTTGTCGTTGCGGAGCTGTGTTCAACGGACAAGTAGTGTTCAAAAAAAAGAGCCGAGTTTGGCAGTGCCAAAACATGTCACAAAGGAAAAACAAAATTGTCCGTGATTTGGCAGAAACAAAACTTGGCCACAGAGTCATTCATCATTTGGCACTGCGAATTAGTGGCCGATTCCTCGTCCCTATTTTGGGAGCTAAAAAAAGACTAATATCGGAATTTCCTTCTCCCAAGTTCGCATACTCGAAATCTTGGCAAAATGAAGTTTTTGGCTGAGGAACAACATTTTGAGCATTTTGGCGAAAATTATTTCCAGCATCATCTTATATATTGTTTTTCTTTATCGATTATTCGTTTTGCAGAGAATCACAGCAAGTATTTCTCATCACAGAATTTTACCAATAGAATAAAAAGTCACTTTTTCGAAATTATTTTTATCAGCTGGGAGTTTTTTAAAACATAAAATTTTTCACCCGATCATTTCAAGTTGAAAAAGAGTTGAAGCGACTGCGAGAATGAGTTATCAATACTCATCTTTTGATAACATGGGGAGTATAACAGCTAGATAATGTTCAATTTTGAATGAAACTGGCAGAGCTATGTATTTGTCGAGATTTGTCGAGTAGAGCAAGTAATAAATGAGTATGGATCATCCGGATTAACTGTCTGGCGCTATTATCGGAGCTGAACGTTAGATGGAAGAGATGAGAAGAATGAAGATATTCTTATTCTGTTGGGAGTTCATGTGTTCCAAACAAAAAAATTAATCAACTATTGTTAATCAAACCTTTGTTTTGCTGAGAAAAAGACAACTGAAGCATCTTACTCAAAGAATACAACAATTATTCCTTCGAAAATCGGTTCATCATATTTCTGAGAGTTGAATAAAACAACAAAAAAGCTTTTCATCAAAGATTCAAGCAATTTTATCATGACGCCTGAGAATAATATGAGCATTATTCAACCTTCAAAACTAAACAATCACAAGAGCTTTAGCAGAGTATTAAAACTTTTTATAATAAAAAAAGGCATTTGGAATGATAGCATTCATTTATTGACATTGTTTGTTGGTAGATTTTTAACCTGAAGTTTTCATCATTTATATGTTGACATTGAAATTTTTATGAGAATTTGTTCAAGTAGCCATCTTTAAATACAAAAACAAAACATTCATCTTGAAATTGGTTTCGATCAAACAAGCAAACTCATACTTTTATCGTTTAGAGGGTGGACTGGATATTTTCCTGTTAGGATAAACTCAATGGCGACGTCGATTCCCCACACTTCCCGGTTGATTGAAAGCAGGAAAATTGGACGTGAAACGCTTGGTAATGGTGGTTGAGGGAAGGCTCTAGGTGCAACTGCCATCTGCAATCTGCTCTCTTCTCAATTCTTCATTATTGATCTGCATTCACCTTCTTTTTCTTCCTTAGCTTTAATAAATCGATTCATGACTTGTATAAATTAAAAAGTATTGTCTAAGTTGTTTATTAATACTTGAAGACTCAAAGGCTAAGGGTCTTACCCTATTGCAACAATTGAGACCAAGAAATTGTGTTGTTAGTGAAGGTTTTAGTAGGTAGTAATATACAAGTCTCTATCTATTTCTGATAGCATCTGTTTGATTGATCAGCAAGGAATGTTAGTACGACGAAAGCAAGTTTGAGGGAGCCGACCTGTCCTCCCTCATGAGTACCCCGTCACTGGACTGCCTGGCGAAGAAGACTCGATCCGCTCTCGAATGCACCAACGCCATCGCACACATCCCACATGGCTCGTCCCTCACGAAGACATCACAGCCAGTGGCCAAGTAGCCGCCCTCCGGCTCATCCATGTTTCCTCGAAAGGATAGACTAAGTACAGGATGTATAACTTACTCTTCTCTCAAAGCGCTCACTCTCGAGCCCGAATCAGATAGGACACAAGTCTGTCTGGCCTTGGAGCGAAACTGACTTCTAATTACTGTAAAGATAACTTCTTTCTACATGCTCAAGTAGCCATCTTTAAATACATATCATCCTAAAATAGTTAATTTAAACCCAAATAAATTTATGGTACAAATACTACTTTTTTTTAGTCTAGGCGTTGCATAATAGTTATACGTTCGACTATTGTGCGAAGAGTCCCGAGTTCGACTCTCATTCCGGACAGATCCAACCGAACCAAGTGTGTTAAGAAATTTTGGTACGAATGTAACTTTTCCCACTGCTGCTACACACACTATCAGTGACCCAGTGCGTAGTCATTCTTTTTCCCGAGTAGGTCTCACCCGCATCTTAGGGGAGTGCATAACCTGTCACTATATATACATATATAATATATATATATATATAAACAGTGAGCGTGTATATAACTTATGTAAAACTACATAATTCTAGAGAAATCAGATTTTTCCGGAAATCGTGCAACCACTGAGATACGTAAGGTAGATGTCTACTTCCTCTTTATAAAAATCATGATAAATTTTAAAACTGAAACATTTTTGTCTAAACTTTCAACATTTTTCCCTCTTCGTACCTGCAGGTGCATTTTACTAAAAACACGCACGCACAGGCTCACTAAGAAAACAGATGTGAACGTTATTATGAGCACCTTCACACCAAGGGCTTCCGTATGGCCTACGCGTCTGAAAGTACATCGGAATTCCTCAAAACCTTTTTTCTCTTTTTCATTGAACGATAAAAAACTTAAAATAAGAAACACTGACTCCGCGCCAACATCCTGACAGCTTGCATCACGGGATGCGCCAGCAATCCACTACCCGAAGTCGTTGTGAGAAGAACGTTGCCTGATCGAACTACCGTACAACCAGACTCGGCTGAGCAGAATGATGGGATGAAAGGAGATACAACCGTTTTAAGAGAAGAACCCTCCAGGACCGATTCCAACGTCTGGAATGCTATCAAAAAGAGATAATCAACTCGTGAGAGATAATCAAAGAGATAATCAACTCGCGTTTAAAAACAAATTTTTTTCCTAAGCATGATTCAGAAGCTACACATCATCAAGAACAGCACTTTTTATAACTCACTGAAGACTTTCTTCCCTTTCTTATTTAGATCCTTGAGTGCCAAAATTAACAAGATGATAAATCATCAGGCACGAAAACGGGACGCGGCTTAGCACCCATCGCTGTCATATGGTCATTTTCAACCCTTTTCCTACCTCTCAGACATTTTTTTAATTCAAAAACTGTTTGCTAAAATTTTACATGTTTTTTCCTAGGAATGATGAAAGACCTTGTTTTTTTCCTAGGAATGATGAAAGACCTTGTTTGAATGGAAAGAGCACGGCCAATACTGCTTTGCCCACTCGAACTGACGACGTGTCACCGGCTTTGAAGACGGAACAAGACTCTGGAATGCAGGGCTTGGTGAAGAGTGGGCTCAGATAGATCCATTTGCTTTATGCTGCTGATTCATTAAATATAACTTTTAACGATTTTAAGTCTCACTTTTTAAGTAGAAAGAAAGTACATGTAGAGAAAGAGAGAGAGAAAGGGAGAGAGAGGGATGTAGAAAGAGAGAAAGAGGCGACATAAAGAAAATATTTAATTGGAGAGATAAAGAGGAAAAGAAACTCCCACTTCTTTAACTTCGCCGTAAGATGTCCATTGAGAAGCGCGTGGTTGACAGTTCCCAGGCGGACCGCCTTCCACAGCCTTAGAGTCCTCGTTTACGGAATAGACGCTATCCAAATGACTGAAGGACAAGCTCGTGGATGAATCGGAATCGACTTGAGAAGGATACAAAATGATGCGGGAGTGATGAATTCGTTTGAGATGGACGAGCGAATCAGGAAGCGGAGGGAGACTCTGCAGAAGGAGCGGAAAACTTCTCTTGTTTTCTACCCTGAGTGTCTGCACAAGCATCAGAGGGAGATCATGACGAGATTGTGATCGGTGGAGCAGAGGAGTTACCGTATACCTGCGAATAGTTACTGAAGTATTTCCCACCATTCTGTGCGGAGACATGAACCTCCCCAAGATAGACTGGGCAAATCTCACCGCTCCCAATACATGTAGTATGTCTCTTGCGTTCTTAAACATGACATGCGACAACAATCTTAAACAACTCGTACTTTCTCCCACTAGACTTCAAAATACACTCGATTGCCTGCTCTGTAATTCAAATATCATAAAAGACTGTATTGTCAGGCCTCCCTTCTCCACCAGCGATCATGCCTCAATATACTTTGAAATCAGAGATAGAGCCAAGCGTATTATCACAAGCACCAGCTCATCGTTAGACTGGAAAAAGGCAGATTGGGAAATAATCAACTCAGACCTCTTTAGCATCGACTGGACTTACATGCTCTCAAACCTAACTATTGACGAAAGTGTCGATAAATTAACCAACATCATCCAATTCATAATGGATAATAGGATTCCTAAAAATAAGAATGTCAAAACACATTTGAAATATCCCCCCAAGATAAGAAGATTATACAGCTTCCTACAGAGAAGTAACAAACGCAACCCTCTCTCCATTACGTCATTACGCACATCCAAGAAACTTCACAAAGAACTAGTCAAATTCGAGGTTCTTAGGGAAGACAAGCTTAAGTTCCCGAGAAACTATAAGGTATTCTTCAGAACTATATCCAACCGCATTAAAAGCAACACATCTATTCCTGCTCTCATAGTGAACAATAAACCAACTACTATCCCCTTCGAACAAGCAACTCACTTCGCCGAGTATTTTGATAAGTTACAACCCTTACCAATCAGTGGACCCCTTCAAATCTCTCGCCCGAATTTTCACCTCGACCACATTAATGATATCTCCCCTTTTGAGGTGAACTCCATCCTGAAACGAATAGCTCCGAAACTGAACTCGTCTCCTGACTTTATTCCAAGTAGACTACTCAAAAATTGTCTGGACTCACTGGCCATACCTCTCTCCATCATTTTCACCAACTCATTAACCTTAGGGCACTACCCTCTGGCCTGGAAAAAAGGAATAATCAAACCAGTTCATAAAAAGGGCCCCGCTCTCAGATCGAAAATTATCGTCCTATCACTATGGTGTGCTCTATGTCAAAGGTATTCGAGAAACTGATCTTCAATATAATCTATCAATATCTGGAAACCAATGGCATACTACATCCCAAACAACATGGTTTCCGTCGGAGACGGTCCACGGTAACATCCCTGGTAGAGGCTCATTCCATTTACCTCACGCTTCAGAATAAAAAAAATAGACTTTGACATCTGTCTAGTCGACTTTTCACGGGCTTTCGACTCTGTAAACATAAGATTTCTTGTTCACAAACTTGAAAAAGTGGGAATAACGGGCAACCTCCTCTATCTTATCCGTTCTTTTCTCACGAGCAGGTTCTCCAAAGTCTCAATCGGAGATACATTATCAGGCCCTAAAGTATACAACAGTGGTGTTCCCCAGGGGAGTTGCCTTGGACCCCTCCTCTTTTAAATATTTATAAATGATATCATGGAGCACATAGAGCCAGATGTCCATGGTTTTCTATATGCCGATGACCTCAAAATTTTTTCCAAAAACAGATACTCTCTTCAGAAAAGTCTGGATTCCATTTCCGATTACTCATTGACCTGGGGACTTGTGATATCAACTCAAAAATGCTTTATCATGCACTGTGGTCCTAGGAATCCAAAAGTAACATATAACCGAGAAGACAATATCATTACTTCATTAGTGAAAGATCTTGGCATTACATTTCAGGAAGATATCACATTCTCTAAACATATTGAACTAACCTCCCTAAAGTCCCAAAAATGTATAAACATGATCTTTAGAGCCTTTAAAACCAAATCAATTAAAGTTCTGCTCAGAATATACACCACATACATAAGACCCCTTATTGAATGAGAGTGAGGTATGGTCCCCAGTAACTATCGGTCTCGTTAACTGCATAGAAAAAGTGCAAAGATCATTTACACGAAGGTTACTACAAAGGGCGGGATTACCCCAAATGAGTTATGTTGCTAGACTGAAATTTCTTTCCATCTCCTCGCTTGAATATAGAAGAAATGTGGCCGATCTTGTGTTCATCCATAAATGTCTGCACGGAAATATTCAAGTAGATTACTCAAATATGTTTAAACTTTGCCCATCGCCTTATTCGCTGAGAGAATCGAATAACTACTGAATATGCTTGCCGTGTAAATATCAAAACAGAACAAGCACTTTGCCTCAAGAATGATTAATGTCTGGAATAAGTTACCTTGCTCTTTGGTTTCTACAAGCTCTTCTAGCATTTTTAGAAATGAACTTATTAAGCTTGATTGTGAGACCATTGTCACCAACTCTAGAATACATTTTAATTTAAGTGCTTTGTTTCTTCAAATGTTTTGTTTTTGTTTCTCCTCTTTTTTTTCCATTATATTTGTGTTCTCGGTTAGCTCTCGAATGATAAAGAGTGAGTTGAATTTTGGAATTTCAAGTTATTATTGCGGATGAATAGTTCTTAATTGCTGATGAATAGTTCATAACTGAAGATACAAGCTTTGCTTTCTTTGCTTTTTTTGTGTGCTTTCCTGTTTTCCTAAAATGAAATGTTCCTCATTGTTCTTGTCATATTTAGATCTCACTTTCCATAACCTTCACTGAATTCACTTTTTTTTTGTGACAGTGTCATCTGTTTCGTCACTTAACATTATGTTTTGTTTCAAACGGAATAAAGAATTGAATTGAATAGATACTACCATATGACATTTATATTTGAGATATAAAAATTGTTTTGGATGGTTTTCACTATTCTAATAGAAAAGAAATTACCTGCTAAGAGGAAGTACCAAAGTCTGTTTCGCCCCTGCTCAGACAGACTTTGGTGCTCTCTGGGTGGGGCTCATCAGTGAGTGCCCAGAGAGTGACAACATAACAAATGAAGGTAATGAAATTATAGACTAAAATAAAAAATCAAAAAACAAAAATGTTAAAACTAACTTAGAATGTCAAAGACTAACCAAAAAATAAAGAGAACGAAACAAACTATGTGAATAACAAATATGAAAATAAGGAAAAATCAAAAGGGAAGAAAACAAAAGACGAATGGGATATTGAAGAGGGAAAACAGAACAGGAAGCACACAACAAGGTTAGTGAGCGAAATGCCAAAACAAGATATGGGATATTAGACTATGAAGTGACCTGTGAAGGAGAAGAAGAAATATTGACGTGTGTGAGAAAATGTGCAATTATTGGAATAGGTGGAAAGGAAATTTTCAAAGTGTGAGAGAAGAAGAGTCTAGTTATTGAGATAAGAAGACATGTGAATTTAGAGAAAAGTATCCAATAGTAGACAATGAAAGGGGAGCGATATAGGAAGTTGCATCGATCGAAATGACCGAAGATAGGGAAGATGAATGGACATGTGTGAGAACACGATATAAAGAGAACTCATTGAAATGTGTGATAATGAACACAAAAAGGATGTCAACATATGAGGATGTCAATAATAAGATGTGAGATGACAGAGAATGTAAGAGAGGAAGAAATATTGATAAATATGTGTGAGAACATGTAATTACAGGGTATGTGATTTCAGAGTGTAATATCCATGAAGATATAAAATGAAGGTGACCTAAGAAGTGACACCAAAGTGGCCGATGAAAGGAAAGACACATGAATATGTAAGAGAAACACATATAAAAAGAAAGGATATTGTAATTTGTGAAAATATATACAAATTTATGAACATGTGGGAGAAAACACATATACACAGACACATGAACATTTGAGAGAAATACATATATAAAGAGAAAGGGTATTGAAATCTGTGAAAATACATTAAAATTATTTAAAAAGGTGTTAATGTGTGTATAATGTTGTGTATTAGAATGTTATTATTAGTATTGTATTTAAGAGATATTTTAGGATTTAGTGAGAGAGTTTTGATTAAGCGTGAGAGTATAATATGTTTAGGATATTTGTTTTCTCTATATCTAGTTATTAGAATTCAATTCTTTATTCCGCTTGAAACAAAACATAATGTTAAGTGACGAAACAGATGACACTGTCACAAAAAAAAGTGAATTCAGTGAAGGTTATGGAAAGTGAGATCTAAATATGACAAGAACAATGAGGAACATTTCATTTTAGGAAAATAGGAAAGCACACAAAAAAAGCAAAGAAAGCAAAGCTTGTATCTTCAGTTATGAACTATTCATCAGCAATTAAGAACTATTCATCCGCAATAATAACTTGAAATTCCAAAAATTCAACTCACTCTTTATCATTCGAGAGCTAACCGAGAACACAAATATAATGGAAAAAAAGAAGAGAAACAAAAACAAAACATTTGAAGAATCAAAGCACTTGGATTAAAAATGTATTCTAGAGTTGGTGACAATGGTCTCACAATCAAGCTTGATAAGTTCATTTCTAAAAATGCTAGAAGAGCTTGTAGAAACCAAAGAACAAGGTAACTTATTCCAGACATTAATCATTCTTGAGGCACAAGTGCTTGTTCTGCTTTGATATTTACACGGCAAGCATATTCTGTAGTTATTCGATTCTCTCAGCGAATAAGGCGATGGGCAAAGTTTAAACATATTTGAGTAATCTACTTGAATATTTCCGTGCAGACATTTATGGATGAACACAAGATCGGCCACATTTCTTCTATATTCAAGCGAGGAGATGGAAAGAAAATTCAGTCTAGCAACATAACTCATTTTGGGTAATCCGGCCCTTTGTAGTAACCTTCGTGTATATGATCTTTGCACTTTTTCTATGCAGTTAACGAGACCGATAGTTACTGGGAACCATACCTCACTCCCATATTCAATAAGGGGTCTTATGTATGTGGTGTATATTCTGAGCAGAACTTTAATTGATTTGGTTTTAAAGGCTCTGAAGATCATGTTTATACATTTTCGGGACTTTAGGGAGGTTAGTTCAATATGTTTAGAGAAAGTGATATCTTCCTGAAATGTAATGCCAAGATCTTTCACTAATGAAGTAGTTGGTATGATATTGTCTTCTAGGTTATATGTTACTTTTGGATTCCTAGGACCACAGTGCATGATAAAGCATTTTTGAGTTGATATCACAAGTCCCCAGGTCAGTGTGTAATCGGAAATGGAATCCAGACTTTTCTGAAGAGAGTCTCTGTTTTTGGAAAAAATTTTGAGGTCATCGGCATATAGAAAACCATGGACATCTGGCTCTATGTGCTCCATGATATCATTTATAAAGATTGAAAAGAGGAGGGGTCCAAGGCAACTCCCCTGGGGAACACCACTGTTGTATACTTTAGGGCCTGATAATGTATCTCTGATTGAGACTTTCGAGGACCTGCTCGTGAGAAAAGAACGGATAAGATAGAGGAGGTTGCCCGTTATTCCCACTTTTTCAAGTTTGTGAACAAGAAATCTTATGTTTACAGAGTCGAAAGCCCGTGAAAAGTCGACTAGACAGATGTCAAAGTCTATTTTTTTATTCTGAAGCGTGAGGTAAATGGAATGAGCCTCTACCAGGGATGTTACCGTGGACCGTCTCCGACGGAAACCATGTTGTTTGGGATGTAGTATGCCATTGGTTTCCAGATATTGATAAGTTATATTGAAGATCAGTTTCTCGAATACCTTTGACATAGAGCACACCATAGTGATAGGACGATAATTTTCGATCTGAGAGCGGGCCCTTTTTTATGAACTGGTTTGATTATTCCTTTTTTCCAGGCCAGAGGGTAGTGCCCTAAGGTTAGTGAGTTTGTGAAAATGATGGAGAGAGGTATGGCCAGTGAGTCCAGACAATTTTTGAGTAGTCTACTTGGAATAAAGTCAGGGGAAGAGTTCAGTTTCGGAGCTATTCGTTTCAGGATGGAGTTCACCTCAAAAGGGGAGATATCATTAATGTGGTCGAGGTGAAAATTCGGGCGATAGATTTGAAGGGGTCCACTGATTGGTAAGGGTTGTAACTTATCAAAATACTCGGCGAAGTGAGTTGCTTGTTCGAAGGGGATAGTAGTTGGTTTATTGTTCACTATGAGAGCAGGAATAGATGTGTTGCTTTTAATGCGGTTGGATATAGTTCTGAAGAATACCTTATAGTTTCTCGGGAACTTAAGCTTGTCTTCCCTAAGAACCTCGAATTTGACTAGTTCTTTGTGAAGTTTCTTGGATGTGCGTAATGACGTAATGGAGAGAGGGTTGCGTTTGTTACTTCTCTGTAGGAAGCTGTATAATCTTCTTATCTTGGGGGGATATTTCAAATGTGTTTTGACATTCTTATTTTTTGGAATCCTATTATCCATTATGAATTGGATGATGTTGGTTAATTTATCGACACTTTCGTCAATAGTTAGGTTTGAGAGCATGTAAGTCCAGTCGATGCTAAAGAGGTCTGAGTTGATTATTTCCCAATCTGCCTTTTTCCAGTCTAACGATGAGCTGGTGCTTGTGATAATACGCTTGGCTCTGAGCTCTAGAATGTGAGCTCTATTTATGAAGTCGTGTAATTCGGAGCAGTTCCCAGCGAACCGCAATATCTCGCTGAATATAGTATTGAGTCCTATGTTAGTGGGTATGTTTGAGGAGTAGTGTGGATATTTGAGTACTTTAAAGCTGTAAAAATCAGTTTTATTATATAGATTGAATTTAATATTTCCGTCATGTTCAATTTTGATAAGAAGATCTAGAAATTCAGCGGAAGTTGGTTCATTATTTGTTTGTTCAAGTGTGAGTGAAATGTCATAAATCTCTTTAGTGATGGAGTAGAATTGATCGACTCTATCCGATATGTGAAATAGGTCATCTATATATCTGAAAGTACAGTTTAAAGAGTTTTTAAGAATATGAGTATTGGTAATATTTTTGTTTATATAGGAGAATTCCATCATAGCTAGTGTGAGATCAGCGATTTGTGGTGAAGCATTGTTTCCTTGTGGTATGCCTTTATTTTGTTTAAATATAGTTTTGTTATATAGTGCATAACTGTTATCTAGTATATAAGTTAGCATCTTATAGATTTCATAGGGAAGGTAAGTCCTTTTTTGAGAAGTGTCGTTAGTGTAGTAAGTGTTAATACCTTTTAAGGTTATGGCACGGGAGCCGCAGTTATTAAAACAAAGTTTTATGACTTTGCTCATGAAGTTTTTGATAACATCGTGGGGGAGATTGGTGAAAAGGGATGTGAAATCTGCGCAATATATTTGTCTAGGTTTATTATCTAATAGTTTAATTTTATGTATGACAGGAGTTGTGTTGAGTATAGAGAAGAGATGATTGGTGCCATTTCTCTCTGATGTTTGTTTACAGTAATTTTTAAAATGTTTTGATAAATGTTTAAGGATTAATTGAAGTTCTTTAGATAGTGGCTTTAGGCTGCTATTAGCTGCGCCTGTGATAAAGCGAAATTTGATTGGGGTTTTATGCATTTTAGGTATACCATATACTTGTGGAATTTGGAAGGTGCTATAGTTTGATGTGTTGATTTTATATTCTTTGGTTCGTTGGAGGTGGTTGTTGATGATTTCTAGTATATTGAGTGTAGTGGGTTCATATGTTCTTATATCATTTTCATTTGTATTCATTTCTGCGTCCATGAATTTGAGGTAGATTTTCTTACATATGAAAGCGTAATTATTGTTCGCTTTGTCTATGGGTGTTATAATGAAGTGTTTTTGAATCTCAGCTATGCTATTGTAGATGTCCTGGTAGTCTGTATAATCAATATAGTGGAATCTTTCCATATAGGATTTTATTTTGGGAATGCAGTGTGAATGGAATTTGTTTAATATAATTGAACGACTAGTGTTGTTTGGGATATAGGCCTTGGTGATTCGATTAGTGGTTTCTAGAAAAGCATTTATTATTTCTTGTAGTATTGTATCAATGGGTATATTCTGATTGATTCTGTATTTAGTACCTTTATTTAGAATTGTACGTAAGTGGTGATTGGAAGTTATGTTTGTACTACCTGAGCAAACGTGTCCTAGATTTACATCGATGATATCAGAGTATTTAAAGCATGTACAGTCATTGTCGAGTATCAGGTTGCGTTTTTTCTGATTTAGATTTTTAAGGAATTTGTTATAATTAAATATGTTAATGCTAAAGGGTTTTGTGAGAGAGTAGATTGTTCGAAATTTGAATGGTTTGGTTGGTTGGTTATCAAGTTCGTTGAGATTTTTTGAGGCTTCATTAAAAATACGGTTGAGTGGTATGTTGTCCAAGTATTTGCCATGATAAGTTAATCTAATGTTGAATTTAGTGATATTATTCTGTTTGAATTTTCGTTCTTGTTTTCTCCAGAAGTAGTCGCATATTGTGCTAGAAATTCTGATTTTATGGTAGTTGTGGAGTGATTGAAAGTCTTTTGAGAGAGTGTAAACGATAAGTTTGTCTTTTTCTTTGTTTTTAAGTTTTTGATATTGCATGTATAGATTTCTGCCGTCTTTGGCATTTATTATGTCTTGAACGATAGTTGCTAAATCTCTAGCTTGGTATGTTGGACACGTTCTTTTACGATTTTTATGTCTACTTTTAGGGTGTTTAGGGATGTTTACTGGAAAGTTATGATATGGGTGTTTTATCTTTTCAAGTGGTTCAAGGTTTTCTGAAATGATTCCATAATTTTGTATCTGATCATTGAGTCCGAATGGGAATGCAGTAAGTAGAATTCTAATCCAGTAGGATTCTTTGTTTCTTAGTTCCGCTTTATTATCAGCATAATCTAAAACGTCGACTTCTATGTCAGTAGGTGAATGATTTATTTCTTTGTAATGTTTACAGAGAAACGTATTCAGATAGTTCTTAGTGAAGTGGTATTTATGTTGTGAAATTCGTTTTTTGAGGGTTTGAGTTGTTTCTCCTACATATTGTAATTGACATCTTTTACAAGTTATAAGATAAATCACATTTTTGGTTGTACAGGTTAGATTAGAGGGTTTATTAGTACAATAACCTTTTTTCGTGGTGCAGCTGGTGACATAATTTTTAAAGTTTATTAAAGTACATATAGTGCATCGGGTATTGTTACACTTTGATCCTATGATTTCTGAGAAATTTTCCGGCTTAAAGATGTGTTGACCATCAACCTTACTGTGGTAAGTAGGAGTGTTAGTATTTTGTGAATTTTTTAAGTTCTTTGGGGGGTTTTTGAGCAAAATGTACGATGGCGCTGGCTGCTCAACCAGTGGCCACCGGGCGCTACTCCGCATTTAACAGAAGCGGTTGTTGTCCTCTTGGACTCTGTCATTTGACGTGATCCAATTCTCGCCCTCAGGTTAAGCGCCAAATTCCTGAGGGGGTGGTATCACGTCTGTGATTGTATTATGTGAATAAATAACGTCATCTGATCTCATGTGATATGGTAAATTAAAAATTGTCGGAAAATGCCTATTATTGGAATAGGGAAGTGAGATATGAAACAAATACTGGAAGGGTGATATTAGTAGTGGGTAGTATTAAAACGAAAAATGTAAATATGTAGAGAAAGAATAAATTTTGATGCAAAGAGGCATCTAATGGTTGATGTGTATGTAGGTAAAATTGTTTGAATTCAGTGTAAGTAATGAAGCCGTGTTATATGGTGGTTTTATGTAGAGATTGAAATGTGTATAAGAATGGAGGGAATTTTAAAGGTATAATAGATTAGAGAAGTGATTATGATAAGAAAAATATTTTTTGTTTTAAAGAAGAGTGTGTATTGAAGGGATTATTGTAGCTAGAAAGGTAGGTAGTTTTAATAATTGTTTTAAGAGGATTCTAGTTGAGTTAATTAGGAACTAGTTGTGTTAATGTAATGTGTATAAAGGTAGATGTTTATATGGAGTGGTTGAATTGAATTGAATTGTTTTATCACACAATGTATGATAGAGCATAATAGGGTTTCTGAGAAGATGAAATCTTATGAGGAGTGAGGGTTGCAGAGGCTTCAGGGGACAATATAAGATGTTTTCTTCTCAAACCTGAGGTCTGTTGGGCTTCGTTATAAAGCGGCCATTCGAGTAGGACGAAGAAGAAAAACATTACGGCAGGATTTATTTATCGACGTTACATCGCAGCCGTTCAGGGGGAAAGAGAAGAGCGAAAAGAAGAGCAGCCGTTCCGGGGGAAAGAGAAGAGCGAAAAGAATAGCAGCCGTTCCGGGGGAAAGAGAAGAGCGAAAAGAAGAGCAGCCGTTCCGGGGGAAAGAGAAGAGCGAAAAGAAGAGCAGCCGTTCCGGGGGAAAGAGGAGAGCGAAAAGAAGAGCAGCCGTTCAGGGGAAAAGAGAAGAGCGAAAAGAAGAGCAGCCGTTCCGGGGGAAAGAGAAGAGCGAAAAGAAGAGCAGCCGTTTCGGGGGAAAGAGAAGAGCGAAAAAAAAGTTAATAATTGATAAATGTTAATTGTGATTTTAGAATGTCTAAAAAGAAGATGGAGAAGGGGGAAAGCTTCGTATTGAAGTCCCCAGAGCTGGAGCGTATGAACTTCAACAATGCGGACAATTATTTATTGGAGCGAATACGGAGGATAGATAGGACGGTCAGCCAGAGTTTTCTAGTGGTTAGTAATATTTAACTCAAAGGAAATTGCAAATTCTAGTTTTTATCAAAAAATATAAAAATATAACTATATACAATTGTTGTAAAAACAACGTTGAGA
Source organism: Allodiplogaster pararmata (assembly GCA_964056735.1). Taxonomy (NCBI): domain Eukaryota; kingdom Metazoa; phylum Nematoda; class Chromadorea; order Rhabditida; family Diplogasteridae; genus Allodiplogaster; species Allodiplogaster pararmata. Next base: position 43,239,835 of record OZ057403.1, read on the forward strand.
TGCGGTGCTTCAGACTCCCTGGTGTTACGATAGATTTGTGACATATTCCGTCGTCTGTTGTCAACTTTTTATACCAACGATTCCACTCTCTGTCATAAAAAGGAAGAAAGAATCGAAAAAGTAAGAAAAACATCCGAAAAAGGAAGAGTCCAACAACAAAAAACTTTTGAGAAAGAAGGAGAAATATGTAATTAGTTAAATGTTGTAAGTAAGGCCCTCTGATTTGAGTGATCACCAGGAAAACCTCGTCTACCCCACCGTGGAACTGACCAGGAAAACCTCGTCTACCCCACCGTGGAACTGACCAGGAAAACCTCGTCTACCCCACCGTGGAACTGACCAGGAAAACCTCGTCTACCCCACCGTGGAACTGACCAGGAAAACCTCGTCTACCCCACCGTGGAACTTCAATGGGCAAATCACAACAACTTTTTGAGTGTTAACAGAGTATCTGAAGGAGCGGGAATGAAAAAATTGGGTTCCGTCGGATACGCCTTTAATAAGATATTATTGCAATTCTCATTAACAATGAATGGACATTCGAAGGCGTTTTTTTTTTCAAAGAATGTATGTGATTTAGGAGGAAATCACATACAATTATATTAAGTTTTTTTGTCTATCTGTATACCTTGTGAATATGTTTTATTAGGCGGAAAGGGCAGAAGCATCTAGGAACCTCTCTTTGGCAGGTCGCTTGCTCCGCTCCTCCTCCTCATCATCGAGCACAAGCTGACGTTTCATGAACGACCGCCTCCACTCTCCATAGTATCCTTATATTAAATGTTTTTTCCAGCTACTTTTCCCCCGCTTGCTCCAATTTCAGAAAAAATTCTGAGCATTTTTTTTATTATTCAGAGTAGAAATTGTTTTTACTTTCTATTCGTTTTACAGCCCATATACTGCAAGTTGACATCTACCAAAATTTATATGTTAATTCAAGTCTGTCATGGAAATAGTTATGTTTTCATATACTTTTCCGGTTGAACCTTTTGATTAACCTGTAGATACAATACAAATATATTAAAATGTTTATTGTTTATACAAATCATATTTTCTTACAAATCTTATAAAAATCATGTGTTTAAGACGTAACAAAAAAAGATTGATGATAATTCAAAGCATCGTGTTTGATCTGTTTAAATAGCAATTTAATAAATCATGAAGAGATCCGACCATTTCTTCCGCTGAAAAGCAAGTTAAAGTATTCTGGTACGTCATTGACTGATCTGATATATCACTATTCATTCACAGCGAACTATGCGTCTTTCGAACAAAAAAATGCAAGTAAATTATACAAAAACTAGCGACGTTATAACTCTATTACAATTCTACATGTAGACTAATTCGACTTAAATCGATAGACATACGAGTCAAAAAAACTTGACATCTCTCAAGATTTGTTCTTTGATGAATTAATGCCCGTAATGTCTTTGACATTAAAAAAGAGGGTTTGTGCAGGATAAAAAGTATTCTATGACTTTAATGAATATACATACAGTATGCTATGCATTTTTGAGAGCTGCACATCAAGACGTTAACGAATTAATAGGTTTACCTAAATCTGAATTACTAAACTCAACTACTCTCAAAAATGAATTTTTATTTGTTATGTTGTAATAATAAACCCTTTTGTTCGTCCGCTTATGAAACTTACCGGTCTTTAAGAATTTCTACCCTTATCTCTACATTTCCATTTAAAATTACTAAATTCATTTACCTTTTTGTGTTAATTTGATGCCACATAATCTAAACATTATTATAAGATCGAGAAGTCTTTCAATCGATTCCATCGGGATCAATAACCCGAAAAGGCTCGGAAAGACCGACCAAGACGTTATCTCGCACTGAGAAGTAGCCACAGCGATAGATGCCCGCTGAGAGTTGCGGGAACTCTGCCACTGCAAACTTTCACTCTTTTACATTCGTTATCATATTTATTCAAAGCCCGAGAGCTTTTATTTAGTCTTAGAAAAAATGGTTCATGTTGTTGTTGTTGTAGATTGCCCGCCGTAGGTCTCCGGCTGGGTATACGAGGTCTTCTTGGTCATGGCTCAGAAAACAATATCCTTACTTACATCATTTGTCTAATTACATTGATTTCTCTTTCTCTCTCGGGGTTTTTTCCCCTTTATTTTTTTATTTTCAAGTTTTTAGAGAGAGAAAGGAATTACTGGTATAAGAATTTAACAACAGACGTCGGGCTATTCCACAAGCCTATGCTTCTTAAAAGTGTGTGGTCACAGCGACACGAGAATAAATGACTAGTTGTATGTGGCTCTTCTAAACATTTTGGGCAAAGAGGGTATTGGACAGCTCCTATTCTGTGTAGGGAACTTGCATAGCCGCTACGTAGTTGCGATAATGTTATTTGTTGTTCCCTGGGAAGTTGATTCGCTGATTTATGGATTCTGGGAGGTTTCTTACCTAGAACGGGGTTAGGGGAGCAGGAGCTAATGAAATTTCTCACAATCTCAGTATGTATTCTCTATCACTGCGGCTTTCTGATCACTGTCTACTAACGTTAGTTCTAAGTCCTTGGCATGTTTACGTATAGTTACCATACGTAAAGTAAAAATGGTTCATGAAAAGAGACACTCATTCCTAACCTGAACTTTCTAAACTAATCTATTTCGCAGAAACTTTAACGAACAAGGAGAGGAGAATGTGACATGTTATCCCATGAAGACCCACGAAAACAACCTGTGTTGGAAATCTCGAGTTGAGGCGGCTCCTCACTCTTTCTGATCTCTGTGAAACAAGTCATGGCGAGGACCCAACTGAAGGCGCGCGTGCAGTCCGCGATCGGCTACAAATCATGTCTCTTCACCATCAAATCTTCTCTTCACTGAGAAAATAGATCGATTCAATATGCCGAGATGGTGAGAAAACGGAAAATCTTTTCGATTCCAGGGACTTTCAATCCCAATTTTTTACCCGAAAACTTTTCCAAAACTTTTGATGCAAGATGCAAGACTTCCCAAACCTCAGTGAACACGCCGATCCAATCTGTATACGCTCCGGTGGATTTCCAGAAGTCCGAGGAAAGAGCGAAGCGGATGGTCAGCGGTATGGAGGAGTACCAAGTTGGGATTGGCGGGAAGGGAACTCGCCACTTGCTACCACTCGCTATCAAGAACATTAGAATGTCATCGAGCCGAAAATCAAACCAAAAAAACTTGAAGAAATTCTGAGTTCTTTCCTATCAGTTGATGACAATAAATATTGTGTTTTTCTGCCTTCTCTATCTACAAAAGCCAACATGGAACGCGTCTAGATTAAACTCAAGCGTGCTCTCTGTTCTAGTCTAGATTACACTCAAGCGTGCTCTCTGTTCTAGTCTAGATTAAACTCAAGCGTGCTCTCTGTTCTAGTCTAGATTAAACTCAAGCGTGCTCTCTGTTGTAGTCTAGATTAAACTCAAGCGTGCTCTCTGTTCTAGTCTTACGGCACAAACAATCAAAGCCAGGATTTATTGAGTCATATGTTTTGAAAATGCATCACACTCACATACAGCGAGATTGACCAGAGTCTGGAAAAAATGGCTAACAAAAGCAGCATGGGAAGAGTAACCTGCCAGTTCTACAGTAGGCATGGGTACTGTAAAGATGGCGCTCACGGGCAGATGGTCACTGCAAGGAGCTTCTCGCAATGAATCATACTCGATACAACGGGCAGCACCCTCAATTATATAATTGCCCCTTTGAATACAATGTTTTATATGAGAGGTCGCAGTACTTATTAACTTCTAAAATATTGAATCTGGAGTGCTTGAAAAAATTATAAGCGAGAAAAACCTTGAACAAAATGCGATCGCACCAAGAAGGAGTTCTTCGAAGATCGTATTCTAGTGTTCCTGGATAATGAAGAAGTATCGTAATCTTTCATTCACTGGGAAGGTAATCAAAATGTTGTAGTCGTTGGAGTAAGTAATGCACATGAATAGACCTCTACTTTTAATGAAACCATATAAGACGGTGCTTGGAATTTAGTTCGGCAATTCGTGTTGTTTCGGTGTCTGTGGCGAGTTTTGAAACATGGCGGTAAAAAAACTCGTTTATCCGTAAATTGCACAGAGGATTTGAAAAAGAAACACGTGTTATATTTAATACACAGATTTTTGCTTTAGCAAGATAAATAAGAAACAAAAGCACTGAGTGTCAAAGACATAAGAGTTGGCGAATTTAGAACGGTTCGAATATCGTCACCAGTTGATGATCATTACAAGGCAAATTTAGAACTGTTCGAATATCGTCACCGGTTGATGATCATTACAAGGCAAATTTAGAACGGTTCGAATTTCGTCATCGGTTGATGATCAGTACAAGGCTATTCAGCAAAATAAGAGCAGACTTTTATAGTATGAACAAAACTAGCAACCTATACAGACCGGGTTTGCACGAACGCTATACTGTTTTTTTTATGTGTCGCGAAAAGAGAATAGTATAGCATTCGTGCAAACCCGGTCTGTATAGGTTGATCGTTTTGTTCGTACTATATAAATCTGCTGAATAGCCGGGAGAGTGCGAAATTGCGAGAGTGTGGGGAGAGTGTGAGATTTAGAAAGCGAGCATCGTAACATGACGAAATTCAAACAGTGCGAAATTCATCAAGTGCTGAGCATCGTAACGTGACGAAATTCGAACCATTCGAATTTCGCCATGTGATGAGTATTGTAGCATGACGAAATCCGAACCATTCGAAATCCGTCAAGTGATGAGCAATAAATACATGACGAAATTCGAACAGTTCGAAATTCGTCAAGTGCAGAGCATCGTAACGCGACGAAATTCGAACCATTCGAATTTCGCCATGTGATGAGTATTGTAGCATGACGAAATCCGAACCATTCGAAATCCGTCAAGTGATGAGCAATAATACATGACGAAATTCGAACAGTTCGAAATTCGTCAAGTGCTGAGCATCGTAACGTGACGAAATTCGAACCATTCGAATTTCGCCATGTGCTGAGTATTGTAGCATGACGAAATCCGAACCATTCGAAATCCGTCAAGTGATGAGCAATAATACATTACGAAATTCGAACAGTTCGAAATTCGTCAACTGCTGAGCATCGTAACGTGACGAAATTCGAACCATTCGAATTTCGCCATGTGCTGAGTATTGTAGCATGACGAAATCCGAACCATTCGAAATCCGTCAAGTGATGAGCAACAATACATGACGAAGTTCGAACAGTTCGAGTTCCGTCAGGCAAGATTCGCTATCTGCTTACTCTTGTGTTTCATATTTGATTGTTTATTGTGTTAGAAGGGATGAAGTAAAATAAAATTTTGATTCCACGAAATCACAAAGAAATGGCGAGAAATTCCGATGAATTTTACGATAAACTTGCCACAGACCCCGAAACAACACGAATTGCCGAACTAAATTCCCAGCACCGTCTTATATGAAATTTGAAGCGTTAGAATCCGAAATGCAGAACTTCATTATATTATTCCATGATCAATCTAATTTTGCAACCTTCAAACAGTTTATAGGTGGGCGGGAATGTTATATGTTCCTCGGTGAACTCGCCGAAGGCTTTTTTAGACCTCATCGCTGACTTCAGTTGGTCTCTGAAAACAGCTGTCCAAAGCGCCATCTAAAAGTCAGTAAAACTAATTTTTTGTCGACATTCTTTGAATTATTCGCAAGCTTTCGGTCGTTCTACGAAGGCTGTCGTTCTTTCATTACTAACCTCCCCAATCTTGGAGCTTCTTTTGCCGCTTGTAAGAAAGAACCCGCAAAAGAGCCAGTGAATGTTTACAATGAAAAAGCGTCATAGAATCATAGTAAATTCATCACATGCTTTTTGAAAGATCGCCCATTTCTACGAAGAGATGTCACATTCAGTAAGAAAGAGAATTTCTACGAAGAGATGTCACATTCAGTAAGAAAGAGAATTTCTACGAAGAGATGTCACATTCAGTAAGAAAGAGAAAAAACTTTGATGGCTACCAAATAAAATTCCTCTAATGTCGCTTAAAAAAAACCCACTTTGGCAGAAGCTCATTGAATTCTTCCAGATGTTGAACCACTTTCCGAGGTTCTTCATCCAACCGAAAATTTAGGTCGCCGAGCCAGAAACCTGCTCTGATCATTCAGAAAAAGTTATTACTGACAATGATTAACTCTGTTGATTAACTCGAATTTAAGAATAGTGTCCATAGCTTTCAATTTACAGTGTTTAATTGAGCTTTTTTGCATATGGCAGACCTTGCTATTACAAGCTACAAAAGAAAAGAAGAAGACTAAAATGAAAGGGATGTTTGTACGCATTGAGCGAGTGGAAAAGAGAAATGAAGAAAGGCTGAAAAGAATGAAAAGGGGAGCAGAGAAAAAATAAAATATGTAGAACGAAAGGAGAAGAGGATGTGGATCATTTTCGGCTTGAATATGTATACCTATGTATATTGCACGAACATGCCTAGCTGGTCCGTTTACTAATTAACCCCTATTTCCTCGTGTTTGTTGATTACCGTAGAAGAGAGTCACTTCAGAGTGGCGACCTATACACAAGAATTTTTCAAGCTCCACTTCTTAAGACTCACATAATGTTTTTTTCCTCCGGAAAAGTGCAACATCGATCCGCCTTGTATTGCGCAATACGTGCGGTAAATGCGGAGACATCATGCACAAAATGCGAAGAAGTGATGCAGATTTGCGAGCCACTCTGTCAATATCAATCAATATCAATTTCCCGAGAGTTGAAAGATGTTGATGTTCCTCACAAAACTTCCTCACTAGATCAATAGGCATTTGTTACTAATCATCGTGACGGATGTAATCGAATTTCTTCAACTTCGATGAGTTTCACTAATAACAAAAGTTTGTTTTTAAACAAGTATACAGTATCTTCGACAGATTAAAAAGCTTACGGTAGTGGTGATGAGCGTGCCAATGGAGCCCTTGTGCCCCGTAAGCCCTCCGAAAGAATTCCGTGAATAACGATAAGAGATTTTGGCAATCTAAGAGAAAAAATATTGTTTATTGAAATGCTTAAATCTTCAAATAAGATTTTTGACTTCACGGTGATGAAACCGGAAAAAACTTTGGTGTTCAGTTTGCATTGCCTCTTTCAATATAGTTTATCGTTCCACCTATATGTCAAGCAAATAATGAATGAATACATTAATAAAGAAGCGGATGAGCATAACTCTAGGACTCAAACCTGTACGCATTCGTTAAAAGTTTCATTCGTCTTCTCTTCCGAAATTTGATAGTTTTTACTCAATTTTCCTCTCTCACTCAACTCGAAAAGAAACTGACCAAATGCAGAACTTCAATGTGGGAGAAGATGAGAATCAAATTTGTCGCCTGGATAAAAAAAAACTTCTGCTTAATTGTTTACCAGATGCCTTGTGGAGCTGGTAATATTACATGTTTGTACTGTGTGCCGTGAAATTGGAATTCAATGCTGAAAGAAGGTGTTTTTCAAGCCACTACTTTTAGCGATGTTAATTATTTGACCAGCTATTCTCGCTCGAATATATTGAATTAGTAAGATAGAAATGATCTATTCACTAAATCATAAGCTGCTTCGAGGTCAAGGGCAACCATGAGAGTGCGGTCTGGTTGTGGTTTCTGGATTGAACCGTTTAAAAAAAAATTTTTTCCGGTAATTTCCAGGAGCGCGGTGGTAGTCGTGCACGAAATCCATGTTGCCAGTCAGTTATCTCGAAACTCTCCGACAAAAATGGTAAGAAGACTCTTTCAAATATCTTGGATGACAATATTGAAATTGGTCTGTAACCATTAAGGCTTGGTGAGTCTTTTTCAGGTTTTGGTATCATTATGAATCTTGCGTCTTTCCATTTATACAGGATCACTTCAGTTTGCAGCGTGTTATTGATCTCTTGAATAGGACGAGGAGGCATTTCTGAAACCTTCACACTCAACTCAACCTGATTGGTTTTTCCGACCAACGAGAGAGAAGCGCTCTTGGCAAGTTGGTCGAGAATGGAGCTGGCCCAGGACTTTTTAAGCGCCGCGTACTGCTCTGCATGCAACACTTCCTCAACCATTACATTGTCTTGTCAATCATGTTTGACAATACTTTTGCTGCTGCCTCCCCCAGCAATCATAGGTTTTCGAAAACTTTTCCTGTTCTCTATTCATCTCATATTTCAGTCGCGGTAGTCCTTCGAGAAGATTATACACATCCACGACCTAGCGATCTGATCAATTTTAATATTTCATAAATCCACTATAACATGAGGAAAGGGATGAAAAATTATGACTGATCCATCATCGGCTATAAACTAGTCGATTTTAAATCTTCTTTTCTTCTCAACAACGCATCAACAAGGCAAGACACAGATCAAAGTGTATCTTCTACCGGATTCTCAATACAATGCGTTTAACTCAGCACAAATTCTAAATCTTCTTTGCTCTAAGACTTGATAAAGGCGGTATAAAAATGATACCTCTAGCTTTTGCATGTACCCTTTTTCAAGTATTCAGTCTCCGAGCTGTAGGGGCTAACTTGAAGAGTGACAATGAAGAGGTCAGTATGTCCTTCATTTTTTATTGGCCTGCACAGCTCTCTGACGGCGTCACCGTCGACCTCCTTCATGCCGACATTGAAGGTGATCAGACGGATAGCCCACTCTCTAGTCATCATTCCCTCAAGAACTTCAAGCACTTTCATTCTCTGACTACTGTTAAAACATCTCAATCGAATTTCTCACCCTATTCGGCAGGTACAATAGAAATTCCTCAAGTTTCTTGAGACCTATACACAGAACTTCTAGAGACCACCTCATATACCAGCTCACCTCAATTCAAATTATGCACCGTAATAACATTGAGTCATTAGGAATTAAACGAATTTACCGTCTTCTTTCCGCTCGCTCTCTGTTCAATTTGTTGCTCTTTCAAGCTGAATTCGTTTTAACCATGTTCTAAGTTGCGTTCATCGTACGTTGTTCTTCTTCTGACTTTATACTTAGATAAATTGAATTGACATTCACATGATTGGCAAAAAAGGCAAGTTTTCCTTTTTTGCGATTTTTGTCCAACTGTACTTCACCTGCTTGTGGCTTTTCTTCTCAAAACTGCGTGTATTAAAACGCTGCAAAACGTGGTCTGTCTGGTGAAAAATTAATAGTTTCAAAAATCGTTTACTTGATTGAAAGATATTATGTTCACAGTAAGTTGAATGAACAAATTTACGATAAATAAGATTCTTAGAGAAATATTGAAACTCAAACACAACGAATTGATCGATTCCCATTCTTATAAGACATATATACACAATTTTTGCTGCAAGTTTTTCCAGTCTTTATTGTCACTGTATAAACAGGGAAAATCTTGAAAATAGAGCGTTTTCTCGTTAACTGACGCCTTACTCCAAAAATGGGAGAATGTATCAAGAAGCAATCAGAATCTCAATACAATACCCATTCTCTTCTACTCCCCCTCCTAGCTTTTCTTTTAAACTACAGTTCTACACTGACAATTGCAATTTTCAAATTTCACATACGCTTCACTTCACATACAAAAATGAACTACTATTGATGCACAGTCAAAGCTAAATCAAGATACGGGATGAAGCGCCCTAAAATCACAACTAATTCAATTTTAAGAGCAGCTTCCAAATAGAAACTATGAAGTACACAGATCGTGAATTGAAGCATAATGACGGTACACCATCCAGACACCCGTCCACTATAGCTATCAAACAATCAGACACTTTCTCGTTATTCTTCAACAACAATTTCATTGTACGTTACCAAAATTAATTTTTAGAGACCTTCAGAAGAACTGACGCCAGAAACATTAAACAAAACTTCAAGTAAAAAGCATTTTGTATCGAAAAAACCTTTTCCCCTAAAATCTGAAATTGCTTTGAAAGTAATGTGAAACCTTCGGCAGCGGCGTGACTTACACTCCTCTGCGTACAACAAAATAAAGTGCACTTTATGCTCGGAGGGACTCATGTAAACAGTCAGAACATTACGGGAGCTAGCGAATATTTATTTAGGTTTAATTATTGATTAACTTGGGCTCGTACAATTGCGGAGGAATTAAATGAAGTATGTGGCAGTCTTGCAGATGAAACCAAAACTCATCTACATATATGATTCCCACCCCAAACGTTTAGTGACTGCCACACGTTTATCAACTAGTCAATACTGACTGTCAGCTTCTAGTGAATGCTAACTCTCTCTATACTCACCTTTCCCGTGCACCCTCCCCTTCAAATCCTCTACAAGCTGGAGTCGGAGCCATAGCTCAACAAAGGCCGCTTGCAATTGTCGGATAAACAAACCGCTATTCTGCACTTTTTCTGGTATTTAGAACTGATGAGAATTAAGCTTGAGATGAAGGTCGAAGAAGGGCTCAGAAGAAGGCTTTTCTACTCAAGGACTTCTCTTTACAGTGTAGGTCACCTAGGGCCAGGGACCTCTCCGTTACAGAGGATGAAAGATTATTAAGCCCGTTTTAAAGCTTGATCTCTGTCTCGATTAGAATGACGATTGATAGTAGATCATAACACTGATATATTAGATAGCTGTACAGTAGACTCACGAGGTTTGCTTTATTACCAATCTAAAATATAAAAAAATGGATTTTGTTTTATTTCCCCAAATGATATTGTCGGATGGTTGCCTTTGGCCAGCAAACAGTTCCTCTCGAAGGGCAGGCAACCCAAGCAATCATTATGATATCACTAATCAAGTACAAAAATTAACCAGGTAGGAGTCACCTCTTGAAATCCTTTTTCGGCCCTACATTTTTCCAGTTCGACAGTTTTTCGAACGGAATAAAAACCTTCGAAAATCTAATTAAGTGTTGCCGGTTCCACATCAGATTGTAATAGACAGACTAATCAGAGCCCTTCTATGACTAATCACATGCTTACTTGCCAAAAAGACATGAAAAACGACAAGATCTGAAATTGGCCCCTCATCAATATGTAGATAAATATGAGATATCAGACTATAGGAGGTAGTTTGGGAGCGATGGATCGGCGCATTCTCTTTCTGGAAGGCGATCGGGAGATGGAGTCTTCCGATTCTTCTGCTCCTTTAACATCTTAGCTCAACTACTTCGGTGGATACTAAACCGGTTTTCTTTCCGCAGGTTGAACCATTTATGCATGTTTGCATGGTCTGAACACCAATCCGACTCTCAATCGATAGAATCGATCGGTTGTTCAGAAAAATGTTTAAACTTCACGTTAAAAACAAAATCAAGAACGGTTCTTCTGCATCCCCTAATACTTCTCTAACACTGCGGATGTGTATCCCTTGTACCCCTACGGCCCCCACCTCCTTTTAGTGAATCCGCAAATGCTTCAAAAGTATTCTTCTATCCTTCTCTTCTATCCCCACTCCCTTACTTTTTACATCATTTCTAACCACATTTTTTTCAAAATTTAATCTCAAAACTTGTTTGGAGGCTGTCAATGAAATTGAAAGAGGAACCTTCCCCGGAAGAACTGAGAACAGCCTCCAAGAGCTCAGTCGCCAGCTCATGCCGCTCCTGTATCATTATTTCTTCCTTTCTTCATCAATGAACTTTTTTTATACATGCAGAAAAAAGAAGCTATTTTATTGTTAAACATTGGAAGATGAGATGATGCAACTCAAAAAAATAAAAGCACTCACAAATGAAGCAGACCTTTTTCATCAATTTCCACTCTTGAGATTTGATGACCGATTTATGATGAGCCACAAGGAATCGTATACAAGCCTGTGAAATGTGAGTGTACTTTCTGTAGACTCTTTCAAGTTTTTTTGAAGGGTTCTTTTGAAGAGATCTCTCGCGTCTCTCACGAACTTTGTCTGAGGCATTTTAAATTTCTGTTTCAGGACTTTCTAATTTCTCTGAATTTTTCCCTCTCATTATTTGTTTGATTCATTTAACTCACCTAAACGATTAAACTCAGCATTTTTTCCAGGGCTTTGATGTTGAAGAATATCATGTGTACTGAATTCACTCTAGACATTCAACCATTGTAAATCGCAACGATCGTACATTATTTTCTCAAATAAAATAATAAACTAAATGCTTCTCAGCAGCCAGCCAACTGCGTCCATCAAAAAGGTCAATCCTATTACGCTACGACTAGTACGCTGAGATTAACCTACACTTTGAGTGCGAGCGATTGATCAAGATTATGTGAGTTAAAAAAGGAATCCTTATAAAACTTTTCTGGAGAGCGCATAAAATTTATTTAAACTACAATACGGGTGGAAAAAACACTCTGCGTCGAAGGCAAAAGATTCGCATGATCTCGGTCGGCATGATACCCTTTTGAATATGTAAGCAGAATGACCTGCTTGAGAATGTTGGCGGAGAAAGTGTCTGCGAAGATGACCAAGGCGGTGATGTTCCTGTGGCAGATTCCCTGAGCAAGCAGCCGTTCGCAAGTCTCTTTCAGAGGGAGCACAGCATACTTGTCTGCAACACACCAACATAAATATGAGTATTTAACTTCAGGAGAAAAGATTTTTTATGCTATAGTCTGATGCTTAAATCAAATGAAATACATAACCTGAAAATATTCAATAATTTAGTCCTTGATTAGAAATAGAATAGATGCCACGAGCATCAATTTTTACTTTTCCATGCTTCCCCCCCCCCTTTCTCTAAACCCCACTATGTTCCTACCTCCTCCCCTTCCACTCCTCTTCAACCCCCTCCCCCCATCACTACTTTCCACCTCCTCTCTCTCTCTCTTCCACCCACCCCCTCCTCTCCACCTGCTATTGCAAGGACGTCCTCTGCACAATGCTCTGCTCCATCAAAAGAACCTGTGTACATGTACTCCACCATCGCTCGAACCTGCAACATTACGTTTACCCACTGCTGTCTTTCAACACCCAAAAACGGTTATCGTATAAAGCCAATAATTCTAAATTGTCATGAAATTTTTTCCTCTTTCAAAATGTCAAAGCGTGTTAATCCGCTGTTTTCTTGGTTACTTTTTTTCAAAGATTTAACAACGAAAATTCAATATAAACTTCCTTTCACAAATTTTATGCCATAAAGATTCCTAATCTAATCAACAAGAAAAAAAAACTGAAAACGTAAAATTCACTGAAGATGATCATTCGTAACTACAGCTCACCAAACTTGTGAAATTCGCCCGGTTCCACGGCAAATTTTTTACTTGTGAAGTAGATATAATGGTCTAAAAAACGTAATGTTCGTAAGTGAAGAAAATTACGACTGTTCTCTCCAACTCCAGGCCAGAGTCCGGCTTCGGACGGAAAAAAAAAACCAAAAATTTAGCTATCTTCTTTAAAACCCCTCCCCGCCCCTTTGTTGACAAGGGTCGCACGGCCAACCGCCCGAAAGAACATTTTTAAAGCACATTCTGATAAGCTGTGATCGTAACAATTTTAACTAGATATCATGAGGATCGACATTTGACAAAGAGAGTAAGAGATCAAGAGAAAGATACTTCAGACGAACCGGTTCGTATCTGGAGTCGAGAATGTCAATGACGCCCTCCTGGGCTTCTATCATGGTCTCGTTCTGGAACATGGACTTGAACACTGCCGAGTTCTGCCCCAGAATGCATCGGTGGCATTTGATGCTTTTGTTGCCGACCTGCAATTCAATCAGACTCGTCAAATCGAAACAGTAAAATTGAAAGGGCGAGTGAGAGGGCCAAGAGCACAGAAAAGCGCTGCGAGTATCTTACAGTATGAGTAAACGAGACACTGAAGACTAAGCATACCCCCCACCATGCTAGTCTAAGACTAAGCATACCCCCCCCCACCAAGCAGGTCAAAGACTACGCATACCCCCCCCCCACCAAGCTAGTCAAAGACTAAGCATACCCCCCCCCACCAAGCTAGTCATAGACTAAGCATACCACCCCCACCAAGCTAGTCACAGACTAAGCATACTCCCCCCCCACCAAGCTAGTCAAAGACTAAGCATACCCCCCCACCAAGCTAGTCAAAGACTAAGCATACCCCCCCCCAAGCTAGTAAAATTTATCGCGGTCATCCGCCACAATTTTTTTTCACTGGTGAAGAAGATATAACAGACGTCGATAATTAAAAAAAAAACGTAAGTGAAAAAACTCCGAATGTTTTACACCGGCCCGGGCTATGAAAAAAGACTGAATTGACTTTGGCAAACCAACCAGAAATTTTGGAAACCCCACCCCCCGTACTGTTGAGCCGCCCGGTCAACCGCTCGAAATAAAAAATTTCAGCCCTTCCTGGTGAGCTATGCTGAAGAGAAGGCGGTTGAGAAAAAAACATTTCTTTGGAAGGAAGGGTTGGAAGGTGGGGAAGGCTGCTTAGGAATACTTACCGCCAGGCTGCTTCTTATAGTACCCAAAACAAAAGTCTGCATCAAAGGAAATAAGTTAACCGAAGGCTTTGAGGAGACCACGTTTCAGTAGGATGAAAATAAGAGAATGATACACAAAGAATTCATCTCACTAGCTGTGGAAAAAGCGCATAGATTTCATCAGCAGTACGGTTAAAGAAACCCCTTGGGTACTGTATGATTAAATATCAATTACTAAAAAGATACTACTACCAGCCTTAAAGGCACCTTAAGAGACAGGAAAACAACAATGAAAAGACCTACCTTTATCATGCAATCCGTGAACAACTCGTTTTTCAACATCTCTTTTAGCGAATCTCTCATTGAAACCTGCGAAATAAACTTCGAGATCAACTTTATATTCAAATATTAAAAGCTTCAGATTTTTAGAATAATTGAACAAAAAAACTCTGAAAACTTGATATGATCCCACAGCCAATAATTATCTTTTCTAAACACTTTCTCCCAATTTTCTACAAATTTTTTTATTGAAATATATTTAAAAATTCATGTTTTGTTGCATTAATGTTAACTAGAATTCAACCGAAAGCAAGAGAGAAAAGTTTTTTTCAAGCGTTTTCTTCTTTTTTCTTCAACTTTTATAAACAAAGTTTGAAGAAAAAACTCACCATAGTTTATTTCTGAAAAGTTGTGAATATCTCCATTAGAGACATGGGAATTGAAATTGTTTGAAATAGAGTGCAAAAGTCGAAGAATTGTTTTTGTTCAAAACTATGTATGAAAAACCATCTTTCTTTTGAACAAAAGCCTATGCCCACCTTGCTTCCTATACTTCACAATCACTCGAATGGCTTGGAAGTTCGGCTGACCTCGACCTTATCCTCGAAATCATCAGACACAGACTCGTCTTCCTCCGCTGCCTCGACAGACATCTTCGAGCCGGGAGGGAAGTATTCCACCTCGCAGATGAGCAACAACGACCCGTCTGTCCGCAGGGCATTCGACATCTTCTCACGCGATACCTAGCATAGACTCATCTTAGTGCCCAAAGACTAATAACCGAATACATTTGAGCACTGTTCCCGAAACGGTAGTCATTCAAACGAAGGCACACCTGAAACTTTCCGCGGCCCTGTTGGTTGGTGAAGTCCTTGGTGTCTCTGCAGACAGAAACTCGCTGCGATGTCGCGTCCTGGGCGTATATTTGGAACTCAGTCATGATTGGTTCTTCTCCACGCTGCAGTCCGACCTGCAAGAGAGAATCTCATCTTTACCACCCATTCTGAAGCGAAATGTATTCTTAATAGAAACAACCTAGCGGACTTTGTGGTGCTTTTTGAGAAGACACAAATGCCAGGAAAGATCAGGAATATTTCTGAACATATTCACCTGTGACAGCTAACATTAGTTAATTTAAGAGTTTCCATAAGAGGTTTTAAACAAAAACCGAAACAAACTAAATTTTGAAACAAACACACTTCTATAAATGAGCACAATCAATAAACTAATTCTTTTTGTTGAATTATTCCACATAATCTTCATCAGTATTTCCGTAAATTTATGATACATATTATCAAAAAGTACCAAATATGCCAAGAATAACATCAAAGCAAAGTTTCAGGATATGAGTAATGGATCGATTTCTTACCGCAAGTACTAAACCGCGCACTAAAATCCAACTTTTACCAACAAACCTGTCGTAAAAAGAAGGAGACGTTTCCGATGTCTTCCTCCCTTTTGCCATTGGGATAGACATGCAACTCCCATGTGACGGACTGTGCCTGGGGGCAACCGAACTGCTTGCTGATAAGATTGTGGCCGTTCTTGAACAGCTTCATCAGCTTCTCAAACTGAACATTACAAATTAATTTTATAGTTGAACTTCGAGAACATTTATTGGTCGAAGACGTTCTCCCTTTTTTTCTGTCCGAAATTAAATCATGTTTACTTGTATTGTCGTGAAAATCGAGGGGTAAAGTCGCTTTTATGGGGACCTAGAAAGGAGCGAAAGGCTACCTAGAAGACCTAGAATAAGGAAGTTGCGATTTATAGAATATTGACAAATCATATTGCTCAACCTCTTTCTTTTTCATCGACCTCGAACTGTCGCTTACTTCTCATTATTTTAAGCCAAAAGAGGTGTTTTGTTTATTCATTTATACAAGTTTAACTGACTGATGAACGATAACTCGTCATGAAAGCTAGTTTTGTTTTAATTTTTTTTGAATATTCAGTATTCTTTTCAACCACATTGATTTCACTCGGTCAAGAAATCCTAGAGATTGCGTCAATTTTCCTTATTCTTCATTAATGTCGAGCACAAACTTGATCAATCTTCCATTCCAGTTTGGTTGAAAGCGCCGTTACTTTAGTGGACTGCTTAGAAACAACTTCGAGTCGCTTCGGCGTAGCGTCGTCGGCTCAAAATCCAATCACTTCACATCCACACATTACGTGGTTTTCAAGGGAAAAAAACTTTACTTTAGAATCAAAATTTTAGGCAAAAACATTTTTGAGACAGAATTATTCGGCAATTCTGCAGTTCAAACGTTAATCACTCTAAAAAGAATTGTCTGCGAAGTTGTTGATCTGTTTTGAACCGGATTGAAAAGTTTTTGAGAAAATTTTTTTTGAACTTTGTGTTATCTCAAAATGTTCGCTTTCTTGATTAAATTGTCTTTTAAACAGAGGAAAAAGCACTTTACAACAAAAAACCTTGTTATCAATCGTGATTACCTTTTGAAATGTTATGCAAAGTTCAAGGCAATGCTAACAAGCTCCATTAACCCTGAAGAATTAGTGAGAGATGCTGTTATCTCGTGATCAATCAGCGAGATCGAACTGCTCGGTTTTTGAGGGTTTAATCCCGTAAACAAGTATACCGTACTATCAAACTAAAAGTAACGGAAAAAATTAGTAAAAAGTAATTCAACCGAAACAACAGTAAATAAGCGTCTAATCCTGTGATTCGGCAATGTGCCAATTTTTATTTGTGAATAGTTGTAACACGTTTCGTATCTGTACTATTGTGGTCCCGTCGAATTCGCATTTTTTACATCAAACTTTTTTTAGGGTTACTTTACGAGCTAAAAACGATTCTGAGAAGTGCGAAGCTGTATCTGAAACGTTTGAGTGTGTAAAAAACCATTTGAACCTGAAACAAAAGAAAATAGCTGTTTTCAGCTACTATTCACTGTTTTTTTCTCGCTTAGGCTTAGGCCAAAAGTTTACGCTAACGAGACCGCATAAGAAATTTTTGTTTAATATC
Source organism: Allodiplogaster pararmata (assembly GCA_964056735.1). Lineage (NCBI taxonomy): Eukaryota > Metazoa > Nematoda > Chromadorea > Rhabditida > Diplogasteridae > Allodiplogaster > Allodiplogaster pararmata. The sequence goes on from OZ057403.1 coordinate 43,257,365, forward strand.
ACTTTTTTGTGAATTCAGTGACTGAATTTGTCAAAAAAAAAGATAAATGATTTAATAAATACAGTAGTTTGAACTTCCTAAAACAGACTAAAACTCGACGGGACCACACTTCTCCACTATTTTCTGACAAATTTAGTCATTTAATTGACAACAAATTAAGATTATGAGTAATTTTCTTATGCGGTCTTGCTAGTCTAAACCTTACGCGTAAACTTTTGGCCTAAGCCTAAGCGTTTTGTAATGTAAATAGCTTAAAACAGATGATTTTTCAAATGATTTTTTTACATACTCAAACACTTCAGATCAGGGTGTTTCTTAGCACCCTTCAGATCAGGGTGTTTCTTAGCACCCTTCAGATCAGGGTGTTTCTTAGCACCCTTCAGATCAGGGTGTTTCTTAGCACCCTTCAGATCAGGGTGTTTCTTAGCACCCTTCAGATCAGGGTGTTTCTTAGCACCCTTCAGATCAGGGTGTTTCTTTGCACCCTTCAGATCAGGGTGTTTCTTAGCACCCTTCAGATCAGGGTGTTTCTTAGCACCCTTCAGATCAGGGTGTTTCTTAGCACCCTTCAGATCAGGGTGTTTCTTAGCACCCTTCAGATCAGGGTGTTTCTTAGCACCCTTCAGATCAGGGTGTTTCTTAGCACCCACACAACTTTTTTCGAGCGCATAGATTTTCAAAATTTTAGAGCTCAACATTCAACTTTTCCAATGATTTGGACTTTCCATTTGAAAAATCCAAGAGAAATTTTCTCGAAGCGCATAGATTTCAATGTTTTTTCGAAGTTTTTGGAGAGCGCATAAATTGTGTTGTACCCGCAGTGGCGGGTCAGAGAAATATTCTGCTTCAGATCCAGCTTTGCACTTCTCAGAATCGTTTTTAGCTCGTAAGTAACCCTAGAAAAAGTTTTATGCAAAGAAAATGCGAATTCGACGGGACCACAATAGTACAGTATTGTTTAATTCACTAAAAAACTGAAGACTCATTCAATTCTATCTTATCGAAAAAATTCTGTCCTCTCGCATATAATTTAAACCCTTGAGTCCCCACCCCCTCCGCTCCCCATTTGGTCATCTTTTTGTAGAGCCCTATGCTTCTCTCTCCTTTGCTTGGGCAGGGACCCTTTGAAGTTTTGTTCTCTCGCTCTTTTGGGACACATCCCTACCAGAGGTTCAATCGGTCATACGTCTGAGTTATTTACAATAAAAAAATTTTTTTCACTAATTTTTTTTACTTAAAAAAAAACGCTTAGGCTTAGAAAAAGTTTACGCTAACGAGGCCGTAGTACGGCCAAATTTAAAATCTGTCTTGATTTTTCAATAGGTCGATCGCTAAAAAAGGCAAAAAAAAATTATTTTTGACTTGACAAAACCGGTTGAGGCTGAATTATAACTAAAGAAACGTTCTATTCATGTTGAAGAATGGAGATTTTTTTAATTTGACTTTTAGCTGAGAAACTTCTGATACATTCATTTCGAGTGAGAAAGAGGGTCGGTCGGTCGGTCGCCCTAGAGAATCTTTTTGCCAGTTAACCTATGCGTACGGTTTAGGCTAACGAGACCGTATCAAAAAATGCCATTTTCATCTGACCCATTGAACCTCTAGTAGGGGGGGTGTCCCTATGATGCAAAAGTGCCTGTTCTCTCTATGTTCTGATGGAATCTACTCATTCATAAACAGGGGTTAAATAAAGCCGCCCAAATTGGGTTTACATGTATCCGCCGCTCAAAGTTTGGAGGAAAAAAGAAGAGGGGATGAAGAAAAGGGTAAGAAAAGAGAGGGAGTATTTTTCAATAGTGTGTGTACATGTATCCGCCGACGGGACCGATCCGGTCACTATTTAACCCCTGTTCATAAACAGCAAAACTTTCTAAAACTTTTTTTGAGATTTTCTTGGATCCAATTGCGGGGTCAAAATTTTTTAACTCACGCAGTTTTGAACCTACTCGAATAAACTAGTGAATTGCTTATTCAAAAAAGGGTCTATTCTGCATCTTATTCGGGCAAGCATAACTTACTTCAAAATGAAACGAATTCATGAACTTTTATCTCTTTCAACTCAGACGGCTCTTAATATAGAAATTAAATTTTTAAAATGCTTTTTAAACTTCATTTAAACATTTCAATTTTATTAAACCTTTCGTTGTTGATGTAGAAAAAGTCTCTACACTAATATTTACATTGTTTTTTTCGCTCAGGCTTAGGTAAAGGTTGTTGTTGTTGTCTTGCCCAACGGGTGGATCTTCCTTCGCGAGACACTGGAGGAAGTCGTTGAAGCTCTCGACCCTCCAGCGTTATAGAAAAAACGAGAGAGGTTGGACAGCTGGTGGGGAGAGCTGTTCGGGTGTCCCTTGACGGGAGAAAAACCACAATGGGATAGGTATAGTTTGGAGTCCTTTGCGTCCAGAACGTCCCGGACGTCCTGTCGACACTCGCACCATCGTGTAGGCGACTCCGTTGGCGAGTAAGGGGTAAAGGTAAAGGTCACGCTGACAAAGCCGTACGGCTCAGGAACTAGACCAATATGTCTCAAATGTCAGGTGCAATATACAATTCATCATGATTTTTGCAGTCCCCTCGCCTTTATTTGTCGATTGCCCTCCCTCGGGGGAAAAGAAGCCCCCCTCCTTTAGGCTTCCCACACCCCTGCCTTTGCTTAGGTAGAACCCTATTACCCCCTTTCTTCTTAGGGCCCCTTCCCTTCTTTACTTTGGTAAACCCCTCCCCTTCCCCTTCCTGAAATTTTTTTGTTGTAAAAAGTAGTTCATTTTTTTGGTTGCCTACGTCTCATGTCCAAAAAACACTATAACTTTGAAAACTTTTGTTTATATTTATTGTAAAAATTGCCCAATCCGAATGCAGTAGCGCCTTAAAAAGCAAGAAAAAAAGATGAAACTGAAAATGTCGGGTAACACTGACATCTGGAAGGATTTCTATGCATGCTGGATACGCTGAGAGGGCGACTTGTTGCTAATCTCCTGTATCTATTGAACTGGCAGATTTCTTTGTTCGACTTTCGAGCTCTCTGGAAAGTAATCCTTTTCTTCCAAACTAAAATTTTTTTTAAAAAAAACTTCACGAAAATGACACAATGACACGAAAAGAAAACCGGAACTCCTCAAATAAGTTTTTCAATAATAGGAAAACTTCAAATAGGCTTTGACAACTTAAATACTATCCTAACAACAAAAAAATTCCAACCGAGAAAAACACGTTTAAAGAAGTGAAACCGAAAATGGCAAGAAGTCACATGAGACAGTCGAGAAGAACATTGCAGCTAAAATGGAAAGGTCTTCAAGTAATATTTTCTAACCAACGTAAACCCATTTCTATGAGCTGATATATAAGTTGTGACGGATACCCTCTTCATATCATACTCGCCCGCATGATCACAATATCTCAGTTGCCATTCATTCGGTGCGGTTCAGCCTTGGGGGGGGGGCGCGACCGCAACGCGCTAATTTAGATGCGCATGGTGTTAGATTAGACTCTTTCAGCTAACAAGTAATTAGATAAGTTATACTTTCGAAGCTCATCCATGTTCTACCAAACACCAAACAACATCAGTTCGATCCGATCGGCAGTTTCGAATTAACACGGAACGTCTAGATAAGCCCCAACAGCAAGTGTCTTAGGTCCAGAGTTCACTCAGACATATGGAGTTTTCTTTGTCAGACGTCATGTCACAATGTGTTCGATGGGTCAGTTCTGTTTGCGGTTTCTGTTATAGCCAAGTATGACCTACAGTACATGAGAGATAGGTTATGGAGTACTCTGTAGGTTAAACTTAATGCTAACTTTCTTCACTTATTCCTTTTCGTGAAATTTTCTATCAATTAGTCCTCAGGGCGTAGTTGTGAAGAACTCGGTTTCGGTAGCCGAGATACGGCTTGATTCCATCTTCAAAGACCAAATTTTTCTATGCCATAAGTTACTCGGGTCATTCTCTACCAAAAAAAATTGCTTTAAGAAATATTTACCGAATATTTATCGTTTTGCTCGAGATTTCTTGTTTTTCAGTGATCAAAGAAAATAAAATTTTCATCAGTCTAATTTTGGGATTTATTTGCAGAAGGTAAAGCTTGTGTTATAGGTAGCAAGCTTGAAAAGTGCTCATCTAGCATTAATTGTCGTGTTTCTGTTACCTCTCACACGGACAACCAACTCAGTTGTATACGCTTTATTAATTGATTATATACGAAAAACATATTAGCTCTATGTTAAGCATCTAAGCACTCATATGAGCCCAAGTTTCCTGAACCAACTTTCATGTCGAATGAGAGATTGGGAGTTCCAATGAACAAGTAATCGGAGAGATGAGGAAAGATAATAACAATAAGTAAATCTGAGGGAAGACGTGACGCTAGAATTAAATAATCTGAAATATTACAATCGTACAAACAGTATTGTTCTAAAAATTCTCATATAATGCCTCACAACTTCAGAGACTGCAGACTTGACTCAGTCGTGTATTTCATGGTGCAATATTCAAACTTACAAATAGTGCTTCAATGTAAATAGCGAAAATATGAAAGTTCGACATACAAAGTAATACTAAAAATATCTGTATTCAAATTATCTCTAAAAAAGATGGCTGAATAGGAGACAGATCAATACCGCAATTGGTGACCATCCAAGTATCTCCCGAAGTTAGGAGACAGATCAATACCGCAATTGGTGTCCATCCAAGTATCTCCAATTGGTGTCCATCCAAGTATCTCCAATTGGTGTCCATCCAAGTATCTCCAATTGGTGTCCATCCAAGTATCTCCAATTGGTGTCCATCCAAGTATCTCCAATTGGTGTCCATCCAAGTATCTCCCGATGTTCACAGGACATTTTTCATTTAAATGTTACTCATTTTATATCAAGTAACAGGCTATCAAGAAATATCTGACTATCAAAAATGTACAAACAAAGTTTACCTTTTACCAGAGAATTCATAACATTAGCGATTATTTTATTTCTGCTGCAAATGCTCTTTTCTGACTAAAAATTGCTTATTCTATACTGTAATTAGGTAAATTCTATCGTTATTTACATGAGCCTTGCTCTACTTCCGCCATGCTTCTCCTACAAATCATAATAACCACTTTCTCTACCCATCAAATTCTCTCCATTAGGTAGCAAAGATTCTCTCCATTAGGTAGCAAAGATTCTCTCCATTAGGTAGCCTTGCTCTACTTCCGCCATGCTTCTCCTACAAATCAGAATAACCACTTTCTCTACCCATCAAATTCTCTCCATTAGGTAGCAAAGATTCTCTCCATTAGGTAGCCTTGCTCTACTTACGCCATGCTTCTCCTACAAATCATAATAACTACTTTCTCTACCCATCAAATTCTCTCCATTAGGTAGCAAAGATTCTCTCCATTAGGTAGCCTTGCTCTACTTACGCCATGCTTCTCCTACAAATCATAATAACCACTTTCTCTACCCATCAAATTCTCTCCATTAGGTAGCAAAGAGAACGCGCGAGTCTTCTCCATGTCTTAATTCATCCAGCGTTGGCAGTTGGGTGCTCCGCATAGACAAGCCAGTTTCTCCGTTGTCTCTTCCACGTCAAACTGGTAGTCGTAAGTTAGCTGAAGCAACTCATTCCTTATCTCGTCGTTACACTGCCTTCATCATAAACAAAACAAATATTTTGTACACCGAAAAACATTCGAACTACTATTATATCGAAAAACTACTATTATAGAAAAAAACTTATATTTCTTTTCTCTGTAATAAATTTCATAAACGCGAAATTCTCACTTTTTTTGCAGCGAGTTTCATAATAAACTCATTGTCTCGTATAAATGATGATATTCGGAGGGTCAGCTTGTGAATTCAGTATGTAAGTCATCCAAGTCATTCCAAACCGAGAGCTCTCGTGACAGGTCTTTCAGATTGCATGTAACCTCTTCGCCGGCTTTGATTGGTCGGTTCGCAGTTATGATAATCTTCTTGTCTCGAGGAGTTGCACCAGGCATTATATGAGTAGCACAGTTAGGATCACACGAATGATTGATGTATCTGGTAAAATTTACTAGAATTTTTTGATGCTCTTTGGTAATGAACTTTTTTATCTGATAAATGGTAATTATCCTTAATAGAAGACTCTAGAAGACATCGGAAACTCATCGAAATAAAAGTGATTTTCTTAGGCTATTCTGAATGAATTGTATTGACAAATCCGAAACGTAAGTAACACATAATTTCAAAGAAATCTATATAGTTGTTATGATAAAGTGAAAATCATTACTAAAATTTACGCTTGAAGGTATTAAATAGTGTTCCAGTACTTTTCCTTGTAACTGCACACTATAAAACGACGATCTCAGTTAAGTGAGTGCTTTTCTCCTACCAAATAGAGATACAGTATACCTTGCGGGTCCACCTGCCATCGTAGCATCGATGATGACTTCATCGTCTATCCGGAACATGTACGTCCCTCGATTCTGAGCGAAGTATCGCCTCTCTCGCATCTACAACGCTATCATTTTAACTAAATATGCTTAAAGAAATCTCATCTCTAATCTTTTGAAAAACTAAAAGTAACGGAGTTTCTTGTATTTGTTTGTTCGAGCTTCGTCACCATTTTTCATTATTTTTTCATCAATTTAACGCATCAAAAACTCGAATGAATTATTTATTTGACATCAATTATTTGATTATATGATTCGAAAAATAGTTTCAATTGTTTTTAGATGGAAGATGGAATGCTTGAATTGGGTGTGTGAATGAAAGCGCGTCCAACCTCTCCGACTTCTCCTCGGATGACCTCTCCCTTGTACTCGATGATCATGGCTCCCATGTCAATGTCTCTCTTGGCGTAGAGTCCGAGTCCTTGAATCTTACTCCTCGCCAAATACACAGTCTGCCGCCACTCCTTCTTCATCTTCTGATATGCTGAGTACGACTGCTCCATCGCCCCGTACTGATCCCATCTGCAATACAAATCAAACACTCTTCCGCACGGAGAATATCACCTATGAAGTCTCCAAAAAAATGCAAATAAAGTCAACAACAAGACTTTTAAATATCACCGTTCAGAATGGCTTCTAGAAAGTTTTCGAACCCTTTCATACTATATTATACTGCACGCTACCGAAATAGCCAAGTCAAAGAAAACTTGAGGCAGACGTGATTGGATGATGAATATTGCTTCATCTCTTCAAAAATGTCATCAAAGTATGAAAATTTTTTGTGATAAAATCCTTAATTTTATGTACTCAAATCTCGCTAGAACTCGGAAAAGAGTGCCATGGAAATTTTATATATTTTCCGAGAAGTCTACTCAACTATCACTATTATCTTATTTTCAGCCTAGACACACCTCGCACTGGCGGCCATGAGATATTCCATCTGGGAGAGAAGACTGGAGGGCCCCCCTCCGCTGTAACTGGCGATGCCCATCCGCCCGCTCGAGGGAACGCTCTTCATGTGCTTGATCAACGTCCGCATGCGGGGCTCACAACGCGCGCATCCTTCAATCAAACTTGGCGTGTTCCCTTTCAACTCCAAACTGGCTATCCTTTCCCAAGCTGAGTCAAAATTGGACGTACTCAGTGGAATTTTTTCCGCTTCTCATCACCTACGCCTTTCAACTTTCATTTATTTAAAAAGAATACATATACTGAGACTGTTAGAAATTTCATTAGATCTTGCTCCCCTAACCCAGTTCTAGGTAAGAAACCTCCCAGAATCCATAAATCAACGAATCAACTTCCCAGGGAACAACAAATAACATTATCGCAACTACGTAGTGGCTATGCAAGTTCCCTTAACAGCTACCTACACAGAATAGGAGCTGCCCAATCCCCTCTTTGCCCAAAATGTTTAGAAGAGCCACATACAACTAGTCATTTATTCTCGTGTCGCTGTGACCACACACTTTTAAGAAGTATAGATTTGTGGAATAGCCCGACGTCTGTTGTTAAGTTCTTATACCAGTGATTCCTTTCTCTCTCAAAAAAAATATATATAAGGGAAAAAAAACCAAATAAACCCCGAGAGAGAAAGAGAAATAATGTAATTAGATAAATGATGTAAGTAAGGTTATTGTTTTCTGAGCCATGTCAAAGAAGACCTCGTCTACCCAGCCGGAGACCTACGGCGGGCAATCTACAACAACAACAACTTTCATTTATCGACAAGACGTATATAAGGTTTCCCATCTGAAGGTAAGCTTTTCATTTAACCCGATATCTTCCCCCATAAGGTTAAGGAAGTGTTTCCCATCTGAAGGTAAGCTTTTCATTTAACCCGATATCTTCCCCCATAAGGTTAAGGAAGTGTTTCCCATCTGAAGGTAAGCTTTTCATTTAACCCGATATCTTCCCCCATAAGTTTAAGGAAGTGTTTCCCATCTGAAGGTAAGCTTTTCATTTAACCCGATATCTTCCCCCATAAGGTTAAGGAAGTGTTTCCCATCTGAAGGTAATCTTTTCATTTAACCCGATATCTTCCCCCATAAGGTTAAGGAAGTGTTTCCCATCTGAAGGTAAGCTTTTCATTCAACCCGATATCTTCCCCCATAAGGTTAAGGAAGTGTTTCCCATCTGAAGGTAAGCTTTTCATTTAACCCGATATCTTCCCCCATAAGGTTAAGGAAGTGTTTCCCATCTGAAGATAAGCTTTTCATTTAACCCGATATCTTCCCCCATAAGGTTAAGGAAGTGTTTCCCATCTGAAGGTAAGCTTTTCATTTAACCCGATATCTTCCCCCATAAGGTTAAGGAAGTGTTTCCCATCTGAAGGTAAGCTTTTCATTTAACCCGATATCTTCCCCCATAAGGTTAAGGAAGTGTTTCCCATCTGAAGGTAAGCTTTTCATTTAACCCGATATCTTCCCCCATAAGGTTAAGGAAGTGTTTCCCATCTGAAGATAAGCTTTTCATTTAACCCGATATCTTCCTCCATAAGGTTAAGGAAGTGTTTCCCATCTGAAGGTAAGCTTTTCATTTAACCCTATATCTTCCCCCATAAGGTTAAGGAAGTGTTCGAACTTTCCGATTTACTTTTTGCAAGTAAAAACCTTAAAAGCACTTTAATTTTCAACTTGAGAACAACGATTGTTTTGTGGAACAAAATCGTTTTCAATCGAAACGACTTTTTCGAGTTCGCGAAATTGTAGAACAACTATTCCTTCTAACGAAAAATCTTGGACATGTCAAGCTATCCTGAGAAAATCGGAAGAGTGGATTCTCAGAAGTGGACATTTCTATCATATCGCGTTCTCTCTCACCACACTTGACGCACCATATTAGTGGTAACTTTAAAAATTATCTACTGGTGACACTGAAGAATCAGAAGGTGAGTTAGTGAGAAGCTTGGCAGTACTATTCGAAAGCCATCAAAATTTACCGGAAGGGTTCTCAGCGAGCGGCAGTTCCATCACCGCCGATCCGCCATGGCGAAAAGAATACGTGAAGAGAGCTTCTACACCTGGCAGCTGCATACAAAAAACTACTAAGCTCCTTCGAACTTGCATTCTGTGTCTCAAATCGAAGAACGAAGACAGGTCGAGTAACTTTCTCAAAATTCAATAATTCAATAAACACCGGAAGGTTTCTGAAACCTTTTACTGCACTCGGAAATATCTATTTAATTGATTTCTCACACATCAAACTTTATAAGAGCCGGTAAAATTCGATTACGGTAACTCTGACTGTAATTTCAAGCGACACTTTAGATCCATTCATTTCGCTCCGGACGCATCTCGTCCGAAGAACAACACGGAAACCTCTCTCATTAACGAGATGGTTCATAACCAAAAGTATTCGATGCGCGCTGCTTGCCGGAAAGAACAACATCTATTCATTTCGCCTACTTCGACACCTTACATGGATTACTGTCAAAAGGAACTCAACTTCTCCCACCCATCAAAACGAGACGATCTTTTATTTCATCTCCTAATAAGCTTCCTTCTTTCATGAATGACCTACCGATTCCGTCATTTTTGTTATCGTCGGTTCGTTAAGACCAAACAGCGTCTCTCCCTCCACTTTGCTTGGGAACATCTTCAATTGGGTAGTTCTCTCTCTGAGTCTTGCAACGCCTTCCACGATGTCCTTCCAGGCTTCTGTGGGTGTGGCCGCCGAGTGGGCGGGGCCATCCGGAGGTGAAACCGAGAAGAGAGGCCGCCCATCCTTTTCTTTAACCATTTTTTTCATTTCACTGACCGGTTAAAAAAGCGAAAGCTCTCAAAGTGAAACTCTTAATGTGAAGTACATACATAAGTGAGATATGAGAATAATCTAAGAAAACATGAGAGAGATCAACTTTATAATATTTCAATGCCAACTCAAAAAATATATAAATGGAAAGTACAGTACCTGTGATGGTGAGAGAATACCGAACTCTTCTATGTGAGTGCACCGGAGACCAGAACAATCGGGAAACAGTATATCCGATTGGGTAGATGTAGCGAGAATTGTGACACGACTGAAAATGATAAATCGTGAAAATTTTGTACTAAAAAGGTTTTCAGTTGTTCATATCATAATACAAAGATACGGTAAGAAAAAGTATTTCTTGCCGCTAAAGAAACCTTGAGTTGTTCGGGGAGAAGTTGGCCGAGGCGATGGAAGGCGAGCGCCCCGAGTCGCAGGACGAGTCTGGGGCCCTCGGTGATGTCGAACAGCTTCGAGAGCAAAGCATTCTCGTCTCTCTGGATGAACAAGCGTCGGAGTGCCTCCAGAGAAATGATGTACTCCGAGTGAATGTCAGAGTGAAGTGAACACATGTAGGTCTGCAACCGCATTCACACATCTTTCAAGTCTCTTTAACATCTCATTACTGAAGAGTTTATGCTGAGTTAAACGCATTGGATGAGATATCCAGTAGACAGTACACTTTTGTTCTGTGTTGTGCCCTTTTTATGCGTTGAAGAAGAAAAGACGAAGTAGAACGTTTTGCTCCATAAAAGCATCGTCAGCGAGTTAAAAAGCATCGTCAGCGAGTTTTCAACTCGCTGAAGGCTTTTATAAAGCGAAACGTTCAACTTTGTCTTTTCTTTTTTAACGCATCAAAAGGGCACAACACAGAACAAAAGTGTACCATCTCGCGACTCTTGTAAAGCATCTTTTGGCGGAGCTTCTCAACAATGATATCATGAATTATTACAAAAAACGTCTGCTTTTTTCAATTTAAGACAAAAACAAAACATTTTAAGGCAACAGCAACAGTCTTCTGAACAAATACATTTCACACAAAATTTTATTATATATTTCGTCAACGAAACTTACAGAATAGGTCAATAAGAAAGGATAATTTCCAGTACAAGTGCCTACCTTGTCCTTCAAGAACTTCCCACCAATCCTCGCGGCGCAGTGGAGATGGAAGCTCTTGAGGCAGTCGGTCTTAAAGCACTGCACCGTCGCTCCCCGCAGTCCACACACGTGACACTGCATGCTAGCCGCCCTCACTATCGCGTTGTCCACATTGATCAGAGCACCTGGGAGAAAGCATACGGTAGCTTACAACATACGGTAGTTAAAAACATGTAAGAAAAATTCTAAAGTTTGACGCGATAAAAATCTACTTATCCTTATTTGCGCAATTCAGAGGCAGTGACGCCTGCTTTATATAGAATTTTGTTCGCCGGAAAAGCGCTTATTCCTTTCGGAGCAATCGTTTGACTATCTCTCGGAATACCATGAAATCTCCATGGATTGGAATGACTGATCACCCTTATTCAAAGATCAACATTCTAATGAAGAGGAGGAACCTGCTGATGTTTCGTAAACTTCACTGCTCCACAACGCACAGTTCACATGCACCCAAACTCCTGGAACAAAAACCTTCTTTTTTTCTGAAATTCGTTGCCCAATTTGCACAGTGAGAAACTGCTATGGAAAAAAACTGTTCTAAAAAGTATTGTATTTCAGGAAAAGCTTTCCAAATTTCTAAACGAACATTTATAATTGTAGCTTCTATCAAATCCTTCTCAAAAAAAAAAACTTCCCCACTGAAGCCTTCTTGACTATAACCTTGTTTTAAAGACCCCGTTGACAAAATAGTATTTCTCTTCGGCCTATACTTTATCCGTACCCTTGCCTCTGTCTGCGTTACCAGCGCAAGCGCAGCTTACCTGCATCCACACTGAGCAATCTTCCGCAGCCGGCCGGGTCTCCGTCGCCAGCCTGTAGACACAGCACACACACGCGGTCATCGTGGAAAGCCGCCGCGAGTCGGAATCGATCCACTCCGAGTTTCGCTCGGCTCGCCAACTCCTGCACAAGACCATCTTCCTTTCTTGCTTTCACCGGCTAATCCTCTTTTCATTTCACCGTTGCTTTCCTTCCAGTCTTTATCAAGCTCTCAAGTGCATTCAGGTACAACCCAGGCTCTAGTTTCAAAGTGCGTGAGCTAGTTCTCTTAGTTAACTTGGTACAATCTCAGAAACCGAAAACAAGAAAAGAAGCAGCTGAGAAAGCAGCTGCACTAACCTGCTTGTGCTTGTGTATGTTGAGAAAGGAGTCGAGAAGGGGCTGAGAGTATACCTGCCACTCGAGTCTACTCACCGAGCGAGCCTTCTCTCTCTTCGCTGCTTCCTCCGAGAGCACACCCAACTCAGACACTCTGAAAGTGGTGGAATATATTCGAGGACCGTCTTAGAAGAACTCGTTCGAGTCTTTTATAGACACAACCCAGAGCTTTACTTCGCAAACTACATGTAAGACAGCTTTAAATTACTAACAATCAACATATTCTATGCACGAGAATGCACTCGAAACTCCTCCACTTCATCCGAAACTGATTGGAATGATATAAAAATTTTGGCATTTGGTTATATATTGGTATATATAACTTCAATTTCTGAGGACTTTCGGAACATCTTGAAAAAAGATAATAACATAAGAAAGTGAACGGATCTTCTTCTGTTGTGAGGTTGGAGTACTGTAAGAGCGAGCCTTACCGTATGACATGGATGTAATCCCTCCGGCCACTCTCGTCTTGCATGTACCATCTCGTGTCTCGGGGTGAAGTCAGGAGTGCCTCTCCAGATAGAGACTCCCATTTCACCATCTCAACATTTTTTACTCTGTTCTTCTGTGTCCTTTTCCTTTTGAATTAGATTTTAAAGTTGAAAACCTAGTTTAAAAGTATTAAGTACTTCAGAAAAGATAATTATTTTCAGTGCCCTTGTTCATTTTTTCTGCAAAATTTTCCTTTTTTATGTAATTATGAGAATCTATCTTGGCTCAATCGCTCAAATCGTTCCTTCCTATTCCCTCAAGATGTTTAACGATGGCTATTTGGCCTTCCTCACCTTTCCCTGTTGAATGCAGCGTGCAAAGGAATCAGCGGATATCTGCTTCAGCTTGGAATAGGTGACCTCGTCGCAATGCGCCTCCGCCTTGGCGAGCTGCTCCGGGGAGAGCGGCACGGACGAGGCCGCCACGAAGATGTAGTAGCACTTAGGGGTGCAGAAGGTCACCTCCTCTTCCTTCAGTCACAATATCGCTATGAATCATTACATTTTTCAACGAGAAGAGGGGGAGAAGAGTGCTAAAAAGAAACAACGAAAAGATAAATTGAGAATTAGAGAGGAAAAAAGGGAAGAATGTTTCAATAAACCCCATCATCGGAAGGCGTTAGTCCCAGTTGGCTGAGCGTCTGTCGCACTGCTCCATTCTCGAATACTTCACCTTCACACAACCTATAATCACCTCCAACTATCAAGTATATCTCTCACAGGAGGTCACCAGGAGTGTTGAGAATTCAAAAAAAAACAACCGTTATTTGAGCGATGGAGTCTGAAATAATTTGTTCGGGCGTGGCATAGTGGTAGTGTGTTAGACCATTGTGCGAAGAGTCCCGAGTTCGACTCCCACCCCGGACAGATCCACCCAAACCAAGGGGGTTAAGAAATGTTGGTAGTGCTCATGCACGAATCTGACTCTCCCCACTGCTGCTAATCACACTAGCAGTGATCTAGCAGGCAGCCACTGGTTCTACCAGGATAGGTCTGTCCTGCATCTCAGGGGAGCGCGTACCCTGCCGCGAGGCGGGAACAAGCGCGAGGAAGAAGAAGAAGAAGGAGTCTGAAATAATGACTAAATATCCCTTCTCCGCTCTTTAACTTCAGCTCGCATCTCATTATTCCTTTTACACTTTCAACAGTTACACTGAGCCTTCGGTAAACTATGATCTCTCGCACAACTGTTTCAGATTAATCATATCATAACTGGCAACGAATAAGACCCCAACCAAGTGATACTTTACCTTAATCAGCCGTTTTCCCCTTTCGATGTGCCTGTTACAGAGTATCTTAGGGTGTGTCAGCATCACTGTTTCAGTAACCTGCATTTTCCACCGTTCCGCCTGTGCGTTGTGAAGCAGTTGACCCTCTCCCCGAGATTCTCAGTCTCCCTCTCTTTCTCGTGTACTTGGACCATCTCCTTCTTAATCTCAATCACGCTTGGCGTCGGGAGGGAAGGCACATCCGCTGCAACGCACAAACTCCCTTTTCTTAAGAGAGAAACATATGTTTTAATGGCCATTGCTAACCTACAATTGTCAAACAAAAAATAAACGACCGTTCATGTGATCGGGGGCAGCTAAAATGATTAATCTACTCTGCACTTGACCTCTCGCTTGCTTGTTCTTCATTGCAGGTGAGCTATGCTCATCAGAATACTATTTTTTGGTTTCTTTTCTCCGCTTCATCTCTTTGGCTTTCTCCGTACATAATGGGTGGCCGCTGTAGTCGACAACGCGTTTACAAACGTGTATCTCAGAGCAAAAGTGAGCAAGCATGCTCAAATTTGTACATTTATTAGCTCACTTTAATAAAAACACTGGATCAAAAAAATCATTCGATTCGGTTTCCTTTGGCACAAACGACAACCCGGAGTTGCTTTGGGAACGCTTCGATCACTGGACGAAGGTACTTGCCAACGATCTTCGACCACTCCTCCTGCAGGGATTTTTTCCAGATAATTCAGATTCATGTGAGGATGAGTATTGACTTTGCTCTCAAGGTAGGACCACACGCAATAGTCCACTTTATTGAGGTCGGGCGATGAGGGCCATTCTGCGCTGGAGATGAAGTCGGGAAAATGAGCCTTGCACCATGCCTGTGTTCCGATAGCCTTGTGAGCAGGCGCAGAATTTTGCTGGAAGACCCAAGGTGTATTACTGTAGTGGGAAGCAAACCAAGGAAGCAATACTTTTTGAATAATGTGCTGGAGGTAGTATTCCTGGTCAATTTTGACTCCTGGTTCGACAAAATCAAGGGGAGTTTTGCCGGTGGCGGACAATCCGGCCCAAACCATGACTTGTGCAAGATGGGAAGCTCTATGAATGATTCTACCGGCTTCATTAGCTGCCTGTGAGCCCCGAGCAAGCACTCGCACATTTTGAGGGTTGTAGGCCTCTTCCACAGAAAACAGCTTCTCATCCGAGAAGACTCTCCTGATGTTAGAATTGTCGTGCGTCCGGAGGATTATGGAGCGGTAACTTTTGAGTGTTTTCTCCTTGTTCTTCAGAGTTAGGATGGCAGCATCTTTAGTAGGATTTGGGGTAAGCCTCAAATCCTCTTTAGCGATTCTTTGAAGAAGAGTCGTGCGTGGTAAGTTCATCTCGCAGGCCATTCTGTGCTACGCCTAGCATTTCGACCGACTCGCTTCGTCACGGCCTCAATCTTGTTGGGGTGCGCACTAATCGAGGACCACCTCTTCGTGACAAGTCAGCAAGTGTACCTATCTTTTAAAACCGTTCGATTGTTTTGCAGACAAGATTGCGAGAGACGTTGAGATCTTTGGCGATGCGCGCGATCGACCAAGTTTGTGCAAGTCCACAATGATAGAGCGTGTTCTATGAGCGGCCACCACTCCTTTGAGAAATGATCAAATGAGATGAAATTTCAATCATGTAACAAAAACACATGTGAGAAGAACATATGTGAGAATTGGAGCTCAGTGTGCACTATAATTTGAATTATAAACGCCGAAAGATTGGTTGCCGAATACATGGGCCACCTTGTATATGTATATGAATCTCAGCCGGGTCTTCGGCATGTTTTTCAAGAGATAATAGTACAAAACAAAAAGGAATGCTAAGCTGACCATTGGGAGGAGCAATGGCTTCCTTAGGAGACTGCGGGGGCGTGTCCAGATGATACTCAAGAATGGGTCGCTCCAGACCCAGCAGAAGTTGCAACTGAGCCAAGAAGCGCTCCGCCGCTATTTCTTGCTGCGCTCGCTCACTAAACATTCAGCGACTTCTAGCTGAGCTGAGTTAGCAATTTTCCCAACTAAAGAAATCTCAATTACAGCGATAATATTATATAGTGTCACGAAATGTTTTAAAATTGCCGTATTTGCTTAAAAAAAGGAAAAAGTTGCATACGGGCTGAAAATAAGATCGTTTCACTCTCTTCAAATGCACTCTTTGCCTTTCTGGCGGGAAATGAGTGCAAATGGTAGCAAGATGCAACCTATCCTACAAACTCCTACCTCGTATACAAACTCACACCTTCTTCTTCGAAAGCTGAAAAGAGAAGAACGTACTGTACTGTGATTCCTTCGTCAGTGTAAGATATTCCTCTCCTCTCCTTCGGTTCGAACTTCACACCGACCGCTTCGGCAAACAACTCTAGGGTCACTTCCACGTCTTTTTCCTCTTCCACTTTGGGCTAAACAACGACATTCTTCCGAGCCATTCCCCCTCCCCTTTCCTTTCTTTTCCCATTTGTTCTCAATCATCTAATTTTTCTAGGCGTTTCTTTAAAGACGATCTATAAAATTTCTAAGCTCAGATAAATCATTTTCAAGGGTTAAATGGTTACAGGACCTGCTATGTTGGCGCGTGCATGTTCACGCCGAGAATGATCTACATTCTCTTCTTCTTCCGATCTATTTTACTTCTCTACTTCTCTTTGCCTTTGCCTTTTCATTCACGTCGGTTCACTTTCCATAACTTAAACACCGAACTTATTTGAACAAATAAAACATTGGCGAGTTAAGTAAATACCTTATAGAAGGTTGTTCTGAGCGGATCGGCAGGACGCGGAAGCTCCGGAAGACGAGAAAAAGACCGGAGGAGGGGCCGCCGTCTCTCGAATGATGACAACAAGCCTCGGAAAGAGTCACCGTAATGCCAGGGGGGATTGGACATTCCTGAGGTCGACAGCGCTGATCCCATTGGAGCCTGTGAAACAAATTCAATATTGAAAAATAAGAAGCATGCAATAAATTTATATATGTAGTTCGTGAAGAATCCCTCGAAAGCCAGAGGCTTCGGATCAGGCAAAAAAATACAAAAAACAGCAATAACCAATTAATATTTTCATACATTGACCGGTAACTACCGGTTGGGTAGGTCTTCTTAGACGAGGTCTTCTTAGATATGGCTCAGAAAACAATGTCCTTACTCATTCAGATCATTTATCTAATTACATTTATTTCTCCTTTTTTCTCAAAAAACTTTTTGTGAATTTTTTCTTCCGTTTTTTCTTTGTTTCATCGAAAACGAAAACGCAATTGTGAATTTACTTACTAAATAATTCACCCCCTCACATCACAAGATAAAATTCAATCTATTAAACATCCTTTTTCATTGCAGCCGCCCTCGAAAGACAACTATTACATACATGAGGTGTTCTCCTCCCCCTACTTCAGATCTCTCAACCCCCTTCCTATTGGGTCCACGGCAATGTGAGGATAAGTAACCGAATTGGAATCCTCCTTATCGGCTCTTCTCTCTGGAGAGCTCGTCGAGGGATTCGCTTCACCCTTCAGAAGTGTCCATTGGGGCGTTGACTGCCTCAAAATCATCCGCCCCTTTCGATGGTCACTTTTCTTCCTTTTTTAGACGAAAAAAATTATTATCAACATACTTAAATTTTATCTTTAAAAAAATTTTTTACTAGAAAAAATTAAATTTTACGAATTTCATGACTCAAATAGCTTATTTTAAATTTGTTTACGAAACCGCCTATTGAGATTGAGTGAGGGGGGGGCATAGTTTTGAAAAAAAAGGAAAAATACGCCTAAAATTTCATGTATGGCTGAAAATGAACCTTTTTGACGAGAATGAGAAATGAACCAACTCGGCTAGTAGGGCCAGCCTGGCCAGAGGAGCAATGGCTGCCATAGAAACGGGATCTGGCAGAGAAAGGCGACCGAGCGGCAGGGAGTACACGTCTTCCACAAATCTCAACTCAACTCCGCCCACTGAGACCGACTGAACTATTGACGAACGTTGATCTGAACAGATTCATAGTAGGTGCATTTTTCTTGATCTATCACAAATCGAAACCGCAGAATCGGTTTTTTTCTCTATTTGTTATTTGTTTTTTTTACACTAGAGACATCATCATCAATTCCCACATATTATTAATACATAGTTATCCTTGTTCATGTATTCTAATTCGGCAAAACTTGTTTCTCGCTCTCTCAAACCTCTATCATCCATGGTGCTCAATCCCAGAACGGCGAAGGCGGCGGGCTCGTTTCTTGGTCGCGGCTCGAGAGATTTCTTGGGAATAGCCTGGCAAAATGCCAAACTTTGCTTGATTCTCTCAAAAGCTGCGTCCACCTCATTCACCGCAGCGGCGGTTGGCCCGACTGGCAACTGCTGCAAAATTATTACTATTTCTTTGTTACTGAATGAGTGCTTTCAGAATCACCAATTTCGTTTTCTTTTCGTGAGCACCTTTTTCTGCATTTGCCTCTTCTTCTTCGGCTTGGGCATCTCCGAGTCGTAGGTCGTGTCGAGGAGTCTCTTCAATGTCACTCCTTCCAACTCCGTTGACACCTCAATCATTCAATAAGTATACCCATTTCTTCAACCTGTTTTTTGAAAGGGTACAGTTTCGTCAAAATTTTGATTTCGCGGTGGAAAGTTTAACAAGATCACTGGTGCGGTTCTATTATCTAGCAA
The DNA here is from genome assembly GCA_964056735.1 of Allodiplogaster pararmata. Classification (NCBI taxonomy): domain Eukaryota; kingdom Metazoa; phylum Nematoda; class Chromadorea; order Rhabditida; family Diplogasteridae; genus Allodiplogaster; species Allodiplogaster pararmata. The sequence goes on from OZ057403.1 coordinate 43,276,244, forward strand.
CTTTCTCGTTCTGTAACTTTTTCAACTTGATCTATCATGTTTTTTATCTTATTTTTTCATCATCCTAACAGCTCGAATTCTCCCAAATCATTGAATGGTTTATTGATTGAGCCCAGCATTATCTAGTCAATATTCTCTCATGTCCCAATGCACTCTCTGCTTACCCTTTCTAGCATGCTATCGACACATTCGTAGATGTCCTTGTCGTGCAGAGTCTTCAGTAGATCATATCGGATGGTGCCCGATGCAAGATAGGGCGAAGGCTTGGGGGCGTGGCCTGTCCATCTGCCCCGCCCTTTTGACTGTGGCAGCAAGGATATGTTGCTCTTCATCTCCACCATTTCCTGCAACGCTCTCTCTTTTTTGATTTGCATAAGAGAGAAAAGGTACAAAATAAGTTCAGTACAATTTTGAAAAAAATGAAGAATAATGAAGATAAAGATAAAAGTCCGTAATTCCTAATCAGACTGTTTCTTACCGTAATTCCTAATCAGACTGTTTCTTACCGTAATTCCTAATCAGACTGTTTCTTACCACTTTCAAAAAGGTCGAGGGATCGAAAATCACTGAAAAATAAGTCATGAACTGGTATTTAGAATTTTAGCTTACCGAATATTTGAATTTCAAACGAAGAAAGTTATTAAACAATCTTTCTCGTGTTTATTTTTGTTCCGCTGCAGAGTGGAACAAAACCTGACAGAATCAGGGATGGCTTCATAGAACTATTAGTATTGATAGTAATAGTGGGTAGTCTTAATTGTGCAAGCTTCACCAACATCTCTCAAACCCTTGGCTTAAAAGAATCGGTGCGGACTGCAGACAAAGACCGGTGTCAGGTGATGGATATGAAGTTACGAGGTGAGTAAGCTGTAAAGCAGCTTTGCACTCATACTTTGCAAAGATACCTCAGTCATAGCGGATTGAGAAAGAGGCATGTTGTGCGGAAGGACGAGCTGCTGAAATGTTCTCATAGGGCTGGAGGCTACAGCGCCCCCTGAAGGCGGCCTTGTTGTCGAGGGAGCAGAGGAGGCGGATGAAGAAGACGCCGCGAGGGACATTGACGAGGAGGAGGAAAACGTCGGCGGCAGGCCGTCCGGCATCATTCCCGTCAGCGAGTTCACCGTGTCCCCGTTGTGGATGCGGAACCTGCGCATCGACTTATCTATATGTACACTTCTCGACTATGGCATAAATCTGCATATAATCTTAATTATGGAACCCTCATATATCGCTGAAGTTTTCAAAAGTGAGTAACATGTCGACACAACGCTGAAAACGTTTATGTTTTGCATGTTTTTTCTCAACTTTTTGCACCAATAATCCATTCCAAATTTTAAAAAAAATTTCCTCGTCATAGGTTTTGGTTGTTTGTGATCTTGAAAAAGTTAGCTTCTAAAAAAACCTTAGGTAAGGAAATGAAAAAAGAAAGAACTTCCGACCCTTGAGGCTAATGAAAACCAACTTCTGCTCAAAGGAGAACTTCTGAGTGAGATGGGCCTTCATCTCCTTCTTGTAAGAGTCCAATTCCTTCTGTCGAAGGGGAATGCTCTCGTTGATTGTCTACAAGCGAGTCTCTCTTATACTTCAATCAAGTGTCTTGAAAGGTTGAAATGTTTAATTTTTTTTAAAAACAATTTCCAAAGCATATTCTATTTAATGAAGACTGTTTTTGTATATAAATAATAAAAAATGGTTAAGCAAAACAGGTGAAGAGAAAGTTGTATAGATAGAGATGAGAACAAGAGTGGAAGATTAAGTAAGATTCCTATAAATTAAGAAACTTTAAGCTAGGACTTCAGAGGTCAAGTTAGCTTAAAGTTCAAGAGGAAAGTTCGAGGCAGATTGAGAAAGAAAGAAAGAAAGAAAGAAATCAAGAAAGAAAGAAAGAAAGAAAGAAAGAAAGAAAGAAAGAAAGAAAGAAAGAAAGAAAGAAAGAGAGAGAGAATAGCGAGAGAGAGAGAGAGAGAGAGAAAGAGGGAGGGAGAGAGAGAAAGAGAGAGGGAGAGAGAGAGAGAGAAAAGTCGTACGGCGAGTTGTATCTTATCGCTCTCGGCCAACTCGACGACGAGCGGCTTTCCCTCCTCGTCCAGCCCGGCCGACTTCTGCAGTTGCCTCCTCTTCGTCGCGTAGTTCTTCTTTTGCTTACGCATTCGACTCAGGTCCATCTCACATGCCTCCAAATCATAACAATAATATAATTATGAATAATAATGTTACCAAGACACACGGAAAGTTGAAGAGGCTGATTGGATGAAGTAGGAAGTGGTTCAACAATCCATAAAGTATCACTTCAAAAGGCAGAGAATGGAGTTGAGAGCTGTTGAATGCGAGATAAAACAAGAAGATAAAAGGCAAAGGCTGATTCGATGTCATGGGCAGAAACTAAGTCTACAAATCCTTTCGCTGTCAGAAATGAGATCTCTTAGGTTTGAAAAGCTTTGAATAATAGAAACTCTCAACTAAAAATAAAGCAATGAGTTAATTACTGAAGCAAACCGTTTGCTTAGTAATCAAATCCGTCGTCTGCCTTGAGAGCATCTGATACTGTAGTTGAACGTCGCTTGAGAGATGACCCGTTGTCATCTGAGGATTGCAGGAAAAGGATCCTCCGGGCTGCATGGAATTGGGGGTTGATTGAAGATTAACAACTCCTGCCGGTAGGGCAGCGGATCCTGCTGGGAAACCCAATGCTCCCGATGTGGAGCTGCCGCCTCCAGGGATCATTGGAACCTTGAACTCACGTGCAGGTCCAGAACTCATCTAAACACTTCCTTTTTTATAAAATAAGCGCACAAAAAGTATCATAGCATTTCAGCCTTTTAGAATGCAACCCTTCAGTCATAGTTTTCTATAATACCAGAATATTTTTGTATTTCGGCACTTTTGTCAGCATTTGAAAGATGGATAAATGATATCGCTGATGTTTCTTTGTGATTGAATTCTGCTCTGCAGAAGAAGAAAGCAGAAGGAACCATTGAGCATGAAGCGGTGGATCCGATGGTAGTTCCCGACATGTCATGACCCATCAAGCCCGAGGGCAGTGAAGAGAGCGAAGAGAAGAGGGGGCTGTTGCTTCCTCCTACCGGCATTCCCAGGGATTCAGCCCCTGAAGAGGCTCCACCCACTCCCGCCCCTCCCATCATCCCCAGCATTCCCGGCTGCCGGGTTTGCCGTGGCGGTCGCATCGGCTTCTCTCTTCAAGACAATGCTTATTTGATTTTTTTTAAATCAAAAAACTTGAGATAATGACGAGCAAACTTAGTTCAAATGGTAACAGTACCAGCTGTTATCGCAAATATGTTCGCGCCGAAAATGATTTCCGTTCTATTTTACTTTTCCTCTACTTTTCTTTCTTTACCTTTCTCATTCTGTTTTCATATCGATCGGTGTGTACTAACATCTCTCTGAGAGGTAAAATACCTAATTGAGGGAACTGATACTACTTCATGTTTGAAAGTGTTATACCCACCTGTTGGCTCGATTTGCTCTGGCTCTATTGACATATTCCTGACGACGATCCGCAGAGAGACTGCGCCAGATGCGATGAATTTGTTTGACTCTTTCACTCCAATCAGGGTACTGCTCTTTGAGGGAGGAGTGGTTCACGTTGACGTACAACACAGCAGCCTCAACAACAACTTAATCATTCCACCAACATGACTTTTCACGAAGAAGCGAGATATCCTCACCAATTTTCGGACAAAACTTTGCATTTGGTAGTAACCGAACCCATGCCTTTTTATTTTCAGACGATGCTGTTTTCTTTGAGATAACTTCTATACAAACAGTCTCTCTCCCTTCGAATACTCTATGACATAATCATGATTTAAATTTCACTGAAGAATGTGCGTTGGTCTTTTGTCCCCAATCCCTCTTCAATCAGACTTCTGATATTTTGGTCTCTAATATCCCTCAATCATACTCTCAAACCTGTCCCGGGACTCTCATGATATCTCTCAATCATACTCTCAAACCTATCCCGGGACTCTCATGATATCCCTCAAGCATACTCTCAAACCTATTCCGGGACTCTCATGATATCCCTCAATCATACTCTCAAACCTATTCCGGGACTCTCATGATATCCCTAAATCATACTCTTAAACCTATTCCGGAACTCTCATGATATCCCTCAATCATACTCTCAAACCTATTCCGGGACTCTCATGATATCCCTCAATCATACTCTCAAACCTATCCCGGGAATCTTATGATATCCCTCAATCATACTCTCAAACCTATTGCGGGACTCTCATGATATCCCTCAATCATACTCTCAAACCTATTCCGGGATTCTCATGATATCCCTCAACCATACTCTCAAAACTATCCCGGGACTCTTATGATATCCCTCAATCATACTCTCAAACCTATCCCGGGACTCTCATGATATCCCTCAATCATACTCTCAAACCTATTCCGGGACTCTCATGATATCCCTCAATCATACTCTCAAACCTATTCCGGGACTCTCATGATATCCCTCAATCATACTCTCAAACCTATTCCGGGACTCTCATGATATCCCTCAATCATACTCTCAAACCTATTCCGGGACTCTCATGATATCCCTCAATCATACTCTCAAACCTATTCCGGGACTCTCATGATATCCCTCAATCATACTCTCAAACCTATTCCGGGACTCTCATGATATCCCTCAATCATACTCTCAAACCTATCCCGGGACTCTTATGATATCCCTCAATCATACTCTCAAACCTATCCCGGGACTCTCATGATATCCCTCAATCATACTCTCAAACCTATCCCGGGACTCTTATGATATCCCTCAATCATACTCTCAAACCTATCCCGGGACTCTCATGATATCGCTCAATCATACTCTCAAACCTATTCCGGGACTCTCATGATATCCCTCAATCATACTCTCAAACCCATTCCGGGACTCTCATGATATCCCTCAATCATACTCTCAAACCTATCCCGGGACTCTTATGATATCCCTCAATCATACTCTCAAACCTATCCCGGGACTCTCATGATATCCCTCAATCATACTCTCAAACCTATTCCGGGACTCTCATGATATCCCTCAATCATACTCTCAAACCTATCCCGGGACTCTCATGATATCCCTCAATCATACTCTCAAACCTATTCCGGGACTCTCATGATATCCCTCAATCATACTCTCAAACCTATTCCGGGACTCTCATGATATCCCTTAATCATACTCTCAAACCTATCCCGGGACTCTCATGATATCCCTCAATTATACTCTCAAACCTATTCCGGGACTCTCAAAATATCCCTCAATCATACTCTCAAACCTATTCCGGGTTTCTCATGCAATACCTTGGTTGCCTTTTCACCCAGAGGTTCGTCTTCCTCCCATCTCTCTGTGGCTGCATTCGCTACGGTTTTTCCTCAAACAAATACATATTAGAAATTTAAGCTCGACATTTTTCACTTCTATTTCAATGTTAAAAAGGTCCCATATGGAGGCAGAAGACATGACTCATGAACTGATGTCATCACTGATTACAAAAAAAACCTCTATCCGTGCAAAATTTGATTAGAACAAAGCAATCCTGCATACATTTCGAAAGAAAACCCCTATTCATTGACCTACTCGTCCCCGCTCATAGAGCCACCCCCCACTTTTCTCACTGACCAATTACCGTCGTCCTTAACCAAACCTTCACCCACTCCCGCCCCTCACTAATCTTTTTTTGCTTACTAACCAATCCAAGTCCTCTCCGACTCAGCACTCTTATCGATTCGCCCCCCCCCCTCCTCCTTCTAATTATACCTTCGATTCCTTCTGCATTCCCTCCCATTTGGGAGTTGCTCCTGCTGCTACTCATGCCTGACTGAGCTCTCTCTCCTGGTCGCATACTATCAGCCTCTGATCCCTGAAACATTGAACCTAATCTTCTCTCCATTTCATCCAAGCTACATTTACTCTTCAGAGTTCGTTGACGTGTTCGAGATGACTGAATCAAGGTACATGTTGTTGTTGTTGTTGTTGTTGCCGGCAAGCAGCCCGCATCGAAGACTTTTGGTTATGAACACTCTCTTTAATAAGAGAGGTTCTCGTGTTCTTCGGACGAGATGCGTCCGGAGAATGGTTTTGATGTCCTTTGCAGTCCTGAGACTGTCATGCTGCACCTTGTGAAGGCGGACATCGTTGTAGCAACCTGTTCATGCTATAGGCCTTGTGAGTGGGTGGTCAACCCGGCCTAGCATCGTTTTGGGTGGGAGTAGAGACGTCTCGCCTGTCGTTGACCGGAGATAGGCAAGAGGCTATTTGACTGGCGCCTCGACTCGCCATTGATAAGTATAGCGGAGTATCGGCTGATGTTTTGTCCTTTGGCTTGCCCAGGCCGGTCCGGCATCGTCATCCTTGAGCTACACTACACAAGAGCTATACTACACAGTTTTGGTCCACGGCGGGATTTCTCCCGCTACCTCCCAGCACGAATTCTTCGTAGGGAGGCGTCCCTCTATCCGCCACCTGAGGTCGCGCTCGATTCTGGACTGGATGATCCGGCTCCATCCGTGACAGGCTCTCAAGGCTGTAGAGTCACGAATGGCCACTGTTGCCAGTGTGTTTCAAGGTTCATGAATTCGGTGCTCTTCGGGAGCAGTTCACCGCTGATGTAATAAGTTCTAGTCGTTTGTACTCCGGTTTCCTGGTACTCGGTTTGCTTGATGTTGAGGCGTAGGCAATGCCTACTGAAAGCGTCATTCCATTCTCGATTCCGGCACGTGTAGGAGCATCGAGAAGAATATCGTCGGTGTTTGCGATCTTTGATGAAGCTGGAGTCAATCAAGGACGCGTGACAGTTTTCATAACCAAAAAAGATAAGGGGAAACAGAACACTCCCTTGGTGCACTCCTACGTTTACTGCGAATGTTGTTGTAGTTGTTTGCCGATGGTGTTCTCCCAGCGAGATAACGAGGCTTCCTTTTTCAGGCTCAGAAGACGATAAGCCCTAACTCACAAATTCTCTCTTTTTTTTTCTTCCTTTTCTCCTTCCAATTTTTGTCTTGTTTTTTTAATAACATGGACATAAACCTAATCGCTAGGAACTAAAACTTAGTCATGTTTACATCAAAATTCGCGACAGACATTGGCCTATGCCATAAGTCTATAGGTCTCGATTCGGTGGGGTCACAGCAGCACGAGAATAAGTGACTAGTAGTGTGAGGTTCCGATTGAGACTTTGGACACATAGGAGTAGTAGAAGCTCCTATCCTATGTACATAGATAACTATTTAGGGAGCTAGAGTGTCCACTTCGAAGCTGTGATAACGTTATTTATTGTTCTCTTGGTAGCTTTGAGACTGATTTATGAATCATAAGTGGTTTGCTGCCTAGTACAGGATTCGCACCAAATTTCGTACCATGACAACTCACACCCTAAATTTCAAAACCGAAATATTTCCATGTACTTTTTCATTGGAATTAGCGCTTAGGCTCAGGTAAAGACTACGCTAACGAAGCCGTATGGCTCAGTACGAGATACAACGTCCAGTCCCAAAAAAGCTTTGGAGAATTTTTTTTTTTGCGAAATCCGGGTGCGAGTTGAACTGGATAGGGTTAACCGGTCCCTTGCGATGATGTGGTGTCGAAGGGGTTAACGATGATTTAAAACTCAAAAGTTCCAAATAAAAAGAAACCTTCCCAAGCCCCAACACCTAAAAGTCGGGCTGAAACGTGTGAACTCACTCAGCTCTGCTACTATGATTGCCGGAATGATGATCACGACGTTCTGAGTGAGGCTTAAATTGGACCTTCCTTGGACGAGTCCACCTCCGGCAGTGTTTCTATCCGTCAGATGGCTAGGCGGAGAGAGGTTAGTCCAGGCCAAGCGAGTCGACACGCCAATCGATTAATCTTCCGCTCCAGCTACAGTCCGAATCAAGTACTTGGAAGAGCCTCTGCACCTATCGATGAAACAGAGAATTCTCTCCCATGGTCTGCACGTACACGCCTCGCACAGCTTCGCTCAGGTTACAGCAGTCTCCTGATGATGATTGTTGCCCGTGCGGTTCCTTTGACGTTGAAAGCTTGACGGTTCCACGAGCTCTCGGTAAAAGCTCAAGCACACAGTCACACTCACTCACTTCTCTCTTTCTCTCTCTCATTCACTTTTTTTGCCTTTTTTATTTTCGCCTTTTTTTTGGTTTCGGGCTCTGGCTTTTTTTTAAAAACTGATTCCATCCTTCCATCCATATTATTCAACAATCCAACCTACACAGACAACAGCAAGAACAGCAAATAACTATTTAGACTGGCAATGAAAACAACATTCATTGGGCTAAGAAATCTGCAACATCGACAGGTCTATACCATAGGTCTTGCGGTTTAAGTCTAGTGGGGTTACAACGGCAGTTAAACAAGTGTACACTAGTATGATCTACCTCTCTACATAAAGGACAGAGAGGAGAATCAGTGGCACACAGCAGTCTCCTCAATAGCTACCGCCATCGAATCTCACCAGCGATCGCCGACGCATGCTCTAGGTGTCAAGCTACGCCTCACAACACGCAGTAATTGCTCAACTGCCCAGCCCTATCGGAGCACTGCAGGAGCTATGGAGCAAGCCAGTCAGGGTTACGAGACTCCTCCACCCTTTTCTTCAACAGATTTCCTGCGAAGAAATCGAGAAAGATGATCCGAGTCCGAGGGATCGCACAACAACATTAATCTTCTGCCTTTTTAAGGTCAAGGAAAAGCAGGAACTCCCGAAAACCATGTTTTAGCGAGGCCAGGCTGGATTTACCATCCGGTTCCATGACTTTTCGCATAACGATATTTCGCACCGAGACGAATGGTGGTGGATAGAGGAATGTCTCTATGCAAATGTGCCTCGGAGGTAGCGGGCTCGCCCTCGGAGGTAGCGGGCTCGCCCCTCGCGGAACCAAAATGGGTAGTATAGCCTCGGAGGTAGCGGGCTCGCCCCTCGCGGAACCAAAATGGGTAGTATAGCCTCGGAGGTAGCGGGCTCGCCCCTCGCGGAACCAAAATGGGTAGTTTAGCCTCGGAGGTAGCGGGCTCGCCCCTCGCGGAACCAAAATGGGTAGTATAGCCTCGGAGGTAGCGGGCTCGCCCCTCGCGGAACCAAAATGGGTAGTATAGCCTCGGAGGTAGCGGGCTCGCCCCTCGCGGAACCAAAATGGGTAGTATAGCTTCTTGAAGGATGATGATTCCAGATTGGTTTGGGCTAGCCACTTGATAAAACATCACTCAATACTACGCTATACTTTCTACCGACGAGTCGAAGTGCTAGTAACATAACGTCTTGCCTTTCTTCGGTCGGAAAAGCCAGAGCTCTTGACTATCAAACGAAACGATTCTAGGCTGGAACGACCACTCATACAAAAAGCCTATTGTATAAACACGTTGCTGCAACGATGTCCGCCTTCAAAAATTGCAGCATGACAGTCCCAGGACTGCAAAGGATATCAACAACCTTCTCCGGATGCATCTCGCTCAGAAGAGCCTATCTTCGATGCAAGCTACATACCGGCAACTACAACAAACAAGTATCAAATATATTTATAGCTTCCGGTCTACTTCCGCTTCTCATACGTCGAAATAGAGAAAGACCTTGTTTTATAGCCCTCATAATTTATATCTAATCAATGACCTGAGATAAATTGGCGCGTTGCATTCCGGGCTGCAAAGTTCCTCCTCCGACCGGTTGCAAATGCTGCGGCTGAAACAAAGGAAACGTCAATAGTAACAATAGTAACAATCAGAAACTTTTTGCAGGATTCCGATGGCGAAGTTTCAACGCCATCTGAAACTTCTATGAATGTTTTGAGTTTTAGCAAGTTTCTTCTAGTTTTTTAGCCGAACCCTCAGATGAAAACTCCTTTCTTTGTTTCTTATAGAATTTAAGCATTCGGCGTATCTCCTCTGTGTCTCTTTTAAAACCCTTAGCTCTTGTTGAATGATTCAAAAGGATCATTATACTGTAAATGAAATTTCAGAAGAAAAAAAACCATTTCTTACTTTCAAAGCCTTTCCGAAGTTTTTCATGAATATCGACTGAACCTTCCATACCCATTGGATTCATTGTATAGCGCTCGAGTTATGAGAAAGTGTGCATTGTTCGCATCAACCATACATATGCCGCCCTTTCACTTGTCTTTTATTCCTAGAAACACAACTGAGGGACAGATCCTGACATGAAGTAGCTGATGCGCAGGATGAGCTGGGGCGCTGACTCCTCCAGTAGGAGGAGCTCCGCCCACCGCAGCGGAGGCTCCATCCGCCGCAGCGGAGGCTCCACCTATCGCAGCGGAAGCTACGGAAACCACGGCGGCTGATTCTTCTGTTCCTGCTGATTGTGAGCTGGCTTCTCCTGGTGGAAGAGAAGAATTTCCCGCATCAGAATCTTGAGAGGCCTCTCCGAAACCGTCCCGGCCGATGACGTCATACGCATCTGATTACGCATCAATTATCATGTTGATTTTTCAACAAACTTTGACTTTCTCGAAAATCGCTGAAGGTTTTCGAAAACCTATTAGTTTTTTCGAAGTTGAGCAAATAAGAGATTCCACTTACGCACAAAAAAGCGGCTCCACAAACAAACCGCCTCTTTCTTACCGTAAGCGAGAGTTTTATATTCACATTTTATGATCAAAAACTCTATTTCGGGACAATCACGGTCAAGATGCAGTCCTTGAATGTTTTTTCACGTAATTCTACCCGAAATCATGTTGTCGGTGAACTCGTCCTCGTCATCATCGAAGAAATCGAAGTTGACGTCGTCGATGTTCATGTAGTCATTTAGGTTGACGTCTTCAAGGATGCCGCTCTCGTTGATGTCATTCCTGTCAAAAAGAGAAATCTCACAAATAACAAAGTTTAGCCTTTCCTCGAATGGATGATTACATGCGTCTCCACTGAAATCAACAACAAAATTATAAATTACAATTCAATGAAAGAATTACACACAAAAATTTAGAAGTGCAGAAAATTAGATAAATCAATTTTTAAATCAAAAAACTCCAATGCTTTTTTGTGTATCTCAATAAGTTTCATCAGTAGATTGATAATGGATAGAAAAAATACTCGTTCTGTGTTACCGTAGTGCTTACCGTAGTGCTTCGGCGGCCTCTTTACTGAGTTGGTCACCAGCTAGAAAAGGGTCCTCTTTCTCTTTCTTCTTCTCGTATTCCTCTAGAAGCGGTTCTTCGAGAGGAGTGTCCACCAGATTTTTTCCTTCCACTGCTCGCATTCCTGAAAAGTCAATTCTTAGCTCCGGCGGTGATAATCTTCGCAACAAACAAGTGAGACCCCAAGCTTTCATCAAATATTAATATTTCATTAACAGGTTTATCAATGAAAAGTATTCTCTCTCTGCCTAAAGAAGAATGTCTTTTGTTTTCTTCTTCTTAGACTTTTTCTTCCTCTCTCATGACTCTTAACAACAGCATTCAAAATGTTCCCTCCAACTCATTTCTGATCACATTTAAATGAATGTTCATAGTTTTCTTCTTTTTTTCTAACAATCCTTCCATACTTTCATAGACGACCTGGTATTGATTTTTTTAAAAACTTTCACCTCTCAACCTCGCGTCCGCTTTCCCATTGTGGAAGCTCTCAAATTGTGTAAGAGACACTCTGCACTTCTCTCAACACCTTTGTATATTTCTAACCAAAGAATCCTTCCTGGATGACAGCGGGATAGGCATCTTCCAGCTGACTTTTCCGCGGCTTCCTCATCCGCTTCTTCTTGCCATCTGGACCGACGTCCTCTTCCTCTTCCGCAGCCAGGAGGCGGTGGCGGGGAATCTGAAGTTTTGCGTTTCTTCCAAGTGAGTTCTAAATGCTTTTAAAAACAAACAAAAAACTGGCGACGTTGATTTTCTTTTTTTTTCTACCTTTATCGCGTTCTTTCTTTTTCATCACGCCAACATATTGTCTTCATGTTTAACTGTCTCTTACCAAAGAGTTTTTTCTTCTTCATAGAGTGAGACCTTTTCAATGGTTGGTTGACAATTTGAAGGGATCATACAAAATGTATCAATTGAGCTGAAACTTTAAACAACTGCCTAGATGTTTACTCTTGACGTAAAGATTTCAGCGCAGAAATTTTCCCAACAAAAGCAGCCGATATATGTTAGTAGAAACATAATAATACGAATATTTTTTACGGACAGAAAGCTAGTTGTAACCTATTTTAGAGCTTCTTTTTTTTAAACACCCCGGTTCCTGCTCATCTTCTATACTCGTTTTTCACAAGAGAAGCAGCACCTTGACAAAGAAGCCTCCTACGCCCAGTTTGGCCATCCTGCCCCGGCCGGGACCTCCTCCGCCTCGCCCCCCTCCCCTTCCGCCTCTACTGCCCGCGCCGCTCATGTTGAGGGAGGCGGAGAGCAGCTCCAGCTCTTCCAGCATTCCGTCGTCGTCTATGCTGCCGCCCATGCTGCCGCCCACTTCAACGAGAATCATTAATTCATTGACAGATCAAGTGTTTAAAATATCAGATGAAGGTTGCACAGCAACCATAGTTATCCGTTTTATTTATGTCTAACGATGTTTTCACAAACAGTGTCTCGAGAATGGCTTTCTTCCGTTTTGAACCTACGTGGAATAATTAAAGAGTCACTTTAGAACTATAAATATTACTGAACGAATTTAATTATAACAAAATGAATTAAGTGACTCATACAAAGACTGTCAACGGAGCTGCTGCGGAGATCGAGAAGAGAAGCGGGTAGGTCACTCCCCACCCTCAGCAGACTCGGCATCCACTTCGACAGCAGAATCTCCTCCGCATTCCTGCTCAGTGCGACATTGTCACACAAGACGACATTCGAGTGGTCGTCTGCAATCAATCGATACGCATTTAACGCTCTATTCATTCTTTTCAAACCCTCATTTCATATACCTAATGTTGTTTTTTATATTTGAACAAAAAGGTGAAGGGGAAACAATCTCATTTCAAATATAACAAAACTTGAATATAAAAAAAATTTAGAAGAGCATTTCACAAAATGGAAAATAATTTGAATAAAAGCGGAAGAGACTGGAAGTGAGGGAAGCCTTGGAGTTGGGTCTGCAAGAAGAGCAGCGCATTCTGTTGGCAGCCGCGTTCTCCAGCTGCTCCTCTGAATACAATTCTTCGCAGCGACCATGAGACCATCTGAAATATCACTTTGCTAGTATCACTTATCATTTTATATATACACCTTGACAGTAACAGGAAATTCCATATTTATAAATGTTAAAGCATTATACTTTTCCGTTTCAAAATCTAATTTTTACTGGCCAGTACTTCGTTTTTACTCACTTTTTCTCTTTTTTCATACACAATTTTTCTCACACAGTCGCTCTCTCTTTCTCTCTCTCTCTCGTCATACAAATCTCTCTCTCTCTCTCTCTCTCGTCATACAAATCTCTCTCTCTCTCTCGTCATACAAATCTCTCTCTCTCTCTCTCTCGTCATACAAATCTCTCTCTCTCTCTATCGTCATACAAATCTCTCTCTCTCTCTCTCTCTCTCGTGATACAAATCTCTCTCTATCTCTCTCTCTCTTTCGCCTATTTATGCTGCTTCGAGCCTAACCTCATGCAACTGCTGCATCTGATGATCGGCTCTCCAAGGATGTACAACTTGAAGCACTTGGGGCACTTCCTGAGAGAGTGGCAGGGCTGGCATAAACCCTCTTTGGATAGGTCGTTGCTGGAAGAGACCCGAGTCGAGCAGCGACGGCACTTCGAGCAGCTGCAACAATATTTACCCGGTCAATCACACTTGATTTGAAAACATTTTATTCCGAACCATCTTCCCTTGAAAAAACACTGCAGTCTAGTGCTATACAATGCAAAGGTAAGTATTGAGTGAATCAAATTATAGCCATGAAATGACAGATGGGAATACCTGTGACATCGCCACGGAGACTGCATCCGTTCCAACGCTGGATTTAAGCAGTAAATGTGATAGGCGACATCGCATTCCTGAAAATCCATCTTAGAAAGTATTTAATTCGATGCCTATTCTCTAAACTTGAGATTATAACGAAGAACACGGTCATCAAGGAGCTTGAAAACATAATTTCTAATTTTAAATGGTTAATCGAAAAATTCCACCTATGGTCGGAAAATGCCGACATCAAAAGTGCCTTTCACGAGATTTTGAAAATGTTACCTCGCACAAGATAAGCTTCTCTTCGTCTTTGCCCAGTCCACAGACTTCGCAGACTGTGCAGTCGAGGCAGCGCCAGCCTCGCGTGATCACAACCTCGTTCATCTGTGAGTATGCGCTTCCGTTTTACAACCAACTTTCCGGTTCCCAGAATATTTCTATCAAGAAAAAACTGAAGAGTTCGTGTACTCACTGTACGCCTTATAACCTTATCATGAAGATTGACGCAATATGTGTGATAAGTGTGGGCGCAAGTGGAGCAGGCAACCATGCTCTCCTCCTTCCCCACACCCACACTTCCACAGACGAGGCAGAGGTTGGCGTGCGCCAGGAACATGTCCGCCTCTGAGCAAACCACCGCCGTCCGCACGTACTGCTCACTCCTGCTCGCAAGAATATGCTCACTCACACGCATCTATTCGCTTATTTGGCACTGACTAGAGAGGGCGAAATCAAGTCCGCGATTTAGTTCTCCTTTGTTATTTGGTTCCTAATCTTAAATGGAGACCATGAAGACACAAATCAAGGATACTAGCAAGAACCTCCACAGAGTAAATGTGACAGTGATAGAACCTAATGCTCAATCTGTTCTCTTGATCTTCGGTAGCAGCCTCTTCAACTTCTCTGCTCAATGAAGTCATCGAAGAGCACGATGCAACACATGTCATCAAAGAGTTAAATGACCCTCTGAAAAAAGTATGAATAATTGAGGATCGTGTAAATTAATGGTCCAGTTCAACTTTGGTTTTCTTTTTTGGTGTTATTCGTTGGTTTTTTCGAGTGTTCATGATCGTATAAGAAAACTGACAGCTAGAATGGATTGAAACTGTTTGAATTTTTTGTTGTTGACAAAACAGTAATATTGCTACCGACTTTTTAAATACGGTCTCGTTTCTGAGCGTTTCGGCATCTTAAACGTAACCTCAGCCTAAGCCGAAAGAAAACAAAAACTTTTTTAAAGTTCTGAACGACTCGAATGATTCAGTCATTGTATCGGTTCGAGCTGTTTTAATTATGTTTCTCTGTGTCATGCGTTGCAAGAAAGCCTGCATAGATGTCTCTTCTCTATAATATCAATCAATATTCAACAGCCCTGAACTATCCCCAAAAAGTTAAATTTCTTACGAAAATCACAAAAACAAAAAGCTACATTACAAGCTTCATAAATGTGGAATAAACGGAAAATGAGCGAGAAAAGCCGCTCAACAAAATCTCCACAAATTCTGATTCAGATCCTATTTATTTTTTTCTTTAATTTAGCAAAACAAAGAATTAAATTCATGAAAAAACAAGATAAGAACCTGGGTCTCCTGCCCCTGGTGCTGCCCAGGCTGACTGCACCTCCTTTCCCCAAGCCCCGCCCCTTGCCGCGCCCCCTTTTTCCCAGTCGGTCCAAGAAGACGCCGGAGGGCGGCTGTCCTCCAGAGCGGGTTCTGACGGATGCGCCCCGCCCTCCGGGCTTTTTCTTCCCCCCTCGACCTCCGCGACCCGAGTAGCTACTGCGACTGCAATGAGAGGTCACTTTTCTGAGCGACCAAAATGATAAAAAAGTCCCGTCGTTGGCGGAAGTCTTTGTTAAACAGAGACTAATTGATGAAAAAAAATGTTTTGTCGATCAAAAAACGTTTAACATGTTCAAGTTGCCTTTTATGATGGAAAAAAGAGAGGTCCGCTTTCATCAGAATAAGCACTCGAAACACACTGGCAACAGTGGCCATTCGTGACTCTACAGCCTTAAGAGCCTGTCACGGATGGAGCCGGATCATCCAGTCCAGAATCGAGCGCGACCTCAGGTGGCGGATAGAGGGATGCCTCCCTACGAATTATTCGTGCTGGGAGGTAGCGGGAGAAATCCCGCCGCGGACCAAAACTGGGTAGTATAGCTCGTCAAAGGAGGGTGATGCCGGACCGGCCTGGGCATGCCACCGGACAAAACATCAGCCGATACTCCGCTATACTTTTCAATGGCGAGTCGAGGCGCCAGTCAAATAGCCTCTTGCCTATCTCCGGTCAACGACAGGCGAGACGTCTCTACTCCCACCCAAAACGATGCTAGGCCGGCTTGACCACCCACTCACAAGGCCTATAGCATGAACAGGTTGCTACAACGATGTCCGCCTTCACAAGGTGCAGCATGACAGTCTCAGGACTGCAAAGGACATCAAAACCCTTCTCCGGACGCATCTTGTCCGAAGAACACGAGAACTTCTCTCATTAAAGAGAGTGTTCATAACCAAGTCTTCGATGCGGGATGCTTGCCGGCAACAACAACAACAACATCAGAATAAGCAAATGCAGGGAGGGTTAGGCATTTTTATCGAAACCTTACACAATATCCAACATTTATGAGTATATTCAGCATCTTTTTCCTGTCAGATTTGACAATTCTGTGTTAAATTAAGACTATTTATTATAAACCCTCAAACTTATTATTAGTTTCTCTCACAGCTAATGAGACTTTTCTTTTTCTACTCTTCTTTTTACTTTCTTTACCTAGCAAACGTCGATATTTTTTTCACGCAACAAGGTTTTTTTTTTTCTCAACTAGAAAACGAGTAGAATCTATGCGCTACTTAAAAGAAATCAACATTGAGGACTCCATGATTCGTATCGTAGTTTCTCTTATCAATCACATCTACTCTTCTCCTTGTTCCGTTTCTTCAGTATTTTCATCTATCTCTATTTCCTGGTTAAAAAATCTTGATCTCACTAAGCTCTCCCTATCTTATGTCAAAGGGTTTTGTGAAGCGGAAAGACGGAATCGGAAGCGGAACTGACTTGAAGAGGCGGAAGTCGTCTCCGTCGTCAGAAGGCGAGTTATCGGGGAGGAATGCGGGAGAGTTGCGAGCGCTCTCGGTGGAGCTGATGGAGGAGGCCCGCCGCAGTTCTTCCTGTCCCCCAACATTCATGGAGTAGGAGAAGTCCAGGCTGTCTCCGTGGGGAGAGGAAGACCTGCCGTTGAGAGAATATATCACGCGGAACGCGATAGAGTGGGCCCGGGTGGGGCTATAGAATTTAGATGCCACCGATTTCGCTGAAAATTTCACCAAAGGGTATTTCAAGTATGGCGAGAACGATGGTCAACTTCATTTTTTCCTGATTTTAGCTCTCAGAAAACCATGAGACGATTGAAAAAAGCTTGTTACGCTGAAAGTACATGAGGGTGTCGCACTGTTCTAAGAGGCATATGTCTGTCAGATTGATAGCTAGATCCACTAAATATCTTTCGATGTAGTCTAAAAACCGATTCGATGTAGTCGAATGATGTATCTTCGAGTACCTATGTTTGCTTTTTAGCTTATTCAACTTTCACGGTTTTCGCGAGAACAAATATCAAAACAGAAATTTCATGAAAAGATGAAGAAAAAAGATTCTTCTTGGAGTACAGGAAAAAGATCCGAGATTCCAGTCAGTATGTTGTGGCCCTGAGTTTTTGCTAAAAATTTTTTTATACATCATTTTTCAAACAACTTAGGCAAACTCGAGATACATCACTTTGAGTTCGTATATTACTACATATATATGGGGGTATGTCTAAAGATTTCGCAATAGAGCTAGGAGTCTAAAACCAAGAGAATCATACTTGCTATCCACTCCTGATTCCAAATTGATATTAAACTTGATTCTAGGGAGTCGAGAACCCTGTCAAATAGTTACCTCGTTTTCAAAACTAACTTTTGAAAAAAACTTGTTTGGATTTCGAAATAACTCAACGCGTTTTCTGATTTGAGAGATGAAATTTGGCCAGTATGTTGGAATTTGCTAAACTTAGATATACAGGAAGATTCAAGTTATTATCGATTAGTTATGCGAGAAACGGTTTTTTGGTCGGAACTCATCATGTTTTGATTTGAGCAAAAAGTGATTATTTAAAAAATGTTTATCGTTGTATGGGGCATGACATAACAGAAGTTCCACAAATGCCCGTCAGTTTTGAAGCGAGTTATGGCCACTTCAAAAAAAAGACCCTAAAACCCTCAAAACCGACTTTTTTCAAAAAAATTTTTCTTATTTTTATCAGCTTAACTAGACAAATTCGATTATGCAAAAAACTTGTAGAAAAACCTACTTTGAAAAGAGTTATTACGGTTAGTTCAAACCTTGAAAAAAGGTATTTTAGGACCCCCAGTGAGGTTTTTTGTGTTTGAACTAACCGTAATAACTCTTTTCAAAGTAGGTTTATCTTCGAGGTTTTCAAATTACCGAATTTTTCTAGTTGAGCTGATGAGAATTAATGAAAAAAAAATTTTGAAAAAAGTCTGTTTTATGGGTTTTAGCGTCTTTTTTTGAAGTGGCCATAACTCGCTTTAAAAAAGACGGGCATTTGTGTAACTATGTTCATGTCATACCACATACAACGATGAACATTTTTGTAGTTGATCACTTTTTGCTCAAATCAAAATATGATGAGTTCTGACCAAAAAACCGTTTTCAGGTTTTTAAAACTGGCATTAGTAATCCATAATCAAACTCACGGATTCGAATCTTCCTGTATATCTAAGTTTAGAAAATTTTAACATACTAGCCAAGTTTCATCTTTCAATTCGAAAAACGCGTCGAGTTATTTCAAAATCCAAACAAGTTTTTTTTTTCAAAAGTTAGTTTTAAAACGAGGTATCTATTCGACAGGGTTACCGTCGTCCTAGAATCAAGTGTGTTACCATTTTGGAATCAGGAGTGGATAGCAAATATGATTCTCTTGGTTTTAGACTCATAGCTCTATTGCGAAATCTTTAGACATACCCCCACCTTCTTCTTCTTCTTCCAAGCGTTATTACCGCTGAAGCGCGGGGTCCGCTGTTTTTCCCGAATTCCCGAAGACATACCCCACCTATATGTAGTAATATACGAACTAAAAGCGATGTATCTCGAGTTTGCCTAAGTTGTTTGAAAAATGATGTATAGGAAATTTGTAGCAAAAACTCAAGGCTACAACATAATTAACTGGAATCCCGGATCTTTTTCCTTTACTCCGAGAAAAATAATCTTTTTCATATTTTCATGAAATGCCTGTTTTGATATTCGTTCTCGCGAAAACCGTGAAAGTTGAATATGCTAAAAAGCAAACATAGGTACTCGAAGATACATCATTCGACTACATCGAGTCGGTATTTGGTGGATCTAGCTATCAATCTGACTGACATATGTCTCTTTAGAACAGTGCGACTCTCTCAAGTACTTTCGGTGAAACAAGCTTTTTGCAATCCTCTCATGCTTTTCGGAGAGCTAAAATCAGGAAAAATAAAGTTGACCATCGTTCTTGCCATACTTGAAAGACCCTTTGGTGAAATTTTCAGCGAAATCGGTGACATAAAATTTCTATATCCCAATGTATGCAGAGCTAGCTAGGTACATTCTATCGCGTTCTGCGTCATATAATGATTGGGTTTTTTTATAAGAAAAGGGAAAATTAAAAAATGTTTTTCTGTTTTTGTCATAACGCTCTTTTTTAACGTGAAATCTGATGATTTTGGAGCTAGAAACTAACTAAATATAGCAACTGTAATTTTTCTTGCAAGATAAACCCTATTTTCCGAACAATTCTACTTTATTTTTTCTCGCTTATATTAGCTTGAGGATATCATTTTTTTAAGAACCCAATAACATAAAAATTGAGAAACTTTTTGTTAAAATTCAAGAACATCGGTTTCATCAGTGAAGAATAGGAAACTAAGTGCATGACCTCTTCCAAAAAAGTTAACAATTGGAAAGAGGGTGAAACACTGTTTTTGAATATCAAGCTATTTCTTACAAACCGCAAAAAGCATCTTCAGCAAAAACAACTCATGAGCGAACGGCAGAATTTGAGATCAACAGATCAACAAAGGTTTCTTGGGTTTTTGTTTTTGCTTGTTTTTGCAAAAACGTTTTTGCTAAACCACCGCTTTTCGATCGGGGAAATGTAGAATAGTGAGAAGCAAGCTAGAAGAGAAGGGAGAGCTTCACATGATACCAGATTTCCCCGCTCGAAGAATGCTCTTTTTCTAAATTTTCAGCAGTGCTGGTGACCTATCGGTGGCACATAGGGATATGGGTGAGAACCATGCCGGCGACGAAAAAGAGAGCACAAACACAAAATTCATTAGAGAAGCAGAAATTTTAGATTCGCGGAATAAATGCGCATCTCAGAAAGTATCAACTTGAGCACAGCTCAACAAACTTGTAAAATTTCTCTCGGTCGCCCGCCCGATCGCCCAGAA
Organism: Allodiplogaster pararmata; assembly: GCA_964056735.1. NCBI lineage: Eukaryota > Metazoa > Nematoda > Chromadorea > Rhabditida > Diplogasteridae > Allodiplogaster > Allodiplogaster pararmata. The sequence continues at coordinate 43,296,579 of OZ057403.1, forward strand.
AAAATTTTTAGTGGTAAGGGAAATGTAACAGAAGTTGAAATTGAAAAAAATGTTTGTAAGTGAAAAAATATCGAATTAAAGCTCCGGCTACGCAAAATAAAATATCACTTGACTTCGGATATCAGACCAAAATTTTTGTTGACTTCCTCTCTCCCAACCCCCCCCCCTCCGCCCATTTCCGAGTGGCCAAGGGTCGCCCGTTAACCCACCCGAGAAAAAAATTTTCAACACATCCTGGTGAGCTATGAACTTTAGCACTCAAAAAAAAATTCATCAAAACCTGAAAAATTGCAAATTCTTGAAAATTATTCAATCCCGACTCGACTTTTTCAAATATTTACAAAAAAATTTGAGTAAGGTTTAGGGAAGAATTATGTGCGGATTTCATGAAATAAAGCGACTGTTATACATGAGGTGTGATGAATGAAGATGTAGATAAATAACCTGGCGGAGTAAGAGTAAAACATAAATGAATACCTGAATAACCTGGCGCAGTAAGAGTCGAACATGAACGAATAGATGAATAACCTGGCAGAATAAGAGTCAAACATGAATGACTAGATGAATAACCTGGCAGAATAAGAGTCGAACATGATTGACTAGATGAATAACCTGGCTGTCTAAGAGTCGAACATGAATGACTAGATGAATAACCTGGCAGAATAAGAGTCGAACATGAATGACTAGATGAATAACCTGGCAGAATAAGAGTCGAACATGAATGAATAGATGAATAACCTGGCTGTCTAAGAGTCGAACATGAATGACTAGATGAATAACCTGGCTGTGTAAGAGTCGATCATGAATGACTAGATGAATAACCTGGCTGTGTAAGAGTCGATCATGAATGACTAGATGAATAACCTGGCTGTGTAAGAGTCGAACATGAATGACTAGATGAATAACCTGGCAGAATAAGAGTCGAACATGAATGACTAGATGAATAACCTGGCAGAATAAGAGTCGAACATGAATGAATAGATGAATAACCTGGCTGTCTAAGAGTCGAACATGAATGACTAGATGAATAACCTGGCTGTCTAAGAGTCGAACATGAATGACTAGATGAATAACCTGGCAGAATAAGAGTCGAACATGAATGACTAGATGAATAACCTGGCAGAATAAGAGTCGAACATGAATGAATAGATGAATAACCTGGCTGTCTAAGAGTCGAACATGAATGACTAGATGAATAACCTGGCAGAATAAGAGTCGAACATGAATGACTAGATGAATAACCTGGCTGTCTAAGAGTCGAACATGAATGACTAGATGAATAACCTGGCAGAATAAGAGTCGAACATGAATGACTAGATGAATAACCTGGCAGAATAAGAGTCGAACATGAATGACTAGATGAATAACCTGGCAGAATAAGAGTCGAACATGAATGACTAGATGAATAACCTGGCAGAATAAGAGTCGAACATGAATGACTAGATGAATAACCTGGCAGAATAAGAGTCGAACATGAATGACTAGATGAATAACCTGGCTGTCTAAGAGTCGAACATGAATGACTAGATGAATATCCTGGCTGTCTAAGAGTCGAACATGAATGACTAGATGAATAACCTGGCAGAGTAAGAGTCGAACATGAATGACTAGATGAATAAATAACCTCGCAGAGTACGAGTCGAACTGGCCGTCATGCTGGGAAGTAGTGAGAGGGGAGCAGGGAGAGGGAGAGGAAGCGGTCAGCATTGCATCTCTCATCAGTGGTAGCTTCCGGCAACTCGGACAAGAGTAGTCCATCTCGAATGACTCCGTCCGGTCGCACTCTTGGTGAACCCATCTAGATAGAGGGGGGACTCATCTCATTCAGGTCTTGATTTTTCAATAAATTGTCGGGGAAAAAAAATAATTTAAAATTTAAAACTCAGAAAATTCAACAAAACTCGATTTCTGAAATCTTAAACGTTACTTGGATTTTCATTCAGTTTTAATCAAAAAAATTTTGATAGAAATTTACATGAGGGGCCGCACTTAATTTGACGGGACAAATTTTTTTGTAAAGCGGGTTGGTAATTAGACATATTTAGTGAACTAAACCGCAATAACATTGGATTGAGAGTCTTTTATCTGGTGTTGTTCCTAAGCCGTAGGCCTTGGGGACGTGGCCTTTAGCTCAGCATAAGCAACAAAAAACAGCTGAAACTATCTATAAACAGCTAACGCGATTCATTCAAGTAGACCCGTTCAAACGGAAAGATTGCGTCTAATTGTTTCATACGACCTTGTTTTTAAACCGTATGGTCTCTTTCCTATGCTCATCAGCTTAACGCCTAATTGAGAAAAAACATTGAAAGAGGGGAGTTCGCTGATTTTCCTCAAAGGCGGCGAACTTATACCACCCCCTCCCCTTTCTCCGCAAAGTTTGAAAAAAAAACCGATTTTTATAATTAATAAAATGGTTTATTTGTGGCAAATTAATTGAAGAACTGAAATTTCAGCCTAAATTTATAGCATGAATACTTTTTGCTTATTTGTCATTTAACTATAATATATAGGATTTTGTCAGAGAAAAAACACAGCTGAGCAAACCTTTTGCAGAGGGAACACGCAGAGTATTCATTCATTGAATGAACATTCAGTGAACAAACCGGACACTTTTCCTTCCTTCTCCTTAAGACATTATGAAAAGTAATTTGATCCGGAGCAAACCACAAAAAAAATTAAAAGGTAAACGCTTCAGTTATAATTATTTATAAAAAAATTTCTCCATAAAAAAGATGTCAATGGTCGTACATATTTAAGCCTTGTGGCCTTTTTCGCTTGAACTTAACCCTAGTTTTTCTGAGAAAACATTCTCGCTTAATTACCAAGCAAAACATCTCTTTTTCGCATACTACAATTGACGGGCGTAATTGGATAAGAAAGAAATTTTTCTTTCGTTATCCCAAGTTTTGAAGCCAAAGAACTTTTTTATCTAGAGACTATTCTTCGATGTTGCTACAGCCTAAAAGTTCACACCATCGCTTCGTCCTCACCGGTAACGAGCGCGTCCTCAGGTGGCGGAAAGAGAAATGTCTCTTTGCACAAGTGCATTGGAGACAGCGGGCTTGCCCGTCGCGGACCAAAATTGGATCGCATAGTTCGTCCGAGGAGGGCGATGCCGAACTGGCTTGGGCATGCCACCGGATGAAACATCAGCCAATACTCCACTAAACTTTGTAATGACGAGCCGCCAGTAAATAGCCTCTTGCCTTTCTCCGGTTGGGTCTCGCGAAGAAGATCGCCGACTGCGGTGCGAGTGTAGACGGATAAAATTTCTCTGGACTCAAAAGGATGCTCACCAAACTATCCGAAAGGACTCCCCTCGACAGGACCTATGGGCAAACAACAACAACATCTGGAGATCAGTCCGAAAGTCAAACTAAGAACAAGGAAATAATGTGTTACAATTTAGGTTTAAAAAATGAAGAGGCTGCAGCTTGATTGGTAAGCATGTACGACGATAATACGCTTTAGGCTTCCAAGTTTTTAGGACAAAACTTGACCTAAGGAAGCGACGGCTTTGAATTTTTTTTACCAAAAAGGATATTTTTTGGTTTCTTTACTTAGTGAAAAGAACAAGAGCTAACAAAAAAAAATAATCAACGCTGACGGCTTAGCAAATCACTTCGAGTTCGACTCGAAAAACCATTTTTGGAGTTGAAAAAAAGTGTTATTGTTGTATGGGCCTTAAAATGTGCATTATCATGTGTGCGTGTGTAGCTCAGTGGGGAGAGCATTCGCCCGGAATGCGAAAGGTCACGGGTTCGGTTCCCGTCACACCACACGATTTTTGCACAAGTTTCTACGAACAATCAGCCTCTCTGCTCGGTATAAAAATCCGTTGCTTGAGACCAACGAGGAGTAGGGAATACTCTTATTTACATATTCGGTTTAATGCAATAAGTGTGGAAATACCGACACTTTGCCCACGACTTTTTCGCGATGAAATCGGCAAAAAAATTTATACTGTGAGAAATTTCTCAACGCGGTCTCGTTCCTAAGCCGCACGGCTTTGTCAGCATAATCTTTGCCTGATCCTAAGCGAAAAAAAGTGAAAAATAACAAAATGTTGCGATACAAAATATTGTTGGTAAAAGTGCCTAGTATGAAGTGTCGTGATACGGTGAGTGAGCGTAGTGAGTGAGAGTGAGGATATTACTTTTATCCAAATTTGTTTAGCCTTAGGTTAAAGTTTAAACTAACTATACCATTACGGCATAGGGTGTAGCAGGCGTTAAATGAGACCGGTCTAAGGCATGTTTGTACGAGCCGAGCGAGTGGAAAAGGGAATGGGGAAAGGCAAAAAAATGAAAAGAGAAGTAAAAGTAAAATAGAACGAAATAAGAAGATAATGTAGATCATTCTCGGCGCGAACATGTATGCGCCAACATAGCTGGGCCGGTAACAATTTAACCCTTGGGTAGTAGAGACTTTTTTTTAAATTCCAGCATCTTCAATTACAGAAAATTTTCAAGCCTTGGCTGGCGAAGATTTTTTTGTTATATAACCGTTGTGCTGTCCAAGTATTATGTATTAAACCAAAAAAATTTTAATGGTTTTTTTATCGAAAAAAAATCTCTGAAAAAAACTGAAAGCCTAAGTTGCTTCCTTTGATCACGTAATGTCCACAAAACCCGAGAAAAAAGTTTAGAAGCGCAGTTTCACCGTAGAAGCTTACCAATTTAACTGCGGAAGCACCAAATAAAATAACTCCATAAAACTGACGCCAAGGAGAAATCGTCTGATTTGGAACTTCCCTGCTGGAGGCTAAAATCTCGCGAACTCTCACCAGAGAAAGGATAGTTGTCCTCTTCGTAATCCATTATCAAACCGGCTGATCGGTTAATGATAACTTTTTTTCAAATACTCCACTCGATCCATTCGAATTTTATCTGCAAAAGAAGTCTAACTAAAACTTCAAAAACAAAAATTTCCATCAAATTACAACGTATTCAAAGGTGATACGAACGCGCTCCTAAAAAAGGGTAAAAGGTTATTTATAGTAGTGACTTTTTAGAGAAAAAAACATAAAGAAAAAACACCGTATTGTTAGCTCTTAAAACAAAATGAGAAAACAAATTCACAATAAATTCCATCTTGTGGTGCTTCTACACATGAAAACATTTTTTTCTTTCAAATTTACATTCAATGATTAATTAAGCAGACTCCTTGCACCGATTATTTCCACGAATGTTTCACGACACAACTCAACAAATGTTACTTGAAACAGATCACGAAAAACATAAACAAACTTTCCTGCAAAAATTTAAACAATTGTTAACAAGCTGCTTTACTTAAATGATTTAAGTTAAATCTTTGAAAAATGCGATGGATAGCTCACTGGCACTGAAATTAAACTTGGATCAAAACTTCAAACTTCAAGTAAGCATTTTTAACTAACGAAAAAAATAGAGGTAAACTTGTTAATAAAGTGTTTATTAGAGGCTTAATTACAATTTAAAAATATTTTAACAAGTCAATTTTTAAAGAGCATATTGAGCCGGTAGTTATATGAAGTCGGATTGTGATTTTTCTGCTATTTACCAAATAGCATTTGGTAAATAGCAGAAAAATGGCTATTACAAAAGCACGCCGTGCACGCTGTGCACACTGTGCTCGCTGTGTTCGCTGTGCACGCACGCTGCACGCTGAATAATTAGGCAATTAACAAAGTAAGGCATGAGGCCGTGAGGCATGAGGACGCCTAAAACACGGCCTGGCTGTTCTGCCTCGTTAGCTAAGCCGTACGGCCTCGTTATCGTAAACTTTTACTAAGCCTAAGCGTTTTTTAATGTAAAAATATGTTTTAATGTAAAAATAAAACGCGCGGCCTCACTCAAGGCGTCCTCATGCCTTACGGCTTCTTGTCTTACTTTGTTAATTGCCGTATAATTACCAATGCACGCCGAGGCGCGGGAAAATTCTTAACTCCGCTCATGCGCTTTATTTAAAACGTCGCCCTTATATATTTCTTTTGTAATGGCCCAAAAGTATTATTTTAGTAAAAATTATCACTTTTCATAACTAAATTATAGTGTGAAACAACAATATAGTGCTTCAAACACTCTTTCTCTCTTTCCCGCGCCTCGGCGTGCATTGGTAATTATACAGCGTGCAGCGTGCGTGCACAGCGAACATAGCGTGCACGGCGTGCTTTTGTAATGGCTCAGAAAAATCACAATCCGACTTACTTTTGCCTTATTTCTGACATTTTGTACCCGCGGCACTTTCAACCCGACACTGCATATCCGCGACACTTTGTAATGCGACAATTTGTACCCGCGACACTTTGTACCACGACACTTTCTACCCGAGACTTTGTACCCATGATCAAATCGGCGAAAAAATTATATTGGATAAATTTCTTTAAACAGTCTCGTTCCTACGCTGTTCGGCCTCGTTAACGTAATCTACCTAAGCCTGAGCAGAAAAAGTGAAAATTAATTTTTTTTTAAAGTAAAAAATTCTGCGGTACAAAGTGTCGCGGGTAGAAAATTTCGGGGTACAAAATGTCGTGATGCGTATTTCAAGCTACTTTTATCCGGGTTGACTCAATGCCAAGAAGATATCGAAAATATCAAAACCCTCGTCTGTTTGGGTGTGAAGCGGTTTCAGATATACTTATTTGTACAGGTGCTATTTAGCTGCTCTAAAAATAAAAATTTTAATAAAACTTTAAACTGCGGTCAAGAATAACATGTAAGAGTTTTGCTGCTTCGAGTTTGCATTGCACTCGCTTTGGAAATATATGTATGAGGATGTATACACAAGAAGAAAATTAAATATATTGTGGTCAAGAAAATAAGATATTAAAAAACAATTTTAAAAGAAATCTTAAAATATGAATTATGATTGTCTCTCGATGAATATGGTTGCATTTTAATTTAGCTCCCCTCACGGGACAAAAGGCACTGCAGAAGTTCGGTTTTCTTCGGCCTTCAACCTTTATGAACCCGGCGGGCTATATAGAATGCTGCATCACCAGATATTGGGTTGTTTTATGCTACATGAGCACTTCGTCCTCCACTAATGTTTTAATTGTACTTTTTTCTCTGAAATGATTGCTTAGTCTCAGGCAAGGGCGCTAAAATTTCAGAACTTTTTCATTGGAGTAGTGGCGTTGTGACGTGTGCAAAAATTCAAAACCTCCGGATATCCACTTGAACTCCACAATCAAACCCCACAAAGAGGTTCGCAAAGTTTCTAACTGTGACCAAATTGGTATCTCTCGTTCGATACGCACTTCTCAGATCAACGATGGCATCCACAAGGACTTCCAAACCCTTCAAAAAAAGATGAGAAATATAGAACGGACGCCTCAGATCTGTTGTGAAAATTTTTTTAAAAAGGACCCCAGACTTGCATCTTATCGTTGAAATTTTTTTCCTTGTTTTTTTCGAAAAACAAGGGGAAGCGACTCAAAAGTTGCCGAGCACCGATTGCGTGGACATTATGGAATTGCACATGCGAACAGCCTTCTTTGATCAGAAGCTCTTACGGCTGAACAGGCTTATGACTTTTAAAACTTTCATGAGCTTACTCGAGACTAAAGAGCAGCTTTTGAGACAGTTTCTGTCAGTTCATCGAACTTCTCAACCCCTACAGGTCATAGCTGGTTGGGCGTGTGTCCCGGATGAGTGGTTGAGATTAATGATGGTCACAGTCTCCGGCTGCGCTTCATGTTTTGGAGCCACCTTGAAAATTAATTATTTTTGTGTCACGGACCGCATAGAATTACTGATTAATCTGAATAGGTCAATCTGCTGACAGGTCAGCTAATAGTCCCATCCACAATCAATAATATTAGGTGCGCAAGAAAGTTCATAGCGTTTTTTTTTCAGAAAAAAAGTTTCAATTTCAAAAGCCTAAGTGGGAGTATCAATCAAGGATATATCCACATTCTCATCAGAGACCTTTTGTTAACTTAGATAAAAATCATGGAAGCCTTCATGATATACGGATGAGCAAGTGTTGAAGTAGTGCTTGACCCAGGTTTTGACCTCTCCCTCAATTTCAGAAGTTTTCGCCCTCAGTTGATTTTGCATTTATCCGGGTGGATAGTTAACCGATAGAGCTAAGTCTGAGAGAGAATTGATTTCGTAGCCCAGCTCTGAAAGTTTTCTTTTTGTTTTATTCGCGATCTGTTGCCCGTCCTTCTCATGCAGGAAGCAAACTTGAGTTTCGTCACCGTCCTGGGTGAATATTGCCTCGTTCACTCAATCTAGTCTGTCACAGTAGACATTATCAGTGATGGTTGTATTAAAAGTCAAGAGCTCTCAGTACACGGTTTCACGGGAGTTACACTAAACTGAAAGCAATACCTCAATTGGGGAAGACCTGGATTGAGTGTCTGCATTGGCTGCTCCTTTTTGTCCAGCCATCTATGCTTCCACTTTACATGAGTTTCGTTCAACCATTTATCATCCTCAGTGACGAAAGTGTCTTGTCTATTCTCTTTGCGTTTTTACGAGAGAAGTTGCGGAGCACCTTCCATGTGTTGTTTTCCGGTTATCAGAGAAATTTTTTAAATCAAATTTCAAGCTCACCACCTCGCCCATCGGATCAAATCCATTATCGATGGTGGTGTGAAAGACATCAAAGTGCTCTGCCTTTTCGTAGGCTTCGGATTTATTTCAACGAGTTGCTTGAGATACATTCTTTATTCCTGTATATACACAAGTATGGTACAATGGATGGTTACGCAGATGCGATTTTAGAAGAAAAAAAAGTAAACTCAAACATATATAATCACAGGAATCGGTAGGTTAAACACACTGTAAAAGATCACAGAGATTCAGCTCGACTGGGCGTCGATCCAACTATTCTCTTTCTCTTTGGAGCGTTTAAACCTAACTCTTCTGTCGCGATAACAGATACTATCCTCTTCGAACACCTGACATTGTTTACGATGTCCCGCAGCTGTTGTATCACCACACTTGGGGCAGAAGGGAAGGGATACTGAACATTTCATCGCAGCGTTGCTCTGCCATTCTGAAGCCAGAGACAAGTTGACGCGAAAGCTTTTCTTTACTTACGTTCGTCCTCAACTGGAATACCATTCCGTGATCTGGTCACCTCGGCAGAAATATTATAAAGAACTCGTAGAAAAGGTTCAACGAAACTTCACAAAACAAGTCTGCAGAAGAGCCGGAGTGCCCGAAAAAATTTTCCAATTGCAGTCCCTCGAAGAACGGAGGGACCAGACCGATGACCTTCAAAATCTTGACCGGAAAAACCCCCATTTCAAGATGCTCTCCCCTCAATACCACAGATACCCCACTAGGTCACACAAGTTCAGTCTGACGCAACCCAGTTTCAAACATGTTAAGCTCTCTAATAACTTCTCAACTAGAGTAGTTCCGGTCTGAAACAAACTCCCAGAAACTGTATTCGATTAATACAGTCAAAGCATTCAAAACAGCTATCGGTAACCTATGAAACGATCCTCGTATTTTCGATTCCAGACCCACTTACCTCTTTTTCCTCGACTTACCTCTTTTCTAACTTTAAAAAGTGTCACGCCCTGGTATTGATACGAATAACTCCTCTATATGATCCCCTACCTGCCCCTTCCGAAATCACCCTTGCGATAAAGTATTATTATTAGGGCTTTAAAACTTAACTTGTTACTGATGTTTTTATTTTGGGTTCTTTTCAACTTGGGGGGCGTGCTTTACTTGGGGAAGGGGGGGCTTTTTATAAACAACTTTTGTTTAAAGATTATTTTTGCATCAAAAAACGCTTAGGCTTAGGAAAAAATTCACGCTAAAGAGGCCGTACGGCTTAGGCGAACGAGATCGCATAAGAAAATTTAGATTTTTAAAAAAAATTTTGAACGCACCGAAGAGCCCCACTCCCCCCCCCCCACCAAGTTAAATTGTGCCTTATAATGTGAATGTTTGTCAAGAGTATTTGCGTTTTTATTTCCAATTAACATTAAAACTACGCGTTTTTTTCCATTCCTGAGCCACCTTATTTTACGATTTGCGAAATTGCGGGCGAATCCTGTGATTTTCCTACTTTGAAATTGTAATTTTTTATTGCAAAATAATCACACGAAACTTTATCGGCCCATGATAGAAACAGAATAAAATTGTCAATGAAAGAAGGGAGGGACACGCTAAGAGTAGATGAAGACGCTCTCTCCACATTGGGGTGGCTGTGAAGGGCAAGGGCATTGGATCAAAGCAACAACACGGGAGGCCTCCTGAGAATCGCTTCAGTCGACTTCATCATTCAATACAACAGTGCTTTCTGCCATAGGCAACATCCAAGAACGAACAAAACTCCGTTAGATTAGGCGATGATTATGAATTTAAATAGTCAAGTTTATAAAAATCACTTATGACTGTTACATATGTCGGAGTTGAAATTCCCTCATCTACTAGAATAAAAATTCGTCAGCAATACTGAGTGGTTTCGGCTGATAGGAAATGATGGAACACAGCAGTGTTCTTTCTCAATTACAATTATAGCGTAGCTCCTTTTGATGCGATTTTTCGTCCTATACGGGTTAATTCATCAGAAACTTAATTGATTACCAGTGTCTTTCAAAAGACCCCTAGCATAAAAGTATACCCAGTAACAGTATTCTTTTCGTAGACCTAGTAAAATATTGAAAGTTTTTCTTCAAAACACCAATACAGTATTTGATAGAGAGAAAGGAGCAAGAAGCGGCAGCCTATCGAAGGACTGCAGTAGAACGGAAGCAGCTCCTTAGTTGATGAGTATTTCTACCATATTACAGAGCTATTCACACTTGAACCCATTATAATGTTGTGATCATATGCACACTTTGAGAAATATGAATTACAGCTTACATCATCAAATTAATACATACATTGTATAACTAGTCAAACAGACCGCTCCTCATTCATTCAATATTCAGCGCATTCCCTTGAGAACACAGAAAATTTTCTTCGTAGCTGACAAGTTATCATAAATAACTGAGACATTGCATGAAAAGCCCGAGGAGCTAGGTCTATTTTAATAGGCCCGCTCGGTAACAGCAGGAGCTAGGTCTATTTTAATAGGCCCGCTCGGTAACAGCAGGAGCTAGGTCTATTTTAATAGGCCCGCTCGGTAACAGCAGGAGCTAGGTCTATTTTAATAGGCCCGCTCGGTAACAGCAAATTGACTGCAGCACTACAAAGCACGACGAACTACAAAGAATTCAGCCCATTCCTATCTCACCTTCAAGCTCTGTTAATTTAACTCTTCAAAAAACTTTTCGATATCAATAACTTTCGGAAAAAAAAGAAAATTAAAGTTGGCCAGGCGATTTCTTGCAACCTCGGATACGCACACTGTGATAAGCCGTAAAAATAATGATGAGCGAAATTGAAAGGGTGGACAGTGCTTGTCGCATAGGGACATCAAGTCCAATTCAATAAGAAGCGAAATGCAAATTAGGAGGCGAAATTTTGCATTTAGGGCGAACTCGCTCAAGTGAAAAAATTCGGATAGAACGCAATATACTCTTTGAACGTTTTTCGCTAACCCGAACGAGCATCGAAAAAGAGTTTTCGCCTCAAGCCTCTGCTCAAAAGATGATTTTCCGATATTCCCATACCAATACTCGAACTATTTTCCATTCGCTACGCTGCTTTCGGCACTACACCTACGGCGTCTACACATTTTCTCTAGTGAAATTTTGCTAATGGTTAATCACAAATAGGATAATAAAAAATTATGACCCATTTGTATTATCAGATAATGGCAGTTTTCGACCTTTTTTCATCGATATCGTTAACTAAACTTCAACTTTTTAGAAATTGCTTATGTTGTTGAATTGCTATGCATTTGTTCATAGACTACTTCTTAGTCGTTTCCATTTCAATTAAAATTAGTATAAACCATCACTCTCATTGCTTAAAGTGAAAGGACACATCGAGAATTCGAAGAGTCGAACAGTTTTTCTCAAAGTGGGGCTGCTTGGTGACAATGTGTGAGTCCTAATAAACGAGCCACCTTCTGGGCGGAGGACGATTAGTCAGCGAGCCAATTACTTCGAGATGCATTACTATCGGAGACAAGTCACAAGTCATCACAGTTTCGAAGTCATGTAATACGAATTATGTTTTAATAACTCAATCTAATTAGCCCATGAGAGCACCTTTGCTCAGTAAACGATGAAATGAAAATAACGGCAAAATCAACAAATAAAAAACATGACCTGTTGATTGGATACTAAAAAGACTGATAGGATATGAGCTGATGAACAATAACTTAAACAATGTTAACCTAACAAATTAAAAAAAACAACAAATAAACGTGATAAAGAGAAACATATGAGATAGAAAGAGAGATGAGGAGGATCGAAAGAAATGGAGAAAATGAAGGAATCGCGGTTAGATGAATGCACGTGCATCCAAAGACGCGATGCTGTCTTGTTGATGAGTCACTTATGGCCGGTCCTTCTTCTTCTGCTGGTCAGGCTGCTGATAATTTAGGTCTCACTGGTCCGGTTGTTCAGACTGATCCGGCTGCTCTGATTTTTCGCGTGGACGATAAACTTCAGGAACCGCTGCAACAATAGCATTACACATGTAAATTGTCATTAATCAAAGAGCACATTCCATATGCGTGTATGAGAGTAAGAACAATGGAGCAGAGGAAGTTTAACTTGCTAAAGTAAAATAAATGTTGAAACCGACGTCCAGTATCAGTGAAAGAAAGCCAGAGGCTCTGCATGTTCTGGATGAGAATGCGATGTTTCTCCTCTTGTTCTGGGTCTGTTGGGGGCGGCGGGGGTGGCTGGGATTCGGAAGCTGGCAGCGTCACCGTTCGGCCATTTTCCAGTTGCAAAACCAAGTTACCGCAGCTGCTACCTGGTATCAAAAAAACTTAATTTAAAAAACGACTGAAGAAAATGAACAAAGATGACTCATGAAAAGAGTCAACCCAGCTGATGCAATTCAAACAAGAAGGGAAATAATTGATGTTTAAATAAAATAAACACCAACAAGACAAAAAAAAATGATTCATAACAGTGAAACGAGTGCTTCAGGAACGACAGGATGCGAATTGCAAGTGTAATAAACACTGACTGCTGGGGCCTGGTTGGGTATCTGCTGGGGACTCTTCAACTGATGGTTCCCCATCTGCTTCTTCAGCTTGAACAGATTGGCCTTCGGCAGGCTGGCCTTCCCCTTCCTGACCATCATCATAGAAGAAAGAGATCCCAGCCGTTGTGGATGCACTTGGCACCTCTGATGCCGTCTCTCGCCCTGCCGTTCCGGGCTGAGCTGCAGAGGCTGCCGTGCTTGCTACAGTATACACATATCATTTTATCGAAACTCTCAAGTAGTATTGGTAGGGAGCGCTGACCATTATTCGAAGGAGACTTTATCTAGTCCCCGAGATTATAATACCTGATACTTTTCAAACACTCAAGAAATACTGGTAGTGCTTTTCCGAATCCCCACAGTTATTATACAGACTGGTGATCCAGGTGGCAGCATCATTTCTACTAAGTAGGTCTGTATTTCATCTGAGATAAGCGCGTCTCTGCTGCGAGGCCGAAAAAGGCGCCAGAAAAATTATACCAGAAAACTCAACTGAGATTTGGCGGGAAAAATTTATAAATGTATGTATATATAATTAACCTGATCTCGCAGCCGCATCACGCGGCGCCACTCGAGTAGCGACGCCTTCAAATACAATTCATTCACATAAGAAATCGATCGAAAGGTTTCATATCCTACCGTATTCTCAAGTGATGAACCTTCCAAGTCAAAACTTTTAATCTTTTTGATAGAACCGAATTATTCGGTGACTACTTGACAAGACGTATGATAAGTGTAACCTCCACTTCCGTGACCATGAGAGGATGGGGAGGAGGAAGAGTCTGCGGGAGGGAGCGGGTTCAGTGGCGAACCTACAATGCCCATTTTGGAACCAAGTTCGACATATGAAATATATGATTGCTATGTATGAATTCACTTCAGAATATGACTTGGTTTAGCTCTCCTGTTCGACAGATCATGTCATGACCATCACAGATGCCTTCTCAGCTCTTACAAGATAAGGAATGAGAGAAGTCGACCTTGACGAGAAGAAGGAGCCGAGGACTTCTTCGCTGCATCGGCGTAGGAGAAGGCTCGCGGAGCGGCATTGGCAGTGTCCCCCGAGGTCATCTGACAAGTTATACACATAAAGTTGAGTCATTTAACACGATAACTACATTTTCTGCAGTATTGATAATAAGTTCCCATTATGTTAATTTGTGCGACTGTGTATTGGGTGAATGCTCCCAAGTTCGAAAACCAGGGTAACATACCCTGTGAAACCCTTGTGACAACTACCGCTTCTTGAACGAAAAAGAAAACAAGTCCTTCGAACAAGCGGAATCTTTCCACAACGGATCTCATTCTTCATGAAAGTTGAATAGAACAGTTAATGAATTCATAGCTCGATGAGTTTACCAATTATGAGAGGCGAGAGACCCTTTTTGTTATAGAAACTTCCCTATGTAAAGTCAACTATAGAAAAGAGATTACACTCCCGTTTTTTAGTTACCAGGGATGAAGTTGTCCACCGTGTCACCTTATAAATACATACATCAACAATTCTACGAAAGACGAGTTTCCTCAGAGCCGTGCATAGCATGGAATAAAGGCAACTACATCGCAAAAATCACCGACTCTCACAAAAGCTAAGGAATGCGATTTAAGAACTTTGGAGCTAAGTAGACGTTCGAAAAGACCTATTTACATATAAAATGATGAAAACTAAAGATGAGCTCAGAGTCTACCTGAGCAAATTCATTTTATATGCTTAACGCAGTTGGCTTTCGCCTTCGCTCTCAGCGAGACATTATCTACATTGCATGGCAGCAAATAGTTCCTACTTACACATAACTTCCAAAAGTTATATTGCGGAAAGATGCTTCATACTATGTATTCTCAATACTAAAATCAGCACCTCCAATTACGTAGAGACTTGACAGGATAAAGAGAGAAATTGCTTCATTTAGTCATCATCTAGAAAGTAAAGCATTTCTATAGACCTTTCCTACAAACCCCGCTTTTCCCTTCTCTCCTCTGTTTCATACCCTAGGTACATCTCTTTCTAAGTTTGAAAGATGTTTCAACTGTAAAATTATGAAAAATTTAATCATGAATAGTTCCAAAACCAAAAAACCTCGCTAGGACGTCCAGAAGCATGGTTCATATTGTCACAATTGATTGATCAAATAAAGAAGAAGGACTGCAGGAGGAATAAGGGCTTGGGAGGCAACAGGCAGACAAAGAAGTTCCTAAGAACACTGCACAAGAAGCAGACAAAAGAAGGAGTGGCCAAACAGAAAGGACGCGGGCAGTACAGGCATCAGGCGAGAGAGAGCGTCTTACTTATTCAGAGACAGGTAATGCAACGACGCTGCAACACTGTCCGAGAAATATAGGTGAGGAAGAGAGAGCATGATTGAGTGGGAGCAAATGAGAGAGCGAGGAAGAGGAGATAGAGAGCAAAGTGAGATGGAACGATTTGGCAGTGACCCATATAGAAGTGTACAAGTTGAGCATCAATCGAGAGGGAGAGAGATAAAGAGCGAGTTTGAGAAAAGATGATGCAGAAAAGAAAAATAATTGGGGGAAAAAGTGAGAAGTAGATGAGATACAGAACGGGGAGAGAAAGCAAGTGAAAGAGATAGATGAAAAGAGAGAAAAGGAGAGAGAGAGCTGGAGAGCAATACGAAACAGCCCATACAGAAGATTAAAACTTTTGAATAGCACACCCAGCTGACCTCTCGGCCCCAACAAGCAATATACTGCAGCTAGCTCTTCGCAACTCCCGTATCTTACGCAAATATGCGTTGCGTAATTCTATCTCGGATTCAGTCGATAATGAGACGTTGGACCACTTTATAGCATTTTGTGATTCAAATACTTACAATTCCTTCAGATAATATAATTTATCAAGCTGTTTTGTTTGTAAACTATCGCTATTTAAGGATGGAGTGAACACGGCATGGTATTAACTGGCACAATGTAGGTTTGAGGACAATAAACTTGAGTTTTCTGTAACATCTATAAAAAAAAATCAAACGTCCACCTATTTTAGTGACACGTCAACCTAACTTGAATAATTTATGCAACAAACTATTGGTTGGACTCGAGAAGAAAACAATTCGCCCAGACTCGAAAGTATTCATATTTTTCACCAACTAGAAAGTATTCACCAACTAGACCGAGAAAACTACAGAAATGTTCGCATTGGTGCAAAAAATGGACGAAACGGATGGTATGTGTGGTTTTATTCTTCTTTCCAACTGATGAGAGAAATAGAGAAAACATAAAAGATTGGGAATCTGTTGTTGTTTACGATATGAGAGAGAGAAACAGAGAAACAACTGAGTGAGAGCTTTGTAACGTTGACAACATCTCGCTTCCTCATCTTCTTTACAATTAGTCATTTTCAATTCTTTCCTTTCTCTCTACTCCTCTCAATCTTTCCATGTACAGAATCCTCCTTATTCTCCAACATTAAAAAGTCCTTTTTCTTCTCATTCACCTAAAAAATTTAGAAAAGGATTTCCAATGGTACTTTTCTGCTCCCGAAGAAAACGACTGCATTTTCTCTACTCTTTCAATAACAAATCTTGGCATAATCCTTCAGTTACTCAACGCTATACTACAATGATTTTTTAAAAAAATTAGCTATAACTGTAAAATACTTCAATAGCACAACTCTTAAAAAGTTTCATTAATAAATTGGTACCTGTGAGTGATTGATTGAAAATTTATTGAGCCGACTCAACTAAATTAAGAATTTCGGTTTGTTTTGAAAGGAAAATGCTGCTATATACTATTACCAACTTTGCTTCTCGACAAAATATGAGAAAACTCAAAAAAGGAAGCTACTACTGATAGAAGCTTTCGAAATCTTTCAACTAGCAGAGGTCAAGGTGAACTAATCTTTCACTTATAGAGAACATATGTCTTGCTTTCTCGATAGGTCAGTCGCCCGAGTAGGTTGAAAGCTCCAATTCTTAACTTGGAGAAACCTGTCCGGGCTGAGTGATGGCACTCGGAAATTTTCATCCAGTAACATTTAAAAAAATCTTTTCAACTATAACTTTGAAGCTCTAAGAAATTTATCATTAATTTTAGGTCAGTGAGAAATTTTGAGGACAGTTAAGGAGAGGGTCGGTAGGTCGGCCGCCTTAAAAATTATTTTTGCCAGTTAGCACTTTACCTATGCTTCCACTTGAGAAAAAAACTGGAGCTTCAACTTACTTTTCAATTCCATTCCCCACAGTCTCCTTCTCATATCGCAAATCAACGAGAAAAGTTATCACAAACAATCAATTTCACGTGAAAGTTTCGTAATCACTTCGTAAAAACAACACTTAATTCACTGAAATGTTTTTGGTTTCGTTCAGTTACAGTATACCGAGGTAAGAAACAAACATTTCCGTCGGGACTCATCATGGGAGTGGAGTCATCGCTGCCGACATAGGGAGTTGCCACTGAGAGAGGAGCCGGCCACTCTGTCTTTCCAACTTCCCCCTCTTCTTCTTTACGAATTGCAGCCGTTGCTTTACCTGGAATACAAATCAAGTATGACTTTCGTCATCCGACACACCCATTTGTAAGCCCTGAATTATCAGACTATGTCAACTGAGTATCCTTGAAAAACTGAAGCCTAACAAAGAATAGAGAGTACTGACCACTAGAGGAAGAAGCAGCAGCCTTGTCCTTTCTCTCTCCCGCTCCCCCAGTCTTCCGATTCATCCACTGCTTGCTGTTGCTAGCATGAGTCAGCTGAACCATCCCATCATCTTCCAAGGGAGATAACACAAATCTGCCCTGTCACAGGCTAGTCAACTCTAAATTCTCTATCAAACCTTTGTGTTCACCCAGATGCTAAAATGAAGTATTCAATCATCTTCTCTGCTTTCTCAACTACACCTTATGCTTATCATCGATGAAATCCGCAAGAGAGCCACTCGCTTGCGACCGCTTGTGAGATTCTCTGTCTCTATCTGAGAACCCTCTCCTCTCCCGGTGTACTCCCTCAGACGCCCCTCCGACGCCGAAGGAACTCCGGCGACCGCCCTCCTTCTCCTTGTGAGACGAAAGCAATCGATTGTCCTTCTCGTGGCCCATGGACCTTTAATGTCACTCATTACATTTCTCCTCTTTCCATTCTTTTGATACGGACGAATTATTGAGATAGAAAACTACTCACCAGGAGACTGGAGACTGCTGTCGTAACCCAAACCTTTTCGACTTAAACTTTCAAGAAAGAAAGATCATCAAATGATAGAATGCGAGAAAAAAACTTCCACCCAATCGATCTTTTAAGCAGTTTCAAACACAATTATATGTAAATTTTCAGTAATCACTGGAAATAGCTAACACACTCTATTTGAACTTCTTGGTTTTGTATCAAATAAATTAACAGGCAGTGTGTTATGATTGTAAGAGTGTATGTAAAATATACATTTTTTCGCAGAATGAGAGTTGGAATTTAATTTTTACATTTTTTTGTTGTATGTTTTAGAAATTGTTATTTCAAAAAAATAAAGTTTTTTTTGTTGTTGGAAATAAGATACATACGATTTGCTATGGAAAACAATGTGAAACAGAAAACTTTTTTAAAAAAAAGTTTTTTCACGATTTTGTAATTTCAAGTTCTTTGAGAGTATTTATTTGGTTCAAGATAACATGTTCGAAGTGGAATATGGAGCAAGAATCCCATTAGGGTTTAAATTCTCCATCTTTTTTCAATGGAAGTGATATTCGACCACGAAACATTGGAAACACAGATAAGTCGAATCACTCGAATGTAATTACACGTATCGGAGGCGTTTTTTTGCTTCATCGCAGTAGGAAATGCATATTGTGAACGTGTTTCGTCAGTGACTTCCAAGTAACCTGCTGCTCTCCTAACTTACTACATGCAATACGCGTAGAATCGAGAAAAAGCTCAATAGAGATTTTTTAATGAAAAACTTCATCTTATTTTTTCAACTCATACTTTCTTTTTTTAAAGTGTTTTTTGCAACACGAGCGAAACCGCAAAAAAATTAAATCTATAATCCGAACTCTCATTCTGCGAAGGTATATTTTTTACTTTTACCATTATAACAGACTGCCTCCAAAACCCTTGAATCGAATATCATCAAGTTCAATTAGAGCGCGTTAGCTGTTTTTAACGATTAATGAAATTTTTCCAAATAATTGTGTTTTAAACCGCTTAAATTATCGATTGAGCAGAATTCCTTTAGCTCGCTTCTAACCTTTCCTTCTTGAAAGTTTCAGTCGAACTGGTTTGGTCTCCTTGTCAGGAGTCGTCTAAGAAGTTACAATTATTTGAAATATTAAGGAAAATAGAAACATGGTCCTCTTGTCGAGCTTCTTCTTGTTCTTGGCGACCGTGATGAATTCCTCCTCTGGGCCGACCTTCTTGCTCATCTCCGCCGGAATCTCATCGTCAGCTCGGTAGTTATTTCCGTCCAACAAGACATCAGACGAGCCCTGGGAAAGCCATTAAACACATGCTTCATTGAGCTTCATCATGAAGACGAAACCAAATCAAAATAAGATGCTCAATTTCTATTACTCAATAATTTTTTTGTGATGTGTGACGTAGCTGCTCACCTCCTGTTGGCTCCAGAGCGGAGCCTCATCAGCGGAGACGAACTCCTCTTCAGGGTCCTCACTAATGGTTCGATGGGCTGCCAGCCTTGTCGCTGCCACCTCTTCTGTTTTGTCCGCACATGGAGACAACATCTTTTCGTTTCCTGAACAAGCCAGGGTGTATCAGCCCCGGGACTCTCCAGACATTTACAACGAATAGTTATTCGAAATTTCACTGTTGTTGTGGTTGAAGATCTCCGGTGCAGTAGACGAGGTCTTGCTAGTAATGGCTCAGATCTCCGGTGCAGTAGACGAGGTCTTGCTAGTAATGGCTCAGATCTCCGGTGCAGTAGACGAGGTCTTGCTAGTAATGGCTCAGATCTCCGGTGCAGTAGACGAGGTCTTGCTAGTAATGGCTCAGATCTCCGGTGCAGTAGACGAGGTCTTGCTAGTAATGGCTCCGATCTCCGGTGCAGTAGACGAGGTCTTGCTAGTAATGGTTCAGATCTCCGGTGCAGTAGACGAGGTCTTGCTAGTAATGGCTCAGATCTCCGGTGCAGTAGACGAGGTCTTGCTAGTAATGGCTCAGATCTCCGGTGCAGTAGACGAGGTCTTGCTAGTAATGGCTCAGATCTCCGGTGCAGTAGACGAGGTCTTGCTAGTAATGGCTCAGATCTCCGGTGCAGTAGACGAGGTCTTGCTAGTAATGGCTCAAAAAAACTGGACTTACTTACAAAATTTTTCTAATAACATTTATTTTTACTTCTCTCTTTTTTGATAGAGATAAGAAAATCACTGTTATGAGAAATCCACAACAGACGTCGGACTATTCCACGAATCTATTGTTCTTAAGAGTGTGAGGTCACAGCGGCACGAGAAAAGATGGTTAGTTGTATGCGGCCCTTTTAGACATAGAGGGGCTTGAGAAGCTCCTATTCTCTGTAGGTATCTGTTTAGTTTACCTAGAACGGGATTTTTCGGGCAAGAGCTAATGAATTGTCTGACAGTCTCCGTCCAATTCTAAGACAGTCTAATTCTATGAAGTGCGGCTTACTGGTTACTGATTCTAACACTAGTTCTAAGTCCTTGGCGTGTTTACGTATCGTTCTAGGTGATTTCGTTTCCGTACATCCGCAATGTAAGGGATGATTTCCTTAGAGTCTTGCTCTTGTAATGAATTGCTTGGCCGGCCATTCATAGGTATCTAGTTGGTATGCGAATCGCCTTCTTTTGATTTGCCTACATTTTGTTCAGTTCGTTTCGGCCAATTCAAGAAAGTATATTGGAGCAGCAAAGTTGAGCACGGATCTGGTCATTGTTTTGCATGTCACATGAAGGGTACTTCTCTGTTGGCCACATGTTCTTTCTTCGAGGGCACTTAGACCGTTCAGTCTTTTTGATGTCTTTCGTTTTAAGTCGTCTGCATGTTGTCAGAAGGTACCGAGTTGATCTAGGAAAAAAACCCGAGTATACTAGTTGTTTTCGTGATTGGCAACACAAACTTGAATACAGGGGCTTGATGAGAGAACCGTGATGTCACCGCCGTCGGCTGTAATCTACGTGTTTACTGTTCTTTGTGACAGGATATTCATGTGGAGATTGAACAAGAGAGGAATGATATGAGTGATGTCACCGCAGTGGGCTGTAATCTACGTGGGCTGTAATCCCAAGTAGCTGGAAATCCACCTTGCATAAAAATTATATATTCACTAAATCATATGCTGATGTGAGGTCAAGGGCAACCATAGAAATGCGGTCTGGTGATGGTTTCTGGTTAAAACCGTTTGTTATTTTTTCGTTGATTTTCAGGAGCGTGGTGGTAGTAGAGTGGAATTTACGAAATCCATGTTGCCAGTCAGTCAAACTCTCCGACAAAATGGTAAGATGACTCATAAGAGGGATTTTCTGAAACCTTCACCGACCATTTTGATTAGTAAAGGGCCGGTAACAGTGGCCATTCCTGACTCTACAGCCTTAAGAGCCTGTCACGGATGGAGCCGGATCATCCAGTCCAGAATCGAGCGCGACCTCAGGTGGCGGATAGAGGGATGCCTCCCTACGAAGAATTCGTGCTGGGAGGTAGCGGGAGAAATTCCGCCGCGGACCAAAACTGGGTAGTATAGCTCGTCAAAGGAGGGTGATGCCGGACCGGCCTGGGCATGCCACCGGACAAAACATCAGCCGATACTCCGCTATACTTTTCAATGGCGAGTCGAGGCGCCAGTCAAATAACCTCTTGCCTATCTCCGGTCAACGACAGGCGAGACGTCTCTACTCCCACCCAAAACGATGCTAGGCCGGCTTGACCACCCACTCACAAGGCCTATAGCATGAACAGGTTGCTACAACGATGTCCGCCTTCACAAGGTGCAGCATGACAGTCTCAGGACTTCAAAGGACATCAAAACCCTTCTCCGGACGCATCTTGTCCGAAGAACACGAGAACTTCTCTCATTAAAGAGAGTGTTCATAACCAAGTCTTCGATGCGGGATGCATACCGGCAACAACAACAACATTAGTTAAGGGCCAATCCCTTCATTGTCTGGGCATTTGGAGCTTTTGGTTTTTGGATGGCTTCTTCAATCCGTGCCAAGGAGTTTTGCGGAACGTCTGTCCGTTTCTGTCAACTTCTTTCGGAGCTTGCTTGGCCATCTTTTTAGCAAAATCTTATGACGCTTCTGTTGGGCACAGGCCTTTTCCGTTGTGGATGATGGTAATGTGGTCGATTTGACGTCGATAGCCTATATCGTAGTCCAGAGTTTATTGTCCAGTTCATTCTGAATCAACTCTGATATGTACTTTCCCGATCCTTATTCTTTTCAACATTGATACGGAAGGAGATTTCGGCTATGATCGAGGTAAGTGAGGAGTCAAGGGGGTTGTATGTCTTTTCGCAGTTGGTCCCGTTTTTGATCCTTCACATCTTCGCTCAAGTGTGGCGTGTATCTGGGTACCTTTCCACGGGGATGTTGGTTTTTGCCGCTTTGGTTAAAGTGGAGATCAGACACTTGTGCATTTGAACTGAATTGGCAGTGTATGGGAAAGCCATAAGTATCTTGTTGATGTCCGTTTCGAAGGCTTTCTAGTTTGTGAAGAGTTTGCGTTTGAGATGTTGGATGACTGTAGCTCGACTTCAATTAGGCATATCAGAAGGTCAGAATTCATTATGTTGATAATTGACCAGTTGCAGTCGATGACTATGTATGTCGTTTGAGGCGAAAGTAATGTCCGATGAGGCTTTTTGTTTTGTTGGCATATAGATCGCTTAGATCATCTCCTCTGCTGTCTTCCGTCCTTTCGCTCCAAACTTAATTGCGTGTATTGAAGTTTCCTCCGACGAGGAACGGTTTCTTCTGTGTGAGGAGTCAATTGAAATTCCACGGGTATTTGTTGAAGCAAGACGATCGAGGCGGGATATAAATGTTGCATATTCTTATAACTCCCTGGTTAGTTGGGATGTATAAGCAGAGTGTTTCGGCAGTATTATCCATTGTTGGAGATGTCACGTTAGCGAATCGAATGTCCTCTTTGACTGGTATCGGAAGACATCCTACAGAGTTAGAGCGGTCTTTTCTGACTATTTGGCAGCCTGCGATATTAGGCGAGGGGGCGCTATTGTCTGGGAGGCTGTCAACTTCACCGGGACTCTTCATTGGGGGTTTCATTCATTGAGCTTACTCAAGTTAGTACAACGGAAATTTGTCCACTGATTACATTTGTTACATTGGACACAGTTCCACGGTGCGTCGGGAGAGCATACAAAACATGATTATATAGCTGGGGCTAGTCCCGATTCCAGCGTTTTCAAGGAGTGTTCGGATTAGGGACGCAGAGTCTATAAGATCCAAATAACAAAAAAAAAAGATTTTACGGGGGATCCGTCCTCGCTGTCCCTTTTCGGGAGATTCCATTGGGAAGAATTGTTTAGAGATCAATTGGATCGACAGGACGTATGGGCAAACAACAACAACCACAGAGATCCATTGGGTCCGACCTCATCCACAGTCGCTACACGTACAGGTGATCTTTGCTACTTCGAAATTTGACACATTCTCATTGCGCGAGAAATGAATGAACTAATCTATACGGTTTACACAAAAAGCTGAAAATAGGTATGAGATTTCTATCTCAATCTTTACCTGTCACATTTGATCACTTTTCTCGAGTGACCCATTCCTACAAGATCAGTATTATGTAGCGATAAGCCCCTCCGTTCATGGGTGTTAAGCACCAACTTGCCTCATCTTCATCTTTTAGTCGAGCCAAACAATAATATAAAAGAGATACTTTGGACGTCTTTAGAGTGCTTCCGCGGAGGAGCCTTGGCGGACTTCTTCTTCTCCTCACTCTGCTGGCTGACTTCCAGTCGCGGCTTCACCCAAATTACGCTCATATTTTTTTCCAAATACGGATTTCCTTTCAAAAATTACTCTATGATTGCTCACGACCAACCCGAAATTAGTCTTCATAGGCACCTGGACAAGACTGTTAAACGTTCCCATATCGGAGATACTCAAAAAAGTGTTTATATGTAGCTAAAAGGGGATTCTAGCCGACCCCTGTCAAAGGTAACATTCTCTACAATTATTTTTCAAACTCTTTTGAAATACAGTTAACGGCAAAGCTCAACAGAACTGTGTAATTTGTCCTGGTCGCCCGCCTAATCTTTGAGAGAAAATTTTTACGAAATGCGCAAAAAAGTCTATGTTTGCGCTTTGGGTGGTTTTTTTCTCGTTTTTTTACTTACCATTTTCGAGGTTTTCAAAAAAAAAGTATCAACAGCCAAAAAAAGAAAGAAAAATTTTTGGGCTGGATTAATAAAGTGGAACGGAAAAAAATACATTTTTTTCGTTGACCCCTCCCCTTCCCCCCTCGGAGTCGCCCGTTCGTTGACCCCTCCCCTTCCCCCCTCGGAGTCGCCCGTTCGTTGACCCCTCCCCTTCCCCCCCTCGGAGTCGCCCGTTCGTTGACCCCTCCCCTTCCCCCCTCGGAGTCGCCCGTTCGTTGACCCCTCCCCTTCCCCCCCTCGGAGTCGCCCGTTCGTTGACCCCTCCCCTTCCCCCCTCGGAGTCGCCCGTTCGTTGACCCCTCCCCTTCCCCCCTCGGAGTCGTTGACCCCTCCCCTTCCCCCCTCGGAGTCGCCCGTTCGTTGACCCCTCCCCTTCCCCCCTCGGAGTCGTTGACCCCTCCCCTTCCCCCCTCGGAGTCGTTGACCCCTCCCCTTCCCCCCTCGTAGTCGTTGACCCCTCCCCTTCCCCCCTCGGAGTCGTTGACCCCTCCCCTTCCCCTCTCGGAGTCGTTGACCCCTCCCCTTCCCCCCTCGGAGTCGTTGACCCCCTCCCCTTCCCCCCTCGGAGTCGTTGACCCCTCCCCTTCCCCCCTCGGAGTCGCCCGTTCGCAAATAAAAATTTCTGCTTATTCACGGTAATTCTGCCTCCCGAAATAATCCCTTCATTTGAGAAAAAAAGGCACAAAAAGTCCCTTTTATCTCCAGAAAACAATAATACTTTGGTCCAGGCGTTAAATGAGATTGCTAAGGCATGTTTGTAGTCGACGAAAAGTTGAGTTTGAAAAGAGATAGGGAAAGACAAAAAGAGAAATAGGATTAAAGTAAAATACAACGGAAAGAGTAGAGAATGTAGATCATTTTCGAAGCGAAAATGTATGCGCTAACATGGCTGGTCCGACGAGTATTCATTCCCTGCTCTGATCCCTTCGATTTAAAATAAAAACAAAGAGCCTTTCTAATAAAATTTCACCAAATAATATCACCTGTTGCTTGCTATTTTTCCTACATTTACACCGGTTTTTAAATTTTATGATTTTGAATGAGATTTTTGAATGAGGATAACACTACCCGATTGGTTACCGGGAAGAGATTTTCGAATGAGGATAACCATACCCGATTGGTTACCGGGAAGAGATTGTTGAATGAGGATAACCATACCCGATTGGTTACCAGGAAGAGATTGTGGAATGAGGATAACCATACCCGATTGGTTACCGGGAAGAGATTGTTGAATGAGGATAACCATACCCGATTGGTTACCGGGAAGAGATTGTTGAATGAGGATAACCAAACCCGATTGGTTACCGGGAAGAGATTGTTGAATGAGGATAACCATACCCGATTGGTTACCGGGAAGAGATTGTTGAATGAGGATAACCATACCCGATTGGTTACCGGGAAGAGATTGTTGAATGAGGATAACCATACCCGATTGGTTACCGGGAAGAGATTGTTGAATGAGGATAACCATACCCGATTGGTTATCGGGAAGAGATTGTTGAATGAGGATAACCATACCCGATTGGTTATCGGGAAGAGATTGTTGAATGAGGATAACCATACCCGATTGGTTACCGGGAAGAGATTGTTGAATGAGGATAACCATACCCAATTGGTTATCGGGAAGAGATTGTTGAATGAGGATAACCATACCCGATTGGTTATCGGGAAGAGATTGTTGAATGAGGATAACCATACCCGATTGGTTATCGGGAAGAGATTGTTGAATGAGGATAACCATACCCGATTGGTTACCGGGAATAGATTGTTGAATGAGGATAACCATACCCGATTGGTTATCGGGAAGAGATTGTTGAATGAGGATAACCATACCCCGATTGGTTACCGGGAAAAAAACAAAGGTAAGTTTTGTTTATTGCATAGAAGACGAGTAGAAGAGTTAATTGTTACTGTTTCTATCTTTACTTTCGAGTTGCATTGCGAGATCTGGATAAATAATAAATAAGTATCCTCTTATTATTCCCCCCTTCCCTTTTCTCTCCAATTTTTGTTCGCACCCATTTAAGCGACTTTAGGTTATCAAATAACACACCTTTTTATCGGAAGTCTCCTTCTTGACTTCTTGACGCAGAGTTGCTCGCTGTCCAATTTCTTCTGCGTCTTTTTCCTTATCTGCTGTGTCCTCTGCTTTCAGAGTAATGCTTTCCTTGATGGGTTCTACCACGGCCTTCGCTACCGTATCTCTCGCTTCGGTATCCTTTGCTATCACAGTTTTCTCCACCTCTTTGTTTCCCGTTTCCTCTTCGTTGGCCTCTTTAAATTCAGTCTTCTCGACTTGGCTTCCACCTTTTTTAGATTTCTGAAAACATTGATAAAGTCGAAAACGATGAACATTGTCATTTTATTTATTGTATTTTGAGCTCATTCAAATACTTCAACTTACTTTTATATGAAAGCCATGAAAAATGCCTTGAATCGTTCAATGATGGCTATTCACAGAATATAATGATGACTACTTTTCTGCAAAATATCATTATATTCTATTGCTCACAGCGTTAGTGATTGCTCATTCAACACACCCCTTCGAGAACGAATTTTTCATTAAATTTCATGTTTTTATTCTTAAACCCTAAACAAAAAGATCATACCTTTTTGGATTTGCCGCTTTTCTTGCTGTTAACGACAGGGGGGAGTTTTCCTTCGATCTCAGACACTAGTTTATCGATCTCCTCCTGCTCTTGTAGCTTTAGGTTCCAATCTAAACGAAGTTGCAATCGAGAATTTTCGTATGAAGCTCCGAATTCGATATGGGCCAAAGGTGAATAACATTTTAAATTAGAAAATTTTCCAAATATAACATTATAGACTCATTCTGAGCATGATTAAGAACAGCATGACGGAGAAGAAGATTCGAATCAAAGAAGAAAGCCTAAGTAAACGATTATGATATACATACTTGCCCTCCTCATCTCTCTCTCTCTCTCTCTCTCTCTCTGTTTCAGTCAGTTCTGAAACTTAGCAGATAAATTGATAATTTATATTAGCTTAGCCATGAAGACCATCTCTATTGCTAGCATACGTCAAAAAACAAAGAATAAAAACCGGAATTGAGTTTATCTGCTCTGCATTTATTGATACACAGCAAAAAAGTCAATTCGGTAATGCCAAATCGAAAAAAGAATGATAACTTCAGTCTCCCCCCTCTCTCGGTTTGAAATGTTTGACCAGGAAGTAGCAAATTTCTAACGCTCTCCGCTCTCTTCAATCATTCTTCGCTTGTTCTGTGCATCGCCTCGTCTTCTCTCTCTCTCTCTCTCTATCTTCCTATCACTCACCTCATTATTCAAGTCCCATCCCCTAATGCATTGTTATGATTAATTTGAATAACCTATGATTATGCATTATGCTATAAACATCGCCTCTAGTAACAAAATAAAAGTTGCAAATTCATTTTCATGCACATGCTTATAAAGAACGCATTGCTACCGAATATTCAGAAAATAATCAATGAAATCGAGAAAAGCGAGTAAAAAAATACTCTCCTCGAAATCATAATTTCCCGAGTTTTGCTTTCGGAAGTTCAGAGATATGAAAATAGCGCATGATTCATGAACTTATCGCACATAATAACGCATATCCAACAATAATAAGCAAGAGTTTTCCCGTAATGAACTGATCTCTTTGATACTCAAACGGTTAGCTATTATTCTATATTAAACTAAAGACAATTTTCTACTTTTAAGCTTTTAATTTAAATACTCATTTTCAAAGTGAAAAGAGAGCGGACCCTGTTTGATGATAGAGAAGAGAAAACAAGTGAGAAATAATGACATGAGGAAAAGAGTAAAAGTACAAAAGCAAGACTACGAGAGACAGGGCGGAAAAAAGTATGAAGAAGAGAAAGAGGCAGCCCTAAGGATAAAGAAAAATTCTAAAAACAGGGAAAAGAAGAAATACCTAGCTGAAGACAGAAAAATAAAGCGAGATACTGGAGAATCGTAGGAATACATACGTTTGGGAGAATGTCTGAAAACAACAGCGTTGCTGATGCGTTGCGGTCAGGCCAGCAAGACTCTCATAATGCTTTCAGAAGGGTCAGAGAGAGAAATTCTATACATAAAAGAGGAGAATGGGGGGAAGAAGTGGGGAAGATTATGAGAAACAGAGAGAGAGAAAGGGGAGAGCGAGAGTAGGGGGGAGGAGTGCTGAGAGTAGGGGGGGAAGGAGTGCTGTGGTCACTTACTATGTGGCCTAGTTGTGGAAGAGTAAAAGATGGTTCGGGGGTTTCCGAGCACATCAATGCTCGCGAGTTTCTTCAATTGCGTATGCCAACAAATACCGAAAAAAATAATAAATACCGATTGAAACGCCTCGAATAATCATCGCTATTTTGGACTCGGAACTTGGTCTGGAAGTGTAGAGTCTTCTCTAATGCGGTTAATCATCCCATCCCACCCATACTCAGGGTGTCACCTTTGCATCGTAATACCACATTTTGTGCCACGTAATTTTGTACTCGCAACACTTTGTACCACGAAATCGTGCTATTTTTCATTCGTTTTTCTTTTTTCGATTAGGTTAAGATTAAGCTAACGAGGCGGTACGGCTTAGAAACGAGAAATCAAGAAAAAGTTCCTGAAAATTTCTATTATTCTTCAATTTGTATCAAGTTGTGGGTACAAAGTGTCACAGATAAAATGTGTAGATATTCCGCTTCGCTTTCTCTAGAAAGATTGTGGTAAGAACTCGCCACTTTATTAGATCTAAGTTTTCACTGTTCTATTAGTCTTATTTGCTCTTGGAGCATAGTTAAAATCTGTCTTGATTTTTCAATAGGTCGATCGCCAAGGTAGGCGAAAAATTTCCACTTTCAACTTGAAGAAACCGGTTGAGGCTGAGTTATAATTGAAAAAAAAACGTTCTATTTATGTAGAGAAATGGGGATTTTTCACTTTCACTTTTAGCTGAGTAGATATATTCATTTCGAGTAAGGGAGAGGGTCGGTAGGTCGGTCGCCCTAGAAATTATTCTTGCCAATTTGCGGTTTACCTATGTCTTGTAGCAATACAACAACGTTCGTGAATTGGGGCGTGGTTGCCATTCCCCCCAGTCCCCCCTCTTCCCAGAAATCCCAGGTCAGAGACTGAATTGGGGCGTGGTTGCCATTCCCCCCAGTCCCCCCTCTTCCCAGAAATCCCAGGTCAGAGACTGAATTGGGGCGTGTTTGCCATTCCCCCCAGTCCCCCCTCTTCCCAGAAATCCCAGGTCAGAGACTGAATTGGGGCGTGTTTGCCATTCCCCCCAGTCCCCCGTCTTCCCAGAAATCCCAGGTCAGAGACTGAATTGGGGCGTGTTTGCCATTCCCCCCTCTTCCCAGAAATCCCAGGTCAGAGACTGAATTGGGGCGTGTTTGCCATTCCCCCCAGTCCCCCCTCTTCCCAGAAATCCCAGGTCAGAGACTCAATCACCTCGAAAGTCATAGTGCAACCATTCCCACTGAATACCCACTTCAATCTGTAAACCTGAGCTGACAAAGCTTTGTGTTCTTTCCAATTGTTTATTCCATTTCACAGTTTTAAGAAACAGCTCAAGAATGTACTTCAGAAGCAAGAGAGGAGAATACAAAAACACGAAAAGAGGAATAACATGGGAAAAAAGGGTAATTTTTCAAATTGCAAATTTCAATGATAGTTTAACAGGGTAGGAGAATGAAGAAGTATCATGAAGATATCAGAAAGATGGTGAGGGCAGCCCATTAAAAGAATCGCAAGATCGTGTGGGAAGCCAAAGTGTCAAGTTCGCGGGGACTCGGCAACCAACCAGCAGTCCTGACGACATGGTAAGTGGGCAGAGGCCTCTTCCGGTAGATGCGCATCTCCGTGTCCAGCTGAGCTTGCTGCAATTCTAGCTCATGAGTGAAAAGTGATGAGGAATGAGAGATTATGGGTTCACTGGCAGCTTAAATGAATGGATATGAACTAATCGGCCAGGAGGGCTACGTTCTCAACGTCTCAGGAACAAAGATATTACATAGAGAGGCTTGCTAGTTCTAACGAAGATATACTTGATACAAATAATATGGGCATTACTTTGAAGTTTTTTTGATTATTCTAACAACCACGTTGAAAATAATGATTTTTTTCAAGTCTGGATATGACCAAGGGGTTGAGAGACCAAGGGGTTGAGAGACTGAATCGAGAAAGGAAATACAGTTGATCACAGTAGCTTTTCCATAAGAGCTACTATGGAGGGATTTGAAGTCGGGAATAAAGAACTTGGATTCATTACATGACATGCTCAGAGAGACAAGTTTGAAATAAGAAACAAAGGAGGGGGGGGGGTCGAAGCAGCGAGCTCTTTCGAAGATTTTATTCATCAATCAGCTAACTAATTACGAATGGGTTATACCGAATAAGCTGTCTTTTCAAAAGTTCTACATTAAAGACCTTCATAAATATACCTCTCTCCGATATGGAAATCTCGCTTGTTTTAATTTTTTGTGGAAAATAGCCGACTTGGTTAAAACTCCAGCCAACTGATAATCTTATCCTGGAAAACCGGATAATCCATAGATGTGACTAAACCTGACGAGAAGCATGTGACTATTTGATTCTTCAGAGAAATATTACATTTCGAACAACGATAAGTATCAACTGAGAAGAATTTAAAACCACATACGACCATCCTCGATCTGATACTCAAAATATGCGTAGTAGAGACGGCCAAAGCCATCAGAGTTAAAACATCGCCTCTTCGAAAAATCAAAATGGAGACATAAAATCAAAATCAGTCCAACTGCCCTATTTTTCTTCAGTCTTTCGAAGACATCGGATAGTGAAACGTCCTGAGCTCCTTCTTTATTTCCAAACTCGAAGAAAGATACGGAAGAGTTTACATAAACGTATGAAATACAAACGTCTCTCTCGCTCATGACTACACATACGCTTTAGCCTACGCTTAACTATCCTCCTAACTGTAAAAATCAGTCTACAACCAATTCTATTCCGATCCTCCTGGCCGACTAGCAAAATATAGCGAAGATCGTTAACTATGATGCTATTGCGGCGACCTTTTCAGACTCACATAACTTTTCCAAAGGACGATTATAAAAAGACATCCTCACCGGCATACATATAATCAATCACCTAACTAGAAAACACGACGCGTTCCATCTCTCATGCGCTGGTTGGTCATGATGAATTATTGACGAAAAATTTAGCTGAGATGAACACTGCTCGCACAAATTACTTTTTGGAACATGTTGTTTTAGAACGGCTCGAAGATCAACGTCGCCCCATGCCTCACTCGGTATGATGAAATGTCGGAGCGAATTTTGTTTGAGTGAATAACCCATGAGTCTTTTTATGTCGTATTTCCGAGACTGTGAGATGAAGGTTATATTATAAGAGTTTGGGAAAGCGCTACAACCCGCTATCGATCGCAACGACATCAATATTCTCAAGTTTCTTCAATTTTTTTTTTATTTGGGCAATGCGCACTGTCTGGACAACAAGTCACTTTCCCACAAATGACTACTTTTTTGCCTTTGTGTTTCTTAGAAGGCTCGGCAGAACATAAATTTGCGGATTAACTAGCTAATTCCATAACACACATGAGCTAGACAGATCCTGAATTAAAGGACAGAAATAACCAAGGACCGAAGTAATCGTTTTTAGAAACCGGAATAATCAATGAAGACGGTCCCGCACTTCTGATTAAACACCTACCTATTGAGATGGAGTAACTCCGAAAAAGTAAGTTTGCAGAAGAAATTATATCAAAAGAAAACCTTTCTATGGATAGAACAAACTTTCCACATAATCATCAGCTACGAATGAGTCATTCGGAAGAGCACTAAAGGATATCGAGACTTAGGTGACATTATCATTTCATTCGGAAGAGCACTAAAGGATATCGAGACTTAGGTGACATTATCATTTCAATCACGAGTAAATAAGCTGATTATCAATGTAATTCGACAATCGTGCCTCTTATCATTATAACGAGATTAGATTATCTCTGGAAAGATGATTCATCCACAATCTTGGGGCATCCACTCACTTCTTATACATATGCGCCCAAATCTCATTTCACATGCAGAGAATGGAATGAAATTGGAAAGTCAAGACTAGCTCTAAAGTGAGATCTAAAACTAACTCTGCTTTCACTTGTGCCATCCGATCTTGCATTCTGCTTCTGCAAAACAAGGTTGATTTTCGAAATTAAAACTTCTTGACTTCATTTTTGAAATACTCACCAAAAAAAAACACGCGTGTTAGATATCAATAGTTTTTCCTCTCAAAAAGACCATTAATCGGACTCACTTATTCACCCAACTCTTTTATAAACAGAGGAAATCAGAAGGCAGCAAGTCTCTTCTGGCTTGCCAACATGCCCTTTATAATGTATGACAAAATGACCTGCCCTTTACTCTCCTTCTTATTCATTGGACCTCGGCTGTTTTAGAGATAGTTTCTCCAAGTTTTTCGACAAGTACATGTTATCAGGGGTTTTTTAGTGTGTAAGTGTGCAAGGTACAGACACCCGCCAGAAGCGGAAAAAAATTTCACATAATGGTCCCCCCTTAGGATAAAAAAAGAGGCCCCCGCGAAAACAATTTTTTTTGTTTTGGCTAAAGATGATTTGGGTTAACAGAGGCCCGCCGACAGAATTTTTGACATGACTATTTAAACCCCGCCTGTTTTCCAGAGAAAAAAAAACTACTTAAAAGAACCAGCTTGGATATGAATTATTTATAACATTTATCACTTGAGAGGCTCTGTTCCAACATTCTTACTACTTCACCCTATCGGAAAATTGAGATTTATAGGAAAATACATCCTTCACGAACTATATTACTGACCTTATTTGATTATCGCTTTTTTCAGTTCCCTTCTCCACCTTAACATTCACTTATTTTCAGAAACTTCAGAAAACTTCACTTATTTTCAGAAACTTCACTTATTTTCAGAAACTTCAGAAAACTTCACTTATTTTCAGAAACTTCAGAAAACTTCACTTATTTTCAGAAACTTCAGAAAACTTCACTTTTTTTCAGAAACTTCAAAAAACCAGCACGGTAAGGCCGTTCTTTTATTGGGAATATTTTAAGCCATGACCTGACCGTGCTGGTTGATGACTCGCTTCTAACATATCCAATCCTTGACTGACCATAGGCAGCCAATTTCTCGCAGCGTCATTCGGTCGGCGCTCAATGGGAAAGTAGGCCGTCTTGTCTGTAGCCATGATTTCACTGGCAAAGTTACAGAATGTTCCCTGTTGAGCTTCTGCAAAAGATTTAATCCTCAGAGCAGAGTCTTCACACTCAACCGATAGAGACAAAAAAAAAAGAAAATCACTGTTTTTCCTCTTCTTGCAAACTCAAACCACATCATTTTCCTTCAGAAAGTTTAGAAAAAGTTCAATGAGTCTTTGTCCTGCAACTGTTCCGACTCAAGTTCAATGAGTCTTTGTCCTGCAACTGTTCCGACTCCTACAAGTTCAATGAGTCTTTGTCCTGCAACTGTTCCGACTCCAACAAGTTCAATGAGTCTTTGTCCTGCAACTGTTCCGACTCCAACAAGTTCAATGAGTCTTTGTCCTGCAACTGTTCCGACTCCAACAAGTTCAATGAGTCTTTGTCCTGCAACTGTTCCGACTCCAACTAACAGAAACACGAATAAGTGACCCTCATGTCACGCGTACCTTTATAAGGATTCTCCGAAAATAAGGTTTCGCAAATACTACCCTATTTACTAAAAACGCTCCCCTTCACGGGGCATGTTGCAAAAGAACAAAAATCTAAGCATTCCGGTGCTACAATGCATCGATAAAAAGGATATTCAACCATATCTTGAACGAGCTCTTCTTCTCTCCAATTTTTCACATGCACTGTCAGAAAATTTGAAAAACACCGCATTCGAACGAGGGGCTCATAATTATTATTTGAAGGTCACAGAAAAAAATTAAGAACTTGAAACTGTAAAAAAAATTATTCACTGTGTCAATCTCTAATGTTATTCGATCTTTCTTGGTTATCTTCTTTCTAGCACATTCTCTTCATTGTAGGCCCTCCTTTCCGCTCGTTCTCCTATAATTTCCCTAGTCCAGGTGACCCATGGTTTGCTATGTTCCACTCCACCAACTTGTTAACCATTTTAAAAAAAAGAAAAAAACATGAATGAAGAGGCGAATTCTTAATGACACTTTCCAAACCCTCATGAGTTCTTTTCCCTCTTTGCATGAAAAAAAAAGATTTGGTTTTTGTTCTGTTTAGTGCGCCATGTAAAAGTTTAAAATTAAAAAAAAAACTAACGAGGGCCAAGCAGAGGTCCCCACTCAGTCTGAAGAGAGCCTCGGAAAGCGCCACTCTGAACATTGTACCAATTGTTGTTGTTGTTGCCCCTTGGGCGAAATGTTCATCTTGTGGCGAGTTGGCGAACATAGTTTACATAGTAAAGAATTTAAACGATCATCATCATCGTCGTTAGAGGTTTAGCGCTTTGTACCAATTTAGTGGCAGTGCCGGACATACACTTGTTCTTTCGATAAAACTTGGCATAGATATATGATAGATATAATTTCGAAAAAATAATCAACGGTGTTAGATGTCCGTGGTTGGATTAGACACATTTGCGGCACCGCAGTGAGGTTTTTCAAAGATTTTCCGCCACACCGACAATTCAATTTTATAAATATTTATAGATTGGGGTAGAAATTCTTCGACTTTCTAGTCCATTTTCGGCACTGTTTGCGTTTATGCCCCCCCCCCCCTACCAGAGGTTCCATGGGTCAGATGAGAGTGGCATTTTTCGATATGGTCTCGTTAGCCTAAGCCGTACTGCATCGTTAGCGTAAACGTTTTCTAAGCCTAAGCGTTTTTTAATTAAAAATATTTTCAATGAAAAAATAGTTGTAAAAATAATTTTTTGTAAATGTTAATAAGTCAGACGTATGACCCATGGAACCTCTGGTAAGAGGGGGGCATAAACGCAAACAGTGCCTCCATTTTCTTATTTTTCTCCTTACTATCTGTTGAGTAAAGGAGTAGAAACATTTCAAAACGTCTGTTGAAAAAAAAATTTAAAACTAAACATTACTGCGAATAATTGAAATTATGTGAAGACAATGGATTTTCAAGTGAATTGCTATATTGTTACGAATATTTTTTTATGAGAACTTTGGCAGAAGTTGAATAACTTTTAGTAGTCAAAACGCTAAGAAAAACACCGCTTATAACACCAAGTCACATAATAATTACTAAGTCACATAATAATTACTAAGTCACATAATAATTACTAAGTCACATAATAATTACTAAGTCACATAATAATTACTAAGTCACATAATAATTACTAATGTTCTTGAAATTCTCGATCTGCACTTACCTAATCTCTGAGTTGTTCCCTTTTTTTGCTTTCTCTCTCCTTTCTTATTCTAGAAAATCATTGTTCAGATGTTATTGTCAAGAACAACGCTCACTATTGTATGAGTTATCTTATGTTTTGTCACATCAGTATTGATGTATGAATAAATAAAAAAAAAAAAATAAATAAGTCACATAATTACTATTTCTGACAAAAAATTTCGTTCAAAAACAATTTTTTGAAACAAGCGAAAAGGCTATTTAGCAGTTTAGTTGGGCAAGCACAAATTCTTTGGTTTGAACCGATTTGGATAACTTTAGTCTCTTTCAACTTACTTCTATGAAGAGCTGCATAGTAATGGGAAATAATAAAAAAAATCATTAGTTTTTTTTAATAAAAATATTTTCCTAATTTTTTTTTCTGGGAAGTTCGAAAGATTTTAGCGTTGTCAATGTCTGTAAGCGTCTCTTCACATATACTTAATATGGAAACAACATTCTACGACGTTCAACAAAGAAATCAAAAAAAGTAAAATAAAAAAAATAAACAAAAAAGTAGCAGAACGGAAATAGTTGTAGGCTCACTATATAATGGCCTCGCTCTCCATTTATGAAAAAAGGGAAAAAGGTTTTCGAAATGAAAGAGAAATACCTGGGTAGGATCCTCCCAGGAGTCGACTTCGCCCATCTCAACGTCTTCCTCGTCCCTCATTTCTCTCGCCGTCTGCTCTTCGTTGCCCCTCGTGAATCTGAGCTGCCTCACTGCCGAAACCACCGTGTCCGCCGTTTTTGGGAGTACTGCTTCGGCGGTGTCCTCGTCGAGGCGTTTCGCTCGAGGATACTCAATCGTGTCCACCCCTCTGGAACTACTTTTGTTAGTCTGACAAAATAATATAGTCGAACTGCAAAACCATTCCCGCTTCATCAGTCTCTTTCAAGTGATCTACTCCGATTAGTCTCGTCTTATCCCATGCGCGTGTGGACAACCGACTCGCTAACAATCTGTCTCCCCTTGATATCAATAAGATCGACTCACTCATCAATGAGAGGAATGTCCGCCTCCTGAAAGGCCACCGCTCCGACGTGGTTGAGGTGGTTCATGCCGCACTCCCTCCGCCGCTCGAAATCTTCCGGAGTGAGCGGAGTCAGGCAGAAGACTGTCGTCAAAGGCGGCGGACGCAACGCTGAAGCTGTTATGGGCGACTCTTGTTATTCTTGAGCTATCGTAAGTCCACCGGGCGGCACCGAGCGAAGCCGACTCTCTTTTACCGACAGCGATCGCTTTACCGCTACACTATCAGAGATATTGCTCAGATGAGCAAGAACGCTATGTGAAGAGTTGAATTGTTTATTCTTGACTCTTACTATCGCAAGCTTTCATCTGGACATTCACTGACGAGCCCTTCACAGAAAGCGCAATTCCGTTTGAGCTGCGCGTGGGGAAATTTTTTTGTCGAATTATTAACAGCGTTCTCATCAAGTTTGTGAAGGTATTCTCGAAATTCTTTTTATAAAAAAACTGTTTTCGTCAAATTTCTTATTCCTTTTCAAAATTTGAATGTTGTAAACTTGTATATGAAACTACTTGTTGTGGGATGTCTTGAAACCCCTAGCTAACTCGGACTGCTGGCCTCCTGAGCAGTCTCAGTCTCGTGGGGGAAAATGCCTGGGAGGGCGGGTCGCTCCACTCCCTCCGTACTCGCTCTCCGTGTTCGCTTCAACACACAAATGCTGCGAAACAATAAAGAAAGTTTGAAACTTACCAGAATTTTTATTTTCGCTTTTCAAAGGCATTCAATCTCCTTCAATCAGAAGATCAGTTTTACCACACACTACGTCTGACTTTTTACTGACTTGTTCCTAAGCCATATGATCTCGTTCCTGAGCCGTACGACTTCGATAGCGTAACATTTGCCTAAGCCTAAGCAAAAAATATAGAAAAGTACCTGAAAAACCTTTATTACCGAGTTTGTGAATTAATTGCCCGAGTGAATTAAACTCTGCACTGTCTGGCGCTGCACACCGAACCAAGAAAGCGTCAGCTGATAGCTTACATTCAGAGAAGAAAACAGGGCAGCACGTTAAGACTGCAGACGATCAGAGAAAACTTAACTGTCTGACAGGAAGTCAGAGACGCAATGTAAAGCCTGGGGTAAAGTGGAACCCAATCAGATTAATATGACTGAACGTGACCTAAAGATTTATATCTGAGACAAGTGAAAAAAAATATTCTACTCATGTTCTAACAGGTCGGTTGCATATAAAACCTTTTCAAGAATGTAATGCTCCTCCCTAATGCTAAATCTTTCCATTGAATTTTTGACGAGTTTTTTTGTATTAAGCCTTTCTCGGTAAATAAATTCGGTGAACTGACATATCTAGGGACAGAAAATTGTTCGAGTAAATTCCTGAACTCCTCTTGATCAAGACTTTGAAGCTTTTCTTTGCTGAGAGTCTTTTGGACTGCCTGCAGTAAGAAAAGGTGAATGTCTAACAATATTCAATTTCCCATGACTTCTACACCTGACAAGCTCGTTTTTGTTTATTGTACGATTCCAGCAGTGTTTCATCATTGCAAAACTCACTTACAAGAGAGAAAAATTTTTAGAACTGCCCCTCAAGCAGATTTATGTGATAGTCGGTCATAACGTAACCCGTCCTTACAAGTTAAAAAGCCAGCGAACATCATCAAACCACTCGAAAACCTAATATTATAGACCAAGATTCATCATACGATGTTTTTAATAATGCAATTGAATTTTTCTATATATATATATATATATATATATATATATATATATATATATTTATTTATATATTAAAAGCCTTGTTTTCATGCGATCACAAAACGAATTCAGGATCAAGGACTTGCGCGCTCTTACAAACTGCCAGTCCTCACTCCTCTAACTCAACACTGAAGGTGGACTGAAACAAAGAGAATACTATCTCACTGCCAAGCAGTATCAACTTTGAAAAAAAAATTTTTTTTCAATTGAGTTTTAGAGGAGTACGAAAGATGAAAGGTAATTGAAGTATCAGAGTTGAGTTATTAGGAGACTCCATCTCGTACCCACACTCACCCCTTCACAAAAGCTGCTACTCTTCTTCACACGACCCCTAGGCATTGGGTGCGGCGTCCGATTCCGAAGAACTCTCCGACCGCTTTCTCACCAGAGAACCTTTCTATGATTGTTTTCCAACTGCACAACTGACTCAATTGCTCACTTGAATACTTCAATAACTGCAGAACTCCGCGTGAAAATTTTGATTTTGCTAGTCACGACTGTTTAAAGGTTTTACAAAAACATCTAATTGAACTTTTTATTCGACATGAAAAGAATTTCACAATAAAAAATCACAAAGCCACTGAATTTTTCGAGCGTAATCATCACAATTTCCCGTTACTTTAAAACAACACTTGTTGTAAATTACACCACTTGATGCCACACTTGGAGTTAGTTTCTCACACCAAACAACAACTGAACGACAAAATAAACTAAGTAAACATTTTTTTATTTGCATATTTTGAATGTATTCCCTTTGTTTTGCGGAATAAATAAGAGTTGAGGCTTGGATTGAGTTTCTACTCGAATACATACAGAATAGGAAAAACCGCTTATCTCTCCGCTTCGCACGACAATTACATTAAAATTTTTAAATTTTTTTTGCCTAATCCGAAAAATAAGCCGAGGATTTACAAATCTATCGCTGTTTTTGAAACAAGAAAAAAATATTGTTATCTCCTTGTTGAAATAGCTCAAATTTACCTGAGGGCCCACTCTTTATTTGAAGGGAGGAAGGATTTTTCGTTCACAAATTTAGTGGAAGAAACCGGCAAGAAACTTTTATTTTGCGATGATTTTTCATGCGATCTTGCTCTCAAGCAGCAAGGCCTTTTCAGCGTCACTTTTACCTAACAATAAGGCTAAGCGAGGAAAAACAGAGCAAAATACCTGTAAACAGTTAGGACAATTTTTTATTTAGACCGGTTCAAACAGAAATATTGTGACATCCTCGTTCCTAAGCCGTAGGGACACGCTAGAGCGAACTTCACATTAAGTCTAAGCCAAAATAACAGTGAAAAGTTTTTGATCCCCGCAAGTGAAGTGCGGCCCTTATGTTAAAAACAGCTGTTGATATTGCAAAAAAACTCACTAATTAAATAATACATTTTAATTCTGTTTTTATGCATTCCCGAACGAGGGCGAGAGACTTGTTAAAAATCATCCTTCCAGTCTCTTCTTTACCAGCTTCACCACCTGTAATAGTTCAAGCTAAAAAAAAAGAATTTTATTCTTCAGTTTCAACGACTCATGAGAAAATCAAAGATTCTGAGATATGGTTCCTTAGCTACTCAACTCACTTTATCGCCAATTTTTTCAAGGTTTTTAGCTTCAACACATCAACTTTCTCCCTCATCATGCGTAAATATTAACAGTATTTAGGAATTTAATTAAATTTCTAATCTATATTTGTACCCACTTTGCGACACTTGTCCGCTCCAGCCTCTGCTTGCCTTGCCTCGTGGACTGTAATTCTCGCCGGGACCATGCGGAATTGGTAACCCGGACTGACGAACTGGCACGAAAAGTTCATCAGGTTGTAGCAAGAAATTCGTTCTTGCACCATTCCTGCCCTGCATTCCGATTCCTCACTGAAATTGAGTTTTTTTAAAATTAAGTGTTTAGCTATTGTTTACTTCAAATGGGCAACCATAACTCGCTTCAAAACAGATGAAAGTGAAACAAAATTCACATTGTGATTCTGGAGACCCATATGAAGCGATCTGGAGCAAAAAGAACGAATTCAAAATTCATAAAAACAATTTTGGCTCTTATTCCCTGTAGGGTATACCCTGCGTCTTGTCTTGCAGACATTGGAATACTAAACGAAAAATGGCTTTAAACGTTACGGTTTCAAAAATTTTCTTCATAGGTGATCATTTTGAGCATCAGAGACTCCGGTTCTTGAAAAAAAATTACATCAAAAATTATTTTTACATCAAAAAACGATTAGGCTTAGGCAAACGTTTGCGCTAACGAGGTCGTACGGCTTAGGCTAACGAGACCGTATCAAAAAAAATGCCACTCTGCACTGTCAGGCGTCTAGTATGCCAATGAGTATATAAGAGCCACAATTTTTAGCTTCACTTGAACATGAAACAAATTTTACTTTTAAAACTCGAAAAATTTTTACACTTTTTTCCTAAAGTTTTCATTCAATTCTTTGAAACACATTTTTATTTGATAAAAATTGAAAAGCGAATAAAAATACAAAACAGAAGCAAGAAGCAACTTATTAAAAGTTTTACTTCAGAAAAGCAAACTTTGTTCAAGCTGAAACTAGTTTTTAGCATGTTTTGAGACGTCTCTGGAATTCCCACGGAAACGCATTCAGCCTATATTCAAGAATAAAGAATAACAGATTTTTAAAGAAAATTTTTTGAATTCAAGTTAGATTTTACTAACACCAATCGCTTTTTCAATGCTCAACACAGTCAGAAACCTAAATTTAGCAAAAGTTTTCATATTAATATCGAGTTACGCTTGCTCACATAACCGCTGAACTGTGTTCCATGCCTAAAAATAGATGTTGGTTTGCTAACAACAAGTAAAAGGAAATTCTTTTCTCTTAGAAATGGTTTTTATGATCTTGTAAGTCGCTCAAGTTTTAGATAAAAGATCAGTGATACGAGAAACTAAAAAATTCTAATTAATAACTGCATTATTCAAGTTGAAAACATACCTTGAATAATACTAATCTCTATGCTTCATATCCTGTTTGCTGTTTTTTATAATATAAATTGAAATAAAGATTCGTAAATAAGAAATATTAGACACAATTGCTGCATCTAACAAAACTCTTCTTGTAAACATCGTAGTCGCATACTTATTCTATTATCATTTTATTTCCTTGTATCTATAAAGGAACTCGGTGATGAAGTGAAAGATCAATCGACTACTCTCTTCATTGATTTGTATGGCCTAAAAGCAGAATCACCGCTTTTTTGTTCCTTGTTCTCCAAATCAGTTCACATTTTTTCGATTTTATTGCTCTTATTGCCTATGCATCTGAAATGTTCTATCCAATGTGATATTAGGAATTTTCTTTCCATTTTTCTCCATTTACGTCACAGGGAGGTAGTAAAAAGGCGGTCTAAACAGGTGTTTGACAGTTTTCTTGTGCACGTAATTGAGAGCAATCTTGAAATGGATCGTGAAACTAAAGAACACCTGAGATTGGGAGATGGATCTAAGTGAGACTAATAATAAAATAAGGAAGACATCGAGACGTGCTGAGATGAGAGCAAGAGAGAGAGGAAGAGAGAGAGAGAGAGAGAGAGAGAGAGAGAGAGAGAGAGAGAGAGAAAGATAGGGGAGGGGAGGGGGGGAGATGAATGACAGATACATAGCAGAAACGAGAGAAATCAGTGAAAACAGTTGAGAAGAATAAACAGAGAAGAAATTGAAAAACTAGAAAATATGACAAAATCGTGGAACGAAATTTGGCTACGACAGTGGGGTATGCATACAAGAGATCCCGTCCTTGCCATACACTGAAGATGTTAGCTGGGTCAAGGGATGTTTCCTGTTTCATGTTCAAGATAAAAGTGTATGACTAATTAAGCACTACATTTACTCAATACATTCCATTAACCGCCATTAACTGCTGAGCCGACTTGAAACCATCTGAGAAATAGAGAGGAATGAGGCAATTACTCGTAATTTTCAAAGAATTTTCTTAAGATCACACCAAGTAGCATGTCTACTTCACATTACTGAGGAAACCTTGAAATTGCATGCTAATGTGTAAAAAAACCAGTGATATTCCGCTGTTATCTAATTTTCCGCTGTTATCGTTATCTAATTTTTAAATCAGGAATCCTCCTCTCAAAACAAGAACTAAACTACAAAGAGTTCAAAAACGAAGATCCTATAGATGATCAATCACTACTACTCCAGTCACGTTTCCAATGAAAATATGTTAGGGAGATAGCTGAGTGATTAGCTCTACCCTGTAATAACTGCAGTTCGACTCATTAAAATTGGGAAAAAAATTTTTTTTTGCAATTTCAAATACAAATGAACCTTTTTAAAAGGTGCATCCACATGATATGTAGTATATGTAGTATGAAACCGTTGTTTTGAGAAGTTTTATAGGCTTTTCCCCACTAGAAATCTCTCCAAACATGGTTTAGATCTCTACAAAGCGTCTAAAATTTCACAGGGAGCGTATAATTTATAAAAAACAAATAATTTTTTGATTTTCTCAATAGGAAAATAAAAAAGGTAAGGGACCTTTTGCTGAGTTGAATCTTAGAGATTAGATTGTCGACCTTTTCCCAGTGACCTGCATGCCCTTTCCGTTCACACTCAAAGATCCTGGACGCCACGATGGAGGCGAGACTCACATCCTGTCCAGCATTTAATAAATCTATGCGCTATTCAATACAGGCTGCTGATAAGTATGCTCTCTGCTTGCTTGTAAAGATCACCGGGCTCTATTCTGTTCGTTTATCAAGGATGTTTATTTCATAATGTGTATATTAAACATTATCGCCCAACTAACCTTAAGTATCAGATTCGAAATCGACTCATGAATTTTTATAGCAAAGTTGTTTTTTTTTTGAATTATTATTATTATTATAGATTTAAAAGAGAGTTTTAGGGTAACCGAGCCTTTCCTCTCATCATTCATTCAACTCTTTCTTCATCTTGTTCTCTCTCAAACTCTCTGAATTTCTCTACTTCTTTCTTTCTCATGATTTTATAATTCCTTAACATATATAGGTCTCAAGAATGAATGTAAAAGTACTCACAACAGCAATGTCAACTACTGTAGGGAAAACTCGAAACACACTGGCAACAGTGGCCATTCGTGACTCTACAGCCTTAAGAGCCTGTCACGGATGGAGCCGGATCATCCAGTCCAGAATCGAGCGCGACCTCAGGTGGCGGATAGAGGGATGCCTCCCTACGAATTATTCGTGCTGGGAGGTAGCGGGAGAAATCCCGCCGCGGACCAAAACTGGGTAGTATAGCTCGTCAAAGGAGGGTGATGC
Organism: Allodiplogaster pararmata; assembly: GCA_964056735.1. Taxonomy (NCBI): domain Eukaryota; kingdom Metazoa; phylum Nematoda; class Chromadorea; order Rhabditida; family Diplogasteridae; genus Allodiplogaster; species Allodiplogaster pararmata. The sequence continues at coordinate 43,340,346 of OZ057403.1, forward strand.
CGGACCGGCCTGGGCATGCCACCGGACAAAACATCAGCCGATACTCCGCTATACTTTTCAATGGCGAGTCGAGGCGCCAGTCAAATAGCCTCTTGCCTATCTCTGGTCAACGACAGGCGAGACGTCTCTACTCCCACCCAAAACGATGCTAGGCCGGCTTGACCACCCACTCACAAGGCCTATAGCATGAACAGGTTGCTACAACGATGTCCGCCTTCACAAGGTGCAGCATGACAGTCTCAGGACTGCAAAGGACATCAAAACCCTTCTCCAGACGCATCTTGTCCGAAGAACACGAGAACTTCTCTCATTAAAGAGAGTGTTCATAACCAAGTCTTCGATGCGGGATGCTTGCCGGCAACAACAACAACAACAACAACTGTAGGGAAAAAAGTGTGTCTTGCCTTGCCAGTTTTCTGGAGTGAGGCAGGAAATTTGTTCTTGAAAAGTCGTTCCATGGAACCCAAGTCGGCCCGGCATGCTATAACTCATTCTTTTATTCACATTTAACTTACGGTCTGTCAGAGTATTGAATACATATAAGGATGAAACTGCAAGGTGAAGTTTTCAACAACAAGAAAAAACGCTTGTCTTGGACGAGAATTATTGAAACCATTGAACAACCCGAACATTTGTGGATAATGTGTTGTTCAAGCTGATAATTATGTAAAAATCAATAGTGAATTGTTTCAAGGGAAGAAAATGTCTCCGAAATCGAAAATATTATGAGATCTCTATCCCCCCAACTGCGAATTGAGTATGTTCGGTATTCACTAACAATTTCTTGTAGTCTTCTCTGAATATGCTAACCAGTCGTGTCGAATTGGTCGGAGAACCAGGCAGAATGACCGTTCGGACGAGGATCAGCCGCGTCGATGAGCAGTTCGTTTTCGAAGTGATGGGGCGGAACAGGCTGGATGGGCTTAGAGGCCGGCCTTCCATGAGCATGCGGCACTCCATCCGTAGACCGCAGCTGCTGGAGGCCTCGTGGATCTCGGCTGCGGAAATGAGATGCACCTCGGGTCGCAAATCCGATTGGTGCAGATGGGCCGTTGAGAAGGGGCTGAAGAGGATAGTTTCTGCCGATTTGAGGGCCCTGGGAATATAGGGGTCTGGAACCGGGAGTTTGAAAGTATTGGGGTTGTGGGGACTGGTATTGAGGCTGCTGTGACTGGTACTGCGGATGAGGTGACTGGTACTGGGATTGCGGTGACTGGTATTGTGGCTGTGGGGACAGGAATTCATTACCAGCCCTGGGTGGTGAGAAAGGAACCGGAGGGGTCGCCGTGAAGGTGGGTTGGAACATGGTGAAAGTGTGTGTAGGAAGCGTTAACAAAGTGTGCGGTGGAAGAGTTGGAATCGTATGTGGAGGTAGAGTGGGGAAACTGTGCGGTGGAAGGGTTGGGAAAGTGTGCGGTGGAAAGGTCGGGAAAGTATGCGGTGGAAGGGTTGGGAAAGTATGTGGTGGAAGGGTGGGGAATGTGTGTGGTGGAAGATTGGGCAAAGCGGGCAGAAGAGGAAGCGCCGGAAGAGTTGGCGGGGATTGAGGAGGCGAGAAAGATTGACTCACGGGAGCAGGGGCGGGTGGACTGGGGGGAACGACAGAGTTCTGAGCCGTCGAAACCGGGTCATCTCCCTTGACGTAATTCTCGTAGTCTTCGAAGGGAATTTCCCCTGGGAGGTCGAACCGAGTCGCGCTGAAGGGTTGGCCTTGACCTTGGCCATCTGCCAATAGGGGCAACAGGATCAACAAAGGTAAGAAGACATTGAGTCTGGAGTGCTTCCCTTGAGAGGATTCGCGACGAACTCGAACAACGGCATCCATGACTGTGGAGAGCTTGGATAGATGTGGGCAGAGGAGAGATGAGAGGTTGTCCCAGCTAGTGAGCAGCCCCTACAGCTATTACTCTTCTTCCCTTTCTTGCTCTTCTCCGCTAAAAGCGTTCTATATTTTGTGAAGATCTTCTCTCGTGCTCCCCCTCTCCACCTTTCTCTCTTTCTCTCTCTCTTTCTCTTTCTCTTTCTCTTTCTCTTTCTCTTTCTCTCTTTCTCTTTCTCTTTCTCTTTCTCTTTCACTTCTACTTTCCTCTTTCTCTCTCTTCTCTTTCTCTTTCTCTTTCTCTTTCTCTTTCTCTTTCCTCTCTTTCTCTTTCTCTCTCTTTCTCCTTTCCTCTTTCTCTTTCTCTTTACTCTTTCTCTTTCTCTATTCCTTCTCTTTCTCTTTCTCTTTCTCTTTCTCTTTCTCTTTCCTCTCTTTTCTCTTTCTCTTTCTCTTTCTCTTTCTCTTTCTCTTTCTCTCTCTCTCTTTAACCCTCTCTTTTGCATTCCTTGTCTTGATCAAGCTGTGACCAGTTTCCAGCCCATTTCTCTCTCGTTCATACAAACTGTGGCCTGGGATCTTTTCGACTATTTCCTTTTTCAACCATCACTCTAGACTGTTTCAACTAATCTCTCCCTCCAGCTCCCCTACTTTCTCCCGTTTTCCCTTTTTTCTTCGTTTCTGATCTCTGGGATAATTCTCTTCAATGCAAATTTTCTGGGCGACAATGTTCAACACGTGCACTAGGTGGGAACCTGCTCGATGCGCTAGGCATTGGTTGAAAGAAGAGCTCGGAACCACTGCGAGAATTTGGAATGAAAGACTCATTAAAATTTAGAGAATTTTATAACAAAAACTTTCTTGAATTAAACATTTTCTGTTTGCTACAATTTCCAAAATGAACCTTTTTGGAAATAACAATTATAAATGGATGAAGAAGAAGGTTGTGCAAATTAAGACACTTTGACTTTTAAAATGAGAAACAAAAGTGAAAATGGTAAGCAATAACCACTGTTTACCAAACTATTATTATTGAGGACAAGGCGATTTCCGTGAAGAAGGTCCTCTTAGCAACCCTAAATGAAGAAGGTCCTCTTAGCAACCCTAAATGAAGAAGGTCCTCTTAGCAACCCTAAGCAGAAGAAGGTCCTCTTAGCAACCCTAAGCAGAAGAAGGTCCTCTTAGCAACCCTAAGCAGAAGAAGGTCCTCTTAGCAACCCTAAGCAGAAGAAGGTCCTCTTAGCAACCCTAAGCAGAAGAAGGTCCTCTTAGCAACCGTAAGCAGAAGAAGGTCCTCTTAGCAACCCTAAGCAGAAGAAGGTCCTCTTAGCAACCCTAAGCAGTGAAGAAGGTCCTCTTAGCAACCCTAAGCAGTGAAGAAGGTCCTCTTAGCAACCCTAAGCAGTGAAGAAGGTCGTCTTAGCAACCCTAAGCAGTGAAGAAGGTCCTCTTAGCAACCCTAAGCAGAAGAAGGTCCTCTTAGCAACCCTAAGCAGTGAAGAAGGTCCTCTTAGCAACCCTAAGCAGTGAAGAAGGTCCTCTTAGCAACCCTAAGCAGAAGAAGGTCCTCTTAGCAACCCTAAGCAGTGAAGAAGGTCCTCTTAGCAACCCTAAGCAGTGAAGAAGGTCCTCTTAGCAACCCTAAGCAGAAGAAGGTCCTCTTAGCAACCCTAAGCAGAAGAAGGTCCTCTTAGCAACCCTAAGCAGAAGAAGGTCCTCTTAGCAACCCTAAATGATTAGCAAGAAGGTCCTCTTAGCAACCCTAAGCAGTGAAGAAGGTCCTCTTAGCAACCCTAAGCAGAAGAAGGTCCTCTTAGCAACCCTAAGCAGAAGAAGGTCCTCTTAGCAACCCTAAGCAGTGAAGAAGGTCCTCTTAGCAACCCTAAGCAGAAGAAGGTCCTCTTAGCAACCCTAAGCAGAAGAAGGTCCTCTTAGCAACCCTAAGCAGAAGAAGGTCTTCTTAGCAACCCTAAATGATTAGCAAGAAGGTCCTCTTAGCAACCCTAAGCAGTGAAGAAGGTCCTCTTAGCAACCCTAAGCAGAAGAAGGTCCTCTTAGCAACCCTAAGCAGAAGAAGGTCCTCTTAGCAACCCTAAGCAGTGAAGAAGGTCCTCTTAGCAACCCTAAGCAGTGAAGAAGGTCCTCTTAGCAACCCTAAGCAGTGAAGAAGGTCCTCTTAGCAACCCTAAGCAGAAGAAGGTCCTCTTAGCAACCCTAAGCAGTGAAGAAGGTCCTCTTAGCAACCCTAAGCAGTGAAGAAGGTCCTCTTAGCAACCCTAAGCAGAAGAAGGTCCTCTTAGCAACCCTAAGCAGAAGAAGGTCCTCTTAGCAACCCTAAGCAGAAGAAGGTCCTCTTAGCAACCCTAAATGATTAGCAAGAAGGTCCTCTTAGCAACCTTAAGCAGTGAAGAAGGTCCTCTTAGCAACCCTAAGCAGAAGAAGGTCCTCTTAGCAACCCTAAGCAGAAGAAGGTCCTCTTAGCAACCCTAAGCAATGAAGAAGGTCCTCTTAGCAACCCTAAGCAGTGAAGAAGGTCCTCTTAGCAACCCTAAGCAGAAGAAGGTCCTCTTAGCAACCCTAAGCAGTGAAGAAGGTCCTCTTAGCAACCCTAAGCAGTGAAGAAGGTCCTCTTAGCAACCCTAAGCAGAAGAAGGTCCTCTTAGCAACCCTAAGCAGAAGAAGGTCCTCTTAGCAACCCTAAGCAGAAGAAGGTCCTCTTAGCAACCCTAAATGATTAGCAAGAAGGTCCTCTTAGCAACCCTAAGCAGTGAAGAAGGTCCTCTTAGCAACCCTAAGCAGAAGAAGGTCCTCTTAGCAACCCTAAGCAGAAGAAGGTCCTCTTAGCAACCCTAAGCAGTGAAGAAGGTCCTCTTAGCAACCCTAAGCAGAAGAAGGTCCTCTTAGCAACCCTAAGCAGAAGAAGGTCTTCTTAGCAACCCTAAGCAGAAGAAGGTCCTCTTAGCAACCCTAAGCAGAAGAAGGTCCTCTTAGCAACCATAAATGATTAGCAAGAAGGTCCTCTTAGCAACCCTAAGCAGTGAAGAAGGTCCTCTTAGCAACCCTAAGCAGAAGAAGGTCCTCTTAGCAACCCTAAGCAGAAGAAGGTCCTCTTAGCAACCCTAAGCAGTGAAGAAGGTCCTCTTAGCAACCCTAAGCAGTGAAGAAGGTCCTCTTAGCAACCCTAAGCAGAAGAAGGTCCTCTTAGCAACCCTAAGCAGTGAAGAAGGTCCTCTTAGCAACCCTAAGCAGAAGAAGGTCCTCTTAGCAACCCTAAGCAGAAGAAGGTCCTCTTAGCAACCCTAAGCAGAAGAAGGTCCTCTTAGCAACCCTAAATGATTAGCAAGAAGGTCCTCTTAGCAACCCTAAGCAGTGAAGAAGGTCCTCTTAGCAACCCTAAGCAGAAGAAGGTCCTCTTAGCAACCCTAAGCAGAAGAAGGTCCTCTTAGCAACCCTAAGCAGTGAAGAAGGTCCTCTTAGCAACCCTAAGCAGAAGAAGGTCCTCTTAGCAACCCTAAGCAGAAGAAGGTCCTCTTAGCAACCCTAAGCAGAAGAAGGTCCTCTTAGCAACCCTAAATGATTAGCAAGAAGGTCCTCTTAGCAACCCTAAGCAGTGAAGAAGGTCCTCTTAGCAACCCTAAGCAGAAGAAGGTCCTCTTAGCAACCCTAAGCAGAAGAAGGTCCTCTTAGCAACCCTAAGCAGTGAAGAAGGTACTCTTAGCAACCCTAAGCAGTGAAGAAGGTCCTCTTAGCAACCCTAAGCAGAAGAAGGTCCTCTTAGCAACCCTAAGCAGTGAAGAAGGTCCTCTTAGCAACCCTAAGCAGTGAAGAAGGTCCTCTTAGCAACCCTAAGCAGAAGAAGGTCCTCTTAGCAACCCTAAGCAGAAGAAGGTCCTCTTAGCAACCCTAAGCAGAAGAAGGTCCTCTTAGCAACCCTAAATGATTAGCAAGAAGGTCCTCTTAGCAACCCTAAGCAGTGAAGAAGGTCCTCTTAGCAACCCTAAGCAGAAGAAGGTCCTCTTAGCAACCCTAAGCAGAAGAAGGTCCTCTTAGCAACCCTAAGCAGTGAAGAAGGTCCTCTTAGCAACCCTAAGCAGAAGAAGGTCCTCTTAGCAACCCTAAGCAGAAGAAGGTCCTCTTAGCAACCCTAAATGATTAGCAAGAAGGTCCTCTTAGCAACCCTAAGCAAAGAAGAAGGTCCTCTTAGCAACCCTAAGCAGAAGAAGGTCCTCTTAGCAACCCTAAGCAGAAGAAGGTACTCTTAGCAACCCTAAGCAGAAGAAGGTCCTCTTAGCAACCCTAAATGATTAGCAAGAAGGTCCTCTTAGCAACCCTAAGCAGAAGAAGGTCCTCTTAGCAACCCTAAATGATTAGCAAGAAGGTCCTCTTAGCAACCCTAAGCAGAAGAAGGTCCTCTTAGCAACCCTAAATGATTAGCAAGAAGGTCCTCTTAGCATCCCTAAGCAGTATACGCACATTAAGAAACTTGTACATGAAATGAGTGAATAAATTAATCTGTAATCTAATGTTTTCTTAGTTTACACTTTTTCTCGTGAAGCAGAAAATTTTAAATAAATGACCCTTATGGGTCGCATCACTCCAGAGCAGATAAATCTCATAGAATTGATACCGTCTCTCATTGTTTTTCTGTTAGATCATCCACGACTACGAGGCTGAAAGAAATCACCGTATGAACTCGATTAATTTTACCGCTTCAGATGAAAACTAGGGTTTACTTACAATTCTACGTATTTCAAAAAGAGACCTTGTTGTATTTCCTTGGGAGCTCAATATTCATTTAGCTATTCGGTGATAAGCCTTTCAAATTAGCGACCATTTGATAAGGCGTTACTTTGATCTTAAAAAACTTGGTCAAAATGACGAGAGAGAAAAAACAGAAAATAGAATTCACAGTTGTGTATTTAAAAATCAAGTTTTTCAGCTAAAAGTAACAGCTGTAGAAGGCGGCTTATATTGAATGACACACAGGATGGGGAATCAGCGCCAAATATCAATCTTGAACTTTTTGAAATTCATAATAAATAAACTGCATAATGACTCTATTCAGTCACAATCGGATTTTTTTTACGCAAGAATTATTCTGAAGTATAAAAAAGTTTTTAATTGGTGTCGAAAAAAGAAGAAAGAAAAACCCTGTCGTGTTTTTTTAAGCGAGCACTTTTTTAAAGCAGTGCATCTCAGACGAATGCTTACATTAGCTACAAAGTTCTAAGGTCAAGAAGAAATATGGTAGTTATCGTTTTAATGAAAAGCTAATTTCCAAGGCTGACTAGTTCCAGCCGTTTCTCTCTTATCGTCTTTCTAATTCAACCTCGGCTACAGTAATTGGCTCAATTGGCCTTTCTGGATAATCCAACACATTCACTTAGTGTTTTCATTCAAACAACCACCGCTAATTCTTTGAGATTCCATGTTTCACCTTCATCATTTTCTCAGCCACAATTGACTTTTTCTAATCGCTATTCGAATCAAGTCTCGCGCTTATTAGTTCAGGTAAATATGAACATCTTCTCGACGAAAAGCATTGAAAAGCTTGGAAGAGTTTTGTGATTGAAGCTTTCAATGTTTTAATGCGCTATTTGCTCATTATGTATGTGGTTTTTGAGGAATTCCTCACGACCAACCATCTTCTAACGCAGTCATAGTAAATCTAAAGTTGTGTGATAAATAGATTCATTTCATGTTAGAATACCTTGAAGTGGTAGAAACAGTAGTTGTCTATTTGATTACTGCTAGGAAGTGTACAGCGAGGGTTGAGAGTGAGATTAGTGCAAGCAATACCAACATTTCTCAACCCCTCGATTTTCGGCCCGGATTAGGGGTAGAATTTTTGACCCAGTGCACAATAGTAAACTTAAACTGTCAAAATACCGAATTCGTAGAACTCCTCTCAAATTAGCGAATCACATCAAACAAACACAAATACACTTTGCATTTCCTGCGAAAAAACTTTTTAGAGTTAACTGAAAAAGCGTGATTTTTTGTCTTATTCCGATATTTTTGTCTTATTCCCCCATATTAATTAGTTCGTCATATTCCTCCTTCCGTCCATTTTAACTACGAAAAAGGCATACTTCCGTTTTGCCGTCAGAAAGATTAGCGCGGCTGGATATTCTTTGTCATTCTGAGTAAGGCCGAGGAACTGGTTAGAAAACTTCAACAGCAAAAAAGTACTACATTATATCTTTATTGGTAGGGTTATGCACCATAAACGACACATTTTCTCCACAACTCATGCGTGACAAGAAGAATTGAAACGAGATGTCCTGCTTGTGGTGATGAATTAGGGATAGTGAGGATGGCGACTGTTTGCAAATTAATAACCAATCAAGTAAAACACAGATTTTTCTATTCCATTTTTTTTTGTGATTATGCATAGTGCAATCCAAGTTTTCAAGATCTGTTACCGAATCTCTTTCACTATGTTTCCATACGCTTCGCTTCTATAACTGTTGAAACATCGCAAAATTATGATGCTGTATTAGTGCCAGTTAGCGAGTAATTAACATCTCTTGGGTTTGGCCTCAGGCTTAATCTCATTTACAATTTTTCGTGCTTCGTGTTATATTATACCATGTGGGGTGTTTTCTTCATCTGAGTATGTAATCGAAAATACGAAAGGAAGTCTGCCTAAGAAACTTTTACTTCAAAAAGGGTCGCAAAAAGGCATTACTGCCAAACAAGGTCTTCTTCACATATCAGGTTTGGTTTTCACTGATATTTAGTATGTGGTTCCATTACCTTTAGCATCACGACAACTCGCACCCGGATTTTGCAATATTTTTTATGTGGCTGATCGTTTTATACGGTCTCTTACAAAGCTGTCCGGCCTCGTTTGCGTAATCTTTACCTGAGCCTAAGCACAAATTCTAATAATTAAAAAAATACATGGAAATATTTAGAATTTGATGGGTGTGAGTTGTCATGGTACCAAATTTCGTGATACCGTGGTATGTCCTCCGAGCCTAAGAGGGAGCTTTGTCTTTCAAGGAAAAGTTTTTTTAAACCCAAAAAAGTGAGATAATCGTTAAAACTTTTCATTTGCTTTTTTTTTTTACGTAGTTTCTGCTTGTCAGCGTCTCTTATCATTGAAAGGATGTCGTGTTTTTGTAGAGCGACCGGTTTTATCGGCACACGATGAATCTGAGATTGTGAGAAGAAGTAAAAACAAAGCTCTAATGGAGACGCGTAAGATCGGTTTTATTGTCTAATTCCAGAATGAAATCGCTATCTTCTGACGAATTGCCTGGAACAAAGAAAAACTTTATTGTCTGTTTACAGTAAACAATACTTATCGAGCTCAACTCCTACAGTATACACTTCAACGCTGTGGCCTTCAGCTAATTTTTTTAATAACTATCAAAGAATAAACTACATATGTTGAAGCAATTTTTAATGAATTTTCGAAGTTATATGTAATACAGTCGAGAATATTTTAATACACTTGAGAATATTAATACACTTGAGAATATTTAGCAGAGCCGCACATCAGCCGCGCCTTTAATCTACTCAGTGGTGAGATTAGAGATAGCATGATTTATTTTTTACATCCCTCTATCCTTCAATGAATGGGATCATCGTATCAGTGTTATTATAACTGAAAAAATGAGATGCGATTATCGCTCTCAAACCTCTTGCGCGGCAGAATGAATTGATCCGGGAACTATGCGATGACATGGAGAGAGAAAGTGAAATAGTATGTCAAAGTAGGAGAAGAAAGGATTCCATATCCTGTCTACCTTTCCAAATTAAAATAGTGCTCGAAAGAACCTACCGTATTTATTGCCTTTTCGTAATCTAATAATAACAATTTAAATTAAACTATTTAATATCCTAAAAAACAAATGCACGAGTTTGTTTATTAATTTTTTAATTACATTTTTTTTACAAGTTATTTGAAATATATATTATTATTGAGTGATGTTATTCTGCGCATAAACATTAGATAAATTGTTACTTGATGAGTTTATTAGCGATTTTTATTGTTTTTTCTCAACTTTTTCGTACAATTTATTATTCTCTGATGCCTAAGCAGTAGCAGATTTGCGTGGTTACTTGTTGTTTTTATCTCTAGTTTTCGTATGATATATCGGCAAAGCAGTACGGCGCAATTTTACTATAAGAGGGGGCCGCACTTTACTTCGCGCTTTACCGAAATATGGTCGATTCACGCCACCTTTTTCAAATTTGTTTCCTTTTGCTCATAACCAATTTCGGGCAATTACCGAAAGGAGGCAAGAGGAAGGCGGAGGCAAGAGGGAGGCGTTTGTTGTTTGTACCAACAAGCAACTCACTCATAACACACTTTTACTTTTTAACGCATTCATGACACACTTTTACTTTTCAACGCTTAGGCTTAGGAAAAGTTTACGCTAACGAGGCCGAACGGCTTAGCTAACGAGGCCGAACGGCTTAGCTAACGAGGCCGAACGGCTTAGCTAACGAGGCCGAGGGCCGCGACGCGACCGCGACGCAAACAACAATAGTAAAAGTGTGTTATGAGTGTGTTGCTTGTTGGTACAAACAACAAACGCCTCCCTCTTGCCTCCGCCTCCCTCTTGCCTCCTTTCGGTAATTGCCCCAATTTCACCTGCTTTCCAGTTTCAAGTCCGTGCTTCTTTGGAATTCTCGTTTGACTCATAAACTCATCAAGTGTCACTTTATCTAATGTTTTTTTCAAATAACTTCTAATAAAAAATTGTAATTAAAAAATTAATAATCAAACTCGTGCGTTTGTAAACTACAAAAAAAAACACCACGCGCTGAAAATCTTATGCGTTTTTATGTTTGAATCAAAGGCACTTCCGTGCAAGTCAAATCTAAAGATTTCTGTTGTTGGCAAACAGATGAGCATACCGATAATGTGATCTTTTTTCTAAATCAACGAGATCATCTCTGCGACGATCTGATCTCGTATAGATTAAAGGCGCGGCAGATGTATTCATGTCAATTTTTATATTTTAAAGCATGGATGAAAGTTTTATTGAAATTTTTTTGTTTTCTTAAAATTTAGTATTATAATTATACAGCAAATTTAGTATTATAATTATACAATCATACAATTAAACAAATTTCTACAAAATCTTTTTTGTTCCTAATAAAGTACGAGCAAGAACTATGAACGTAGAGAAACAAGAATTTAGATTATCACTTGAAGGTGTCCAAAATACCGAGCTTAAGCAAGATGTGTGGAGGAAGAAGAGTGGTGATAGAGAAACACCCGCTCTTTTGCAGGTCAGTATGGAAGTTGAACCCACGACTTGGAGATGTCTCAACTTGATAGTCTAGGACTCCAGCGATATAGCCAGTGAATCGTTTAAGATAAATACATTCTCTTCATGGCAGATCTCAGGATAAATTACTTTTGTAATACCTTGATACTACACTGAACAACGGTATCACGACAGTTTGTTACAAGACAGTTTGTTACACGACACTTTGTTACACGACACTTTGTTACACGACACTTTGTTACACGACACTTTGTTACACGACACTTTGTTACACGACACTTTGTTACAAGACAGTTTGTTACACGACACTTTGTTACACGACACTTTGTTACACGACACTTTGTTACAAAAAAATTGTAACACGACGATTTGCTCCGAGATATTTTGCTCCATTATTTTTAATTTGAAGGACAGTTTCTACGACGACAGGTTACTTTTTTTTCTAATTTCAAGGTCACTTTTTTTCTAGGTTTTAAATGAGTTTTTTTAACTGTTTGATTTTTTTGTAGTGTTTGATTCTTGTTAGTTTGTTTCGTAATCAATTTTTTTAGGAATTTTCTTTTTTTTCTAATTTCAAGGTCACTTTTTTTCTAGGTTTTAAATGAGTTTTTCAACTGTTTGATTTTTTCGTAGTACTTGATTCTTGTTAGTTTGTTTCGTAATCAATTTTTTTAGGAATTGAACATCAGAATTGCGGCTGTTTGTTAGACTTCTTTGCTCCATAATTTTTAATTTGAAGGACAGTTTCTTCGACGACAGGTTACTTTTTTTCTAAAGCCGGAGTCAGTAGAGGACGCGTGACGGTATGATGAAGAGAAGGGGAGACAAAGCACTCCCTTGGTGCACTCCAACGTTTACTGCGAATGGCTCTGTGATGCCGACCGGAGTTCTGACAGTACTCTTTGAATCATCGTACATCGCCATTGTCCATCGAATGTACTCTTCAGGAACCTGATGATCGCGCAATGCATATGAAATAAGATCATGGGGGACTCTGTCGAACGCCTTTTCCAAATCGAGGTAGGTCAGATGGAGAGGTGATCTTTTCTCTGCGTGCTTCTCGACGAGTAAACGGAGTGCAAATATTGCATCTGTTGTGCCTCTTCCGTTCACAAACCCGCATTGCTGAGCTGGAACATCGACGATATCTCGTATGCGTGAATCCAGTATCCTCTCAAATATCTTCATAGTGTGGTTGAGAAGGCGTATTGGACGGTAGTTGCTGCACACTCTGGCATCGCCTTTTCCTTTGAAGACTGGAACGGTCGTGGAGTAGCGCCAGATATGTGGAATTTGGCCTTGCTTTACGATGGTGTTGAACAGGTGCACGAGATGTGCTAGTCCAACATCACCCGCAAGTTTCCAGGCTTCGGTGGCTATGTCGTCCGGTCCAGCCGCTTTCCCAGTCTTCATCTTAGAGAGTGCCTTCTTCACTTCCTCGGCCGTGATGGTTGGCACGGGTCCTTGTATGGCGTGGGAAGTAGGGATGGGAGGGTGCTCAAACTCTTGGCCGCTCATTTCTTCGAAATTTTCGCGCCACCTGTTTCTGACTTTCAAAGGGTCAGTGACGAGCTTCCCTTGTTTGTCCCTTATCGTGGCTGCTCTCTGGATGTCCAAGGTGTTGCGGTGTCGAGCCTTGGCAAGCCGATAGATGGCTTTATCGCCTCCTGGTTGGTTCATCTTCTCATAGAGATCGCGGAAGTAGGAGGCTTTTGAAACTGCGACAGCTCTTTTGGCGGCTTTCTTGGCTGAGCTGTATGCAGCGCGGTCGTCAGCCTCATTTGACGTCCTCCATCTCTTGTAGGCATTCTTTTTCGCCTTGATTGCATCCTGAACTTCGGAGGTGAAAAACCAGGTGTCTTTCTCGATTCTTGGCTTTCCGGTTTCGTCTTTCCGAGGATGCTTGCGGCGGGTGCTCTGATGCTGTCTTCAAGAAGCTTCCAATGTTCATTTATGTCCTCTGGAAACTGCTTGTAGAGTGCAGGAGGGAGTAGATTGTGATGGATGATGTGCATGAGAGAGAGACGTTCTGCTTTCCCAGTCGAGCGCCACCATTTGACACGTGTGCATTCAGGATTACGAGAAGGCTGTTTCTTCGACTTCAATACGCTGTAGTCCATAAAGAGAGGGTGGTGCTGAGATGCAACATGGTCTGATGGAATGACCTTTGCATCTTTCGCGTTCCGCAGCTTTGCTCTCAGGATTAACCAAAAGTCAAATTGACTCTGATTTCTTCCGCTCTCGTATGTGAGTCCGTGAGATCGTCTCTTTTTGAAAAAGGAGTTCACGACTGCTAGATCGCATCGAGCACAGAAGTCAAGTAGCCGTTGACCCTCAGCATTGATCGTTCCGATTCCATGTCCTCCATGTTCTCTCTCACGACCTTGTCGATCTGAACCGATGTGAGCGTTAAAATCTCCGCCGATTAAGATGTCTTCATGGGACTCTCGGAGTTTGATAACTTCCTCTAGAGAGTCGTAGAAGTCCTCCTTATCAGCGTCGCTACATCCTTGTTGAGGTGCATATGCTGAGACGACAAGGAAGTGATTGTTGGACGAAGAAATTCGGACGGCCATGACTCGATCTGTAGAGCGAATGACTTCGGTTACATCATAAGCAATTTTCGAGGAGAGGATAATGCCAACACCATTTCTTGTTGATGACGTGCCATGGTATATCAGCTTGTATCCGTCTCCTATCGGCTTCGACTTGCTTCCTCTCCATTTCGTTTCCTGTACAGCAGCAATGTCAACCCTTCTTGCTTCTAGCATTGCGGCCAGCTCTCTACTGCGTCCCGTCAGTGTTCCAACATTCAATGTGACGAGGCGAATTTGGGCTGTACGCCGCGCAGACATACCCCGCCCATGGGTAGCTGCCTGTCCTCGCATATTTGACGGTCCTAGCGGACAAGGTAAGACCGCGTCGCTTCCGGGGGACGCCCTAGCTTTGATGATATATCTTGAAGAACTTGAAGCCATGGTTTACAACAAGGGTATTCATGCGATCGGCCTGTTGAGTGGATGGTCAATCCAGCCTGGCATCGCGGAACGTGTTTGTCGGGAGTTCCTGCTAATCCTTGACCGTAGAAAAGCAGAAGATTAATCGAAAAGACGCCTCGACTCGTGTGGCCTGGACTAACCCCTCTCCGCCTGGCCAACTGGCGGATAGAACCACTGCCGGAAGTGGACTCGTCCAAAGGGGGCCCAATTTTAGCCTCACTCAGAACGTCGTGATTCCGGCAATCACGGTACTACTACCTGGGCTGAGTGAGTTTACACCTTCCCACCGACTTTGAGGTATTGGGGCTAGGGAAGGTTATTGGGGCTAGGGAAGGTATTGGGGCTAGGGAAGGTATTGGGGCTAGGGAAGGGTATTGGGGCTAGGGAAGGGATCGAATTTAAACGATCGAGATTTAAGTTTTTGAAAATTTTACTCAAAGTTTCAATATGTTAAATATATATTATTCGCACAAAATGTCGTGGAACAAACAAAATTTCCCGGGGAAAAACTGTGTCGGAACGGAACATTATGTAAGAAACTGTCAGTTAAAAATGTACCAGGAACAAAAAGTTGATAACACAAAGCCTCCGTTTTTTTTCAAGCGTTGAATGTGATTTCCGAAATCGTCGGATTCTCGACAAAGCTAGAGAAGTTGCTTCAGAGCCAAATTTGCCAGCTTCGGCTTGAGCATCTGAGAGAGGAGGCTTACAGGCGACGAGGAAATGTGGCCGTCTATGCCTGCATCACCAACCTCACCGGAGATTTAGCCAAACGGCCTCAATTTATCTACAGGGTGCGGGAAAAGTTTAACAAAAAAAAAGTTTAACAATAATAAAGTTTATTGTTATATAACCCTTAATTTTTCGAAGTTTTAACTTGTTTAGAAAATTCAAAACCAACGACCCTTATGAGTTTTTTATTCGAAAGTTTCTTCATTTCAATTTTTTCTAGTAGAAGTTTTAACCTTGAAAAGGGAACCAGGAATGAAAAGTTGAATTTGATATAATAAAAAAAGGTTTTTAATAGTATCTTTAAAAAAATTGATGTTGTAAAAAAAACTGCTCTCTCTGTTTCGTTTGATCACTTTTTGGAACTCGCTATCAAACATGGTCTCGTAACAAACTTGAACTTTGAACTTTTTATTACGCGAAAAGAATTTGTTTAGAAAATTAAACTGTACTTAAACTGTAAAAACTAATTGAACTGTAAAAAAAAAAGAAAATTAAACTGTAAAGAAAAAATTTAAACTAAAAGAAACTGTATTATTCTCCACTTCAACTACTTAAAAACTCAAAAAAACAAAACTAAAATTTATCAAATATGCATAAATACAAAGCCTTTTACAATTTTCAATAGGTTAAAAAAATTTTCGTGTAACAAACTGTCGTGTAACAAAGTGTCGTGTAACAAAGTGTCGTGTAACAAACTGTCTTGTAACAAAGTGTCGTGTAACAAAGTGTCGTGTAACAAAGTGTCGTGTAACAAAGTGTCGTGTAACAAAGTGTCGTGTAACAAACTGTCTTGTAACAAAGTGTCATGGATCCCTGAACAACACGTTCTCTTCTTCCTCTGTCAGCTATTCAAACAACGAGAGCACTTGGTCACACATTACCTCACCTTTCATTGAGCTCTGCACTGAAAATAGTTTGATACATTTCAGAAAAAAAATTCCTTGAAGAATGAAAGAAGTCCATAGCACGGGCAAAAATGGCACTCGGCAATGTGTGCTCGGTTGGTGTACTGCTACCGCTCTAAAAGCCCTGGTTAGGCGGCGGAGGTTCGGTCGCGGCCGAGTGCAATTTTTACCCGGGCGATGGATTTCTTTCATTCATAGTCTCAGCCCATCGTTGCTTAAACGTTTCACAAAGATCAAAAAACTTATTCCTTGAAGAGTTGCAATCAGGTGAAGAAAGAGTTTTTTTTCATAATAAGGAACAATAAAATTTCTCAATTGCTTCTTTGGAAATGTGTTGATTAAACAAATTAGCAATTTATAAACTTGAGATTTTTTTGAGTTTTAAACTCAAAAAAGTTTTGAAAAATGCTTAGAAATTTTGAAGACTCAGTGCAGCTGAGCACACTCAGTGCAGCTGAGCACACTCAGTGCAGCTGAGCACACTCAGTGCAGCTGAGCACACTCAGTGCAGCTGAGCACACTCAGTGCAGCTGAGCACACTCAGTGCAGCTGAGCTCACTCAGTGCAGCTGAGCACTTGATTTTCCAATGTTTACTTCCTACTTTCTATTCAAAAATGAATTACATACACCGAGTGAGAAGAAAGTCATACTTTTCCATTCATCTTTGTGTTCACATAACTTTGAGCTATGTTTAACTATCACTTCCCTGTAGTAGGGTGGCAAGATAACATGCCATTAATTCCTTGGCCATGTATGTTACTCGCCTTGGTGAAGTAAGTTTTCGCTCAAACCTTGTTTTTCGAATTCATAGACACCTGAGTTAACAAATTCATGGAATTTAATGTTTATATGCTGATTTACAATAGATAAAAGACGGCTTTAAAAGACGGATAAAAGACCATTCTTTCATTCGTCTACCTCCGTAAGCGGTTGCTCCCCGCACCGTCTCTTCCCTCGTCTGTGAGAGTCCTTTCCCGAGAAGATTTGGCGCTCCGGGATCGTAGCGCCATGATGAGCGACAGAAGAGGAAGAATAGCACTTCGATCGCTACTGCTTGCCTCGCTCAACCTCCGCTCAACGCTCAGATCTATAATCGATGATTTCCCCGATGTGGCTTTTTGTTGATCTTGATAAAGCGTTTAAATTGAATAAATTGAAAAAAGACGGCTTTGTTAATGCAAAGGTTTGCATTCAAAACTAATTTGCTTTTTTGTTTTATTATATCTACTATAAAGCAAAGTTTTGACTTCCGGAATTATGCCTATGAACATGAAGCCGAACTGAAACCAATCGCATTGAACGGGTTTCAGATGTAAAAGCGAGAATGTTTTGCAGAACGTAGGCTGTTGAACATGGTAAGGACGGTTGAATTTTGAACATGATCTCAAGGTATGTTATGAAATTATGTATATTGTAAATACAAACACTGCATTTTTTTGGTGATGTACATATAACGTACTTTGTGCAAAAGCTAGCATTTCATTTATACGTATGACGAACGCATGTGAACATTCTATATAAGGTTGTTTTAAATTGGTTGTTTACTTCCTCCAACAAACCAGTTTTACTATCTTCTTAATGATCTCCATCAAATTTTATCACTGCCCTCCACTAAACTAGATTGATGAATACAGCGTTTTCTATGATTTCCAATTTGTAATTAGCTCACATTTTAGCCCAAATTACACTTCCTCACTTAAAGGTAACGCTTTTTTTGTTTTTCCTATATTCATCTCTGCAGAAGAATGATAAAAACCTCATTGTGAATGAGTGAGTACATTGGTTAACGTGCGATTAGGTCAAAAAGTATGTCATCATGTTGATATTACGATATATCATTTATATATGTTATTTAGTCTTCTTCTTCTTCCTAGCGTTATTCCCGCTGAAGAGCGGGGTCCGCTGTGTAGATAGCACTTCGCCACATCATACGATTCGAGGCGTCTTCGGCTATCAGCCCGATAGCCGCCATGTCTTGTTCTATGGTGTCTCTCAATCTAAGCTTCGGTCTACCTCTTGGTCTTCTACCCTGGATTTCTATGTTCCAAGCAGACTTGAGAACGGAGTCAGGATTGGATCTCAGCATGTGTCCGTACCACCTAAGCCTGGACTCTCTGAGTATATAAGTTTATTAAGTTATTTAGTGTTATATATAAATTATATATTAGTGCTATAATATATATATATATTCTACTTTTTAGTGTTGACTCAACATGAAAAAGAGGAAAAGAAGGGTTGTACCAAGACGTATCCCTAGCTGAAAATAGAGACCATGATAACTTCCACTATGAGGAGACTGTGATCAGGGGCCGTATTCAGAGACAAAAATTTATACTAAAATTTATGGTAAACTTTATACTAAGTTGAAGTTTCGCCAAAATGGAATTCAGAGAGTAGAATTTAGGGTAAACTTTATACTAAAGTTTAGTAGGAAAGCTGAGACGCTCTCACCCGTCTTGTCTCTGAATACAGAACTGAGTTCAACTTAGGTCTACAATATGTATACTAGGGTAAAATTTACCCCTGACTTCATCTTAGATCTCTGAATATGGCCCCAGTTTTTTTTATACTAATGAACAGCTGGATACTTTTTTTTACTTCGCTCCTCCCCTCTTCCCCCTCAGGAGGGGGGGGGGGGAGGAGCGAATTCACGTATTTATGACTAATGTTTTGATACGGTCTCGTTATCCAAAGCTTTACGGCCTCGTTAGCGTAAACTACATATTACTAAGCCTGAGCGTATTCAATGTAAAAATAAAAAGAAAGGGATTAGAAAGAGAGGAAAATGAGAAAGAACAGGAGCAACATCGTGCAGCAAAATGCAGGGAGGAGCCTACAGCGAAGTAAAAAAAAGTGCCAAAAGCTGGGGCCGTATCCACAATAAACGTAAAATGTTGGACGTCCAAATCATTAGACACGTCTAACATTAGACGTGTCCAATGCGTCCAACTGGTTTTTCGTATCCACAATGCGATTTTTGAAAGTCTAATTTTTGACGTCTAATGATTAGACGTCCAATGGAAAAAACTGGCGCAGTTTTGGTGCGTGTAAACTTTTTTGTGGTTTTCTTCAACTTTCAAATGTTTTCCTTGTTGTTTTCGCTCTGAATCATGTTTCTAAAGTTATAGAAAAAACTTTTTTTACAGAATGGACGAGCCCCTGCCGAAAAGAACCGAAAAGACTGAATTTTCCGCTGAGGCACTCACGTATCTTTTGAAGTCATATGATATGTTCCATTCATTTTTTTGTGAATCGCACATCAATAGGTTTTTGTTAATATTTCAGTTGTTTGTTAATACACATACATACATTTTTGTTGCTTTTCTAAAAATTCCAACGTGAATAAATTGTGTTATGAGTTATCAATACAATAATCGTTTATAACATATATGAAAAATTATTAAACAAATACCACGTTATAAACTCACTGCATCTTCTTGATATTATTTGGAAAAATTCGTGATATGGTAGACTGCAAACAGCCAGTACTTTTGACTTGAAGAAGGAGAGTGAGAAAAAAAGTATGATTGAAAAAATTTTTTTAAAAAAATTTTAAAAAATGAAAAATAAAAACAAAAAGAAAAACATTTTTAAAAAAAGTTTACAAAAAAAGTAATCCTTTATGAAAAAAGTGACAAAAACATCGAGAACACATAGAAAACTCGAAACACAAAAAAATTCATTAAAAAAGAATGTCCAACGAGTTGGACGCTCAGTTAGACAGGGTAGACCTTGTACAACGCATTGGACAACATCCAAGCATTAGACGTCCAACTAATTGCATTGTGGATACGGAATTTGTTGTTGGACGTATAATGTTCGACGTCCAACGATTGGACGTCCTCATTGGACGTCTAATTGCGATTGTGGACACGGCCCCTGATTTCCTTGTATATATACCGACTAAGAGGAAACACCAACATGATGACAACTGTGCTCGTGATCTCTGCTAGAAGAATGCGAACAAGGGGGAAAGAATGTTGTCTTCTTTAAACACTGCGCGTGACGCTACCAGTCGCCGCGTCGCGGTTGTGAGATAGAAGGTTATGAATCAATTTAAGCTCGTTTCTCACGAAAACTTGTAGCAGCGTGCAAAGTTGCCCTAATTGGTTCGCTGAGCTACTGAGGAAGAAAATTTTGTCTGTCAATCACAAATTCAGAGATCATTGGGGCAGAATATGTACTCGGAGGAGTGACCGAACGGAAGGAGGTGACCGACTCGGCCTAGGCTCTACGGAGAGAGTCCGCAAGGTCAACCATGATGCTCTCCAATAGAGTGTTGTCCTCTTGCGGAAGAATCGCGGTGCGGGCGGCGTTTTCGGCTGTCTCAGCCGAGTTTGCTTCTTCATGCACAACTGCAGCTCCTCTTTCTTGTCAGTCCAACTCTCATGTATTAACTCATTCTACATTCCGGTTCTCACTTTTTGAAAAAAATAGACAAAGTAGTTGCAGCGAGCTTCTAGGTACCAATGGTTTGATTTATTTATTTTCTTTCACTCATACGTTTTTCTCAAACCTTAGTTATCTACTAACATTTAAGAATTCAGACAATTATTTTGTGATTTTATTTTTTTTCTTAAAAGTCAACAAATGCCTCTCAATTTTGGAGTAATTTGCTTAAGGATAGTTTTATGACTATTCTATGGTATTAATAGTTGTGTTCTTACAATGAAAAAACATTTTCTGCGATACATAATCAACCAGTGGACTAGAAGATGTTGAAAGCTTACCGTGTTTGTTTAACAGAGCATCTCCGATGAGGCTAGTTATGTAGAGAATAATTGAGCAAACGGAAATCTTTACTAGTTCTCGGTGAATACTGAGAGTGATTTTTAAAACTGAGAGAAAGTGGTTATTTACTATTGGTTCAAGTTAACTGCTAGTAGAGAATGTTATTGCTGTTTTATACATACAAAAATCCTGTAATGAGGTAATGATATATTCCAGGTAGGAGTATTTATTCATATTGAACAGGCTAGAAGTAAGTAATGGACAAATCCTTGTTGATTTCACGGAATGATTTTTTTGGTCCACGTTGATCACGAATTTTGTTGAAGACTTGTAAACATTATCCTCTTCTTTAATTAAAAATGTTTGTATGTGAATAAGAGACATTGCATTTTCATTGCTATGTCAGTTAAGGGTTTAAACAAAAACGAAAAAAAAGTATTACGAAGTTGAATGAAATTTCATAGAAATCATCGACGCATTTTCTTGTTTGTAGTTTTTATATCGTTATTGATGTGCAGGTGGAAGGGTTACGATCAGTCGCTCCTTTGAGAAGTCTTCGATCCGTCATAAATCAGCAGCTGCGCCTCCTTCTGGTGCAACAGATCCGGCTCCGACCTCGACGCCTAGCAGTAGTTAGTGTTTTGATATTGATATTCTTTATCGCCAAAGGACAACTGGTTCAGGGTCATCGCTAACATGGTTGACAATGAGAAAATGAAAAAGTAGAAAATCTTAGGAAGAGAAATGAGCAACTGTGGCGTTGCACTGAAGAGTCTTGGTAGACCACTTAGCGTTTCAACCTCATACCGAAGAGATTCACGAAGTCTTGAGTCCCAAGAAGACAGAAGAGAA
The DNA here is from genome assembly GCA_964056735.1 of Allodiplogaster pararmata. Lineage (NCBI taxonomy): Eukaryota > Metazoa > Nematoda > Chromadorea > Rhabditida > Diplogasteridae > Allodiplogaster > Allodiplogaster pararmata. The sequence continues at coordinate 43,361,636 of OZ057403.1, forward strand.
AATTCAATGAAGTAGAGACGAGTAGAAGTCAGTGTGAAGAGGAAATGATAGACCCGACCATCTCCGGGGTTTGAAAAAGAAAAGAATGAGTTGTAATTGTGATCGCTCATCATAGGAAAAATATTTCTTGATTTTTAAATAGGTCAATCCCAGAAGTAGGCTAAAAAAAATTCCAATTTTAATTTGACGAAACCGGTTGAGGGGCGGAGTTATAACTTTAGAAACGTTCTATTTATGTAGAAAAATGAAAAAAAATTATTACTTACACTTTGAGCTGCGAAAACTATGATACATTTCGAGTGAGGAAGAGGATCGGTTGGTCGGTCGCCCTAGAAATTTTTTGGACATTTGGCAGTTTACCCATGTCGCTCACTCTACAATTTTTAAAACCATGGGTTTTATGAGTGAATTCCGTGACCTCATGGTGAATACTTACCAGAGCGAAACAAATTACAGTTGAATTGGTTGAAAAGTGATCTCTATTTGAGCTGCAGTGAGAATGAGAACTAAAGGTCAGAAAAGATGAACCTTCTCCGTATTCTAGTTAGATTATCCGCTCATAAGTCGATCGATTTTCTAAATTCTCACGGCGGCTGAGCGGGTTTTTCCGTAGAGACGCGAGAAAAAAATCATTGCAAAAAATGATCCAAATAAAATCAGAGTCTAAATTTATTACAGACGAATAGAAAGGAAAAAGAGTTCTCACATCGAAAGCCTTAAATTCTGCTATTTAACCTGTATTTTTTATTTGTATCCTTTCATCTTCTTGTTTTAACAGCTGGACAAATTTTTTTGAAAGTGGGTCATTTTCTGATTGAGCATTGGAAAATCGGGTCTTTTCAAGTGTGCTTTTTATTGGTCTTCATTCATGATGTTTATCCGTTGAATAAGCATCGTTCCAGGTCACTCAGCTCCCATCCATGTTATCGCTAGATGTGCTGGCTTCCCAAAAGACATGCTGGGAGGCAAATCGACGTCCCAAGAGCATTTTGTGTACGGCGACGATGCCTTGTTTGTAGCTTCCTTCAAGGATACAGTCGTAGCAGGTTCATTCCATTAGGGACTCTAATTTATTGATTTTTTTAATCTTTCACACGCTATCCAGAAGATAGAAGCTTGCTGAACCGCACCTTACGAAGCTTTTGTAAACTTTGCGTAATAAGAATTTGGAATTTGAAGGAGTAGCAGACGGAGTTGGTGGATGGCGTAAGTATGGCGTTGATCCTTCCGAAGTATCTCGACGCATTATGAAGGTTCCTTTTTCGTATTTGAGATAAATCAATTCAAGTTTTTTTTCTTCAGTTCTTACACGAATGTGTAATTTAATAAATTTGACCGCTCAAACAGGCTGCTTCTTACTACCCACGAACATAACTCACCAGTCATACGGACGGAGGGCTTAGAATAATGAATCTCTTATTTTATTGCCCTTCAGAGGCCGTATGCATGGAGCAATCCAAAAGGATTATGAGCTTGGATTAGCAGTTATCCAAATACATTTCACTAATCCGGTATGCATGGAAGCTATAATACTTGTGGATTAGAGATAATCCGACAAATTTTTTTAAAAACTTTTTTGGATTTTGTAATCCTTGGATTTGAATAATCCAGATTGTTATAATCTGTTTTCCATGCATACGGCCTCAGCTGTCGCTAGCTTCTCATTATTCCTAGTCCTCGCTCGGCCGAGCGGTCATTTTTTTAAAATTTTTTGACAAGTTCTGGTGAGCTGTGCCCATGAAACCATGTTGATCAAAAAATAGTGATGAGAGAAATACAAGCTAATGAGTGAGGAAGATTAATGAGAAATGATGTGTGCTATGCAAAAAGGAAATGATTTTTTGTTTGATAGCGTCATAATTGCGCTCAGATATTTTTGCGCTTAGGTATATAGCAGGGTGTTTCTTGGCACCGCTTAGGTATATAGCAGGGTGTTTCTTGGCACCGCTTAGGTATATAGCAGGGTGTTTCTTGGCACCGCTTAGGTATATAGCAGGGTGTTTCTTGGCACCGCTTAGGTATATAGCAGGGTGTTTCTTAGCACCGCTTAGGTATATAGCAGGGTGTTTCTTGGCACCGCTTAGGTATATAGCAGGGTGTTTCTTAGCACCGCTTAGGTATATAGCAGGGTGTTTCTTAGCACCGCTTAGGTATATCGCAGGGTGTTTCTTAGCACCGCTTAGGTATATAGCAGGGTGTTTCTTGGCACCGCTTAGGTATATAGCAGGGTGTTTCTTAGCACCGCTTAGGTATATCGCAGGGTGTTTCTTAGCACCGCTTAGGTATATAGCAGGGTGTTTCTTGGCACCGCTTAGGTATATAGCAGGGTGTTTCTTAGCACCGCTTAGGTATATAGCAGGGTGTTTCTTGGCACCGCTTAGGTATATAGCAGGGTGTTTCTTAGCACCGCTTAGGTATATAGCAGGGTGTTTCTTAGCACCGCTTAGGTATATCGCAGGGTGTTTCTTAGCACCGCTTAGGTATATAGCAGGGTGTTTCTTAGCACCGCTTAGGTATATAGCAGGGTGTTTCTTAGCACCGCTTAGGTTAACAGCAGGGTGTTTCTTAGCACCGCTTAGGGTATATGGCAGGGTGTTTCTTAGCACCGCTTAGGTATATAGCAGGGTGTTTCTTAGTACCGCTTAGGTATATAGCAGGGTGTTTCTTAGCATCGCTTAGGTATATAGCAGGGTGTTTCTTAGCACCGCTTTGGGTATATAGCAGGGTGTTTCTTAGCACCGCTTAGGTATATAGCAGGGTGTTTCTTAGCACCGCTTAGGTATATAGCAGGGTGTTTCTTAGCACCGCTTATGTATATAGCAGGGTGTTTCTTAGCACCGCTTAGGTACAGTGCTGGACATAATAATAAGACACCCCTGATTTTTGATGATATCAGCCGAACGGTAAAGGTAAATGGAAAATTATGATTATCATATTTTTTTCGCCTTCGAAAACCATAGTAGCCGTAGTTTAAAAAAACAAAATTGCTTAGTTCTCGAGAAAAACATTTTTTAAGGATTTTGACCTGGACATAATGATAAGACACTTAACAGCTTTTTATCAATAAATCTTTATTTGATATTTCTTGTCAACAAAAACGATTCAATAATTGATAGCACGAGCTTTCTTCAAAAGAATGTCAGAAATCCGATTTGGCATTCTTCTATATAACGCAGAAATTACATTTGGCTCTATTCCATCCCACTCCTTGGTTATCGCAGCTCTAAGCTCGGCTGTAGTGGCGTATTGTTTGTTATTTTTATAAACCCGACGAACCAAGAGTCCCCAGAGATTTTCCATCGGATTCAAGTCCGGAGAACGAGCCGGCCAAGGTAGAGCCGGCCTGGACATAATGATAAGACACACTTAAGACACTGGGCCGTTCGCGTACTGTCATTACCAACTACCTCGCCGACCCTCTTGGATATGGATAGAAAACCTCTGGAGGACGTCCACGCAAGCTCACGGAACGAGAAGAGCGGCAAATCGCCAGAAAAGCTTCGAACTCGACCGCCTCCGTAATGGACATTAAGGCAGAGCTCAACTTGAATGTCTCTCGCAGAACGATTCAACGCGCTATTCGCCGTAATCCTCACATCACACGTCAGAGGTGCTGGAAACAACTCTCATTCCATTCATGAGGAGTCACAGCAGTCGTCAGCTTGTCTACCAGCAAGACAACGCTCCTATTTACGCCAGCGCCTCCACCAAGTCATGGTTGTTGGCTAAGAACGTCTCTCTGCTACCTTGCCCGGCTCGTTCTCCGGACTTGAATCCGATGGAAAATCTCTGGGGACTCTTGGTTCGTCGGGTTTATAAAAATAACAAACAATACGCCACTACAGCCAAGCTTAAAGCTGCGATAACCAAGGAGTGGGATGGAATAGAGCCACATGTAATTTCTGCGTTATATAGAAGCATGCCAAATCGGATTTCTGACATTCTTTTGAAGAAAGGCCGTGCTATCAATTATTGAATCGTTTTTGTTGACAAGAAATATCAAATAAAGATTTATTGATAAAAAGCGGTTAAGTGTCTTATCATTATGTCCAGGTCAAAATCCTTAAAAAATGTTTTTCTCGAGAACTAAGAAATTTTGTTTTTTAAACTACGGCTACTATGGTTTTCGAAGGCGAAAAAAATATGATAATCATAATTTTCCATTTACCTTTACCGTTCGGCTGATATCATCAAAAATCAGGGGTGTCTTATCATTATGTCCAGCACTGTATATAGCAGGGTGTTTCTTAGCACCGCTTAGGTATATAGCAGGGTGTTTCTTAGCACCGCTTAGGGTATATAGCAGGGTGTTTCTTAGCACCGCTTAGGTATATAGCAGGGTGTTTCTTAGTACCGCTTAGGTATATAGCAGGGTGTTTCTTAGCATCGCTTAGGTATATAGCAGGGTGTTTCTTAGCACCGCTTAGGCTATATAGCAGGGTGTTTCTTAGCACCGCTTAGGTATATAGCAGGGTGTTTCTTAGCACCGCTTAGGTATATAGTAGGGTGTTTCTTAGCACCGCTTAGGTATATAGCAGGGTGTTTCTTAGCACCGCTTAGGTATATAGCAGGGTGTTTCTTAGCACCGCTTAGGTATATAGCAGGGTGTTTCTTAGCAACGCTTAGGTATATCGCAGGGTGTTTCTTAGCACCGCTTAGGGTAAATAGCAGGGTGTTTCTTAGCACCGCTTAGGTATATAGCAGGGTGTTTCTTAGCACCGCTTAGGTATATAGCAGGGTGTTTCTAAGCACCGCTTAGGTATATCGCAGGGTGTTTCTTAGCACCGCTTAGGTATATAGCAGGGTGTTTCTTAGCACCGCTTAGGTATATAGCAGGGTGTTTCTTAGCACCGCTTAGGTATATGTATAGCAGGGTGTTTCTTAGCACCGCTTAGGGTATATAGCAGGGTGTTTCTTAGCACCGCTTAGGTATATAGCAAGGTGTTTCTTAGCACCGTTTAGGTATATAGCAGGGTGTTTCTTAGCACCGCTTAGGTATATAGCAGGGTGTTTCTTAGCACCGCTTAGGTATATAGCAGGGTGTTTCTTAGCACCGCTTAGGTATATAGCAGGGTGTTTATTAGCACCGCTTAGGTATATGTTGTTGTTGTTGTCGGCAAACGTCTCGCGTCGAAGAGAGTTGGCTATGGAGAGCCGCTCTCTCCCTCTCTCTCTCCTCTCTTTTTTTATTTTTTTAAAAATACATCTCTTCTTCTTTCCTTCACAATAGTCTCAGAAATGAGGCTACTTCTTTTGGTTTCATCCAGAGATCTTCCAACGTGAGTCTTGTTGGACGTCTAGCGCATTTGAAGAGATGGGCCACGTCGTGAGGTCCATTGAGACAGTCTGGGCAGTAGTCAGGTATCGAGTCATCTATCCGGTGTAAGTAGGGGTTGGTGTACCTGCTGTAGCCTGAGCGGAGTTGGCTCAGCGTGCAGCGGGCGTTTCTGGAGAGGTCCATTTCTTCTTCATTTAAGTCCGGTGGTGGTCGGCCGCCCAGTATGACTGGACCTTGGATGGTTTCCTTTTCTTCTGAGACCATGTTTGTGTGGACTCGGTTGGCGACGCTTTTCCCGTTGTTCTTCTCTGCTGTTTCCGACAGGGCTCTTTCAACAGTACTTCTGCATGCGATGTAAAGATCAGCTTTCATGTTGCGTGGTGGGGGTCCTTGGAGAAATAATCCGTGATGGAAGTGAGTTTGGCTCAAGGTCCTTGCCAAGTATTGGGCTGATAGCATGTGAAGGTGCGATTTCGATCTCATAACTTTGGCTTCAGCATGTATGTGGTCGACGCTGGCCATTTGATGGTTTCCTGTTACGATACGCAGGCCATTGTTCTGTCATCTTTGAATTTTGGTATGTGCTGAGGAGGAGAGAAAGCTGGCCCAGGCTGGAGCTGCGTAGCTGTATATGGATTGGCAAGTGGCTTTGTACGTGAGATGGAGTGTCTCCTTTTGGTTGCCCCATGTACTGCCGGCTAGCGCCTTCAGTACATTGTTACGTTGCGACATTCGGCCTGCTATGTCTTTCGCATGATGACTGAATGTGAACATAGAATCATATGTAACTCCAAGGATTTTGGCGGTATTCACGGTGGGTACGCTCTGACCTCCGATCGAGACATCTAGGATAGTCTTGTACTCTTTGCTGTAAGGTGTGAAGAGTAGAAGCTGGCTTTTGGCAGGAGAAATATAGTCCACGATCGTGGATGAACTTTTCGATGTGTGGGAGACCGGATCGTATGTGTAGCGAGGCAGTGGAAATGCTCGGATCTGACGCCCATAGCGTTATATCATCAGCATAAGAGACGATTTTGATGTTTGGATCGTTGTTCGGAAGATCGCTTAGTTATAAATTGAAAAGAAGCGGTGAGAGTGCGCTGCCTTGAGGGACTCCGCTTCTGATCAGGGATGAGCTTGAGAGGACGTCGCGAAAGGATGTACGGCTCGTTCGTCCTCTGAGGTACGATGCTAGCCATTTCTTTGCGAAGTTTGGGGCGTCGGTTTGTAGGACGAGATCTATGAGTACCGCTATGTCTATGCTGTCGAAGGCCTTTGACATGTCGATTGCCAACATCACTGTACGTTTAGCTGGTCTCTTCGCGTTAAAACCTGCAGCTACGTCTTTTGAAAGAGTGAGGAGGGCAGAGGTGGTGGATCTTCCTGTGGTGAATCCATGCTGGTGCTCAGCTACTCTTACGTACGGCTTGAGTTCTTCCAATAGAAGTCGTTCTATGATTTTCGCCATCGGTGAGAGTAAGGAGATCGGTCGGTATCCTGGTCCATCCGTTGCCTCTTTTCCTGCTTTCAGGAGTGGGAGAATGACTGAAGATTTCCAAATCATGGGAATTCTGCCAGAGCTGAGGGAGTCGTTGATGAGCTTTGTGAGGGCGGCTATACCTCTGTTCCCGAGATAATGGAAGAGTTTTGGAGCGAGTCCGTTCGGTCCGAGGGCTGTTGATTTCTTTGTCTTCTTAATAGCTGATTTCACTGCGGCCTCTGAGTACTCGACAAAATCTTTAGCGTGGATGTTGTGAACTTTCTTCATGGTTTTCCGATTTTCCTTTTTTGTTTTGTAGTCGACTGGGCGTGTGAAGCGATTGTTGAACTGGTTCGCGATTTCGAAGGAGGATGTGAGGGGTCCTTTCCCGAAGTCGATGGCGCAGTTTGGTGGGGGACGTCCTTTATCATTCAACATCTTGATCGTTTTCCACAGTTTCTTGCTGTCTAGTTTGGGATCAAAGGTCTCCATGAAGTTTCTCCAGATGTCCCTTTTGTTTCTGTCCGTGGCTCGTCTGATGTTCATGTTGAGGGTGCTGATGTCTTGGCTTGATGAGTCTGATTCTCATAAAGCGTCTCGTTTGGTCATCCAATCTCGGATTTCTGGTATTAAGGCAACGTTTCTCTTCTTGATGCGACCGCGTGGGATTGAGCTGGCGGCTGCAGATAACAGGATCTTCCGGAAGAAGGGCTCAGCTTGGGCGGCGGGGAGGTCGGGAAGAGGTGTCGTGGATAACTTTTCTTCGACGAGCTGTTCAAAGATTTTCCAGTTCGCTTTTCCGAAGTTGGTGAAGGAGACTTTCCTGTGCGTACGGATGTAGTTGGAACCCTCAAGGACGATTACGATGGGTAGATGGTCAGAGCTTCCGCTTAGGTATATCGCAGGATGTTTCTTAGCACCGCTTAGGGTAAATAGCAGGGTGTTTCTTAGCACCCACACAACTTTTTTCGAGTGCATAGATTTTTAACATTTCAGAGTTCAACATTCAATTTCTCCAATAATTTAAAATTTCCCTACGAAAAATCCGAGAAATTTTTTCCAAGCTCACAAATTTCAATATTTTTCGGTGGTTTTGGAGAGCGCATAGATTTTTTTAGGGGGGGGCAGAGAAACACTCTGGTATATTGAAACAGTCTGGTTAGATTAGTGCTTAGAAAAGCGAAAAAACAATAACATTCGCTGAAGCATCGAGTTCTGACTTAATCGTCCTCAAATCTCTAAAGTTTTTTCCTCTTCCCACTTATCCTTTCCTGCGCCGCATTCTTAATTCTTTTTGTTTTAGATTAGCTGGAGGTTGAAAACCTTCTGGTAAAATATTTTATATTTGGAAACTCCTGAGTTTCGTATTCAAATTATGTCACTCTGAGGTATTTTCGATCAAATACAGAAAATTAATTTCTAATCAACGAAGGGTTAAATCTGAGGTTCTCAGGATAAATCACTAAATTTCCAAAGCAAAAGCACTCCAGTTTGAATTGGAAAGGATTTCTACCATACCAAATTTAGCTTACCTACTAGTTAGATAAAGTATCGTTTTCACAAGTAGATGAATCAATAAGTCAATATTTATTCTGTTTGTATTATACATTTTTCGAAAGAATGTGTACAAAGGATAAGTGTCACAAATTGAGATCAGTATTGGGTAGTACGAGAATATAGTTACTCACGGAAATTGAACTTTTGAAAGTGAAAAAGAACATGATACAATATTCGTATTTGAATCATAAGCGTAGACGGGAAAATGGTACAATAAATTAAGTTGGTAACTGATTGATTGTATTTCTGGATGCAGAGGAAGAAGTATTCAAAACTATTTGGTAAGTCATTTCAAATATCAAGTGAATGAATTTTTTGTTGGAAAACTTCGTTATGTTCCTGTTTTGAGGAATGTGAGAAACGTGTGCAGCAAGGCAAATTCGAACCGGGAAAACCAGAGAAGCTCATTGCAGCCGCCTTCAAGTCAGCATCAAAACCTCCCCGACCAGTCGGTAAGTCATGCCTCTGTCAAAGATGTCAAGAGCCCCTCCATGCGTTTTCTTCTTCTCATTATTTTTGAGTAGAATCGTAGATGTTATCTATCTCTTTCTCTGTCCGATTGAGGCTTAATGTCAGTCCATATTCATGTTCAAGCGCTTCATCATCGATATCATAGGGCATGGAGCACCCACACAAGCGATTAAGCAATCTCTGATTTTTGAAGAATAGTATGAGAAAGAACCAACCCGGTCAGTCAAGCAATACATTAGATTTAGTCTTCTCCACAGACCTAGACATGGTGACTCAGTGTGTAGTGAAACCTCCTCCCTCACGCGATCATAAAATGGTCGAATTCGTAATAAAAGGGTTCCGATCGGGGATAAACAAACCCAAGAAGAAATTCTATCCTTTCTATTAAAAAGCAGACTATAACTTGGCCAACTTCTTGATAATAAGCATTGACTGACCTGGAGTCCTGTCCACACAAGTAGAACCTGACCTAAAATATGGGATTTTTCTCGAGAAGATCCACGAGGTTATCAAAAAATGCGTTCCGTTGGTCAAGTTGAATTTCAGGGGAAAAAAACCAGTTACCCGCCCATTATAGCTCGTGTTCGTCCTCAAGCAAAAAGGCTATTCAACAGAAAACATACGATTGTAATTTCTCCATTCAATAAAATGAAACTTCGCCGATGCCTACTCTCATCGACGTAACCTCGAGGAAGCATTTCTTGGAAGCAAAGGGTTGAAGAGTCTCTACCGCTTCAGCAACTTGAACTTCAAAGACGATTCAACATTAGGCCCTATTAAAACTGCGAATGGCTGGCTCGGTGGTTCCTGAAGAATTAAAAAAATCTCAAGTTTTCGCGGAGCATTTCAAATCACAATTTCTGCATTCTTCGATGGGATGCGGATGACTCCCAAAAAAGCAAACTGAAAATTATTTAGATTTCATTCAGATCAACGCGCACACAAATCAATCACACAAAATCCCCGAATCAAGCGTCTGCCAGCGAAGAACAACTCCTGCCCAGACCTGATTTCATACGTCTTCATCAAAAACACGGCGTTAGCCATCGCTCAACCATTGGCAATACTATTCGACAGCTTTCTACTACAAGGAAGATGCCCAAGTTCTTGGCGCTCAGCTATCGTCAAACCCATCTACAAGCGAAAAGGTTGTCGCACTGACCCTGTAAACTATAGGCCAATCTGCATCACGCTCTCTACCTCTAAGATCATGGAACGCATTCTTTGCGACAACATACTCGACTATCTGAAGGAGAATTCACTACTCAGTCCCTGTCAATTCGGTTTCAGACTCCGCCATTCTTGCGAGCTATCACTCTTGGAGACTCAAGTGAAATGGCACAGGAAACTGGACAACAAAGAGTTCATTAGCTGCGTATTGATAGACTTCTCATGTGCGTTTGACGCTGTTCCAATACCCCTTCTAATGGAGAAAGTATCACCTTTCGGAATCAGAGGCTGTATCGCAAAATTCATCGAGTACTTCTTACAGAACCGAAAACAGTTTGTCCGCGTAGATGAGTGTGACTCACAATCATACCTGACCCCAACAGAAGTGCCTCAAGGCAGTTGCATAGGTCCGTTGCTCTTTCTACTTTACATCAATGACCTTCCTGAATCGATCCCTGATGGCTGTTCAGTAACTATGTACGCGGACGATGTGAAGATCTCAACGGTGAACAATCCTCTTCATCTACAACAAGCAATATCTGCAGTAGCTTCATGGTCTCGAGCTTGGAAACTAACCATATCGATAGAAAAAAACAGTGGTCATCCGTCTTGGGAACAAGCATCCTTCCTATTCGTTTTTCCTCGATAACGTTGTTCTACCAGAGTCGGATACCGTGAGGGATCTGGGCGCCACGTACTCTAGTAAGCTCCCATTCGGTAGCCACATAGAGAACATTTGTCAGAAAGCGAACTCTAAATGTGCGTTCATACTACGTACTTTGAAGTCAAAGAACCTCAACTTGTACAGAACGCTCTATCTGCTCGGTTATCTGGAATCCTTGCTTCAAAAACACATAAAACTTGTGGAAAAAGTTCAAAGGTCTTTCATAAAACGTGTATGTGCTAGAGCAGGTTTGTATTTGCAATATAAGGTTCGTTTAAAGCAGTTACATTTAATTTCCTTGGAGGAGCGACGTAAACAAGCCGACCTTGTAATGACTTTCAAAATAATCAAGAATAAGACACCTCTTAGTCCTAGAACCATTTTCGATCTGCGAGCGCACCATTACAGTACTAGGTCCCATAGTTATGCGCTAAATGTCCCGCGTCTGAATACTGTTTCTCACTCTAATATGTTACCGGTAAGAGTTTGCGACGCGTGGAATAATCTAAGTATCATCTAAGTATCGATGTGCTCAACACATAATCAGTCTACTTGTTCAAAAAGCTGATTTGACTGAGTTGCAATCTAGTTCATATATATATAAAAGATCTAGTTCATATATATATATATATATATATAGAAAAAAACCAATCATTTTAACAATTGTAAAATAAGTATTCAAAATTTGTCAACAAGCATGGATAGTGCACTCACTATAAAGTCTCAAATGATATTGGACAAGTTTACTGTTCAAGTGTACGCGCAGTAAAAAAAGGCTCGTGATCATCATGGTCGCAATCAGCCTCCGGTTTTATTTTTCTCACTTTAGTTATCAAAGTGACACGCTCGGGTCAACACCTTCAACCTGGATCCAATATCCCCTTACACCCAAACTCAACCCATTGCGATAAAGTATATAGTATATAACATAGATAGTCCGGGTGTGGCATAATGATAGTGTGTTCGACTAATGTGCGAAGAGTTCCGAGTTCGACTCCCACCCCGGACAGATCCACCCAAGCCAAGATGCTTAAAGAATGTTCGTAGTGCTCTGGCACTAGTCTGACTCTCCCCACTGCTGCTAGACACAATAGCAGTTACCTAGTGGGCAGCCACATGTCAGAAGAAGGCGGGAATGAGTCAGAAGAACATTATTTTTATTTATTTGTTTATTCTTTATTATTACTTCAGTCGCTCTCTGTATCTCTGTCTATCCCTCTCTCTATCTTTTTCTATCTCTTTTTCTATCTCTCTCTCTTTCTATCTCTCTCTCTCTCTAACAGAAGTTTTTGCAGGCTCAACGACGGCCTGTGTTCTGGTACTTTCGGAAAACTCCCTGTACTCAGCCAATTTGGGTGACTCGGGCTTCCTTGTGGTGCGGGCAGGGAAGATCGTAGCAAGAAGCAGAGAGCAGACTCATTACTTCAATGCGCCCTACCAGCTGACCCTTCCACCCGATGGTACGGTATCTTCTACTGTTCTAAAGCCTTGAGGTTTACTTTAGTTATTTCATATTAATAGAAGATAATAATATTTTCAAAGATTCTTTTTTTCAAAATAAGTTCAAAGTTTCCGGGCGTGGCATAATGATAGTGTGTTTGTTTGTTTTGTTTTCTTGCCCATAGGTCCTGTCGAGGGGAGTCCTTTTTGGATAGGTTGGTGGTGAGGATCCTTTTGAGTCCGGAGAGATTTTCTCCGTCTACACTCGCACCGCAGTCGGCGATCCTCTTGGCGAGACCCATTCGTTAACCGGAGAAGGGCAAGAGGTTATTTTACTGGCGCCTCGACTCGCCATTGAAAAGTATAGCGGAGTATCGGCTGATGTTTTGTCCGGTGGCATGCCCAGGCCGGTCCGGCATCGCCATCCTTTGACGAGCTATACTACCCAGTTTTGGTCCGCGGCGGGATTTCTCCCGCTACCTCCCAGCACGAATTCTTCGTAGGAAGGCGTCCCTCTATCCGCCACCTGAGGTCGCGCTCGATTCTGGACTGGATGATCCGGCTCCATCCGTGACAGGCTCTTAAGGCTGTAGAGTCACGAATGGCCACTGTTGCCAGTGTGTCTCGAGATGATAGTGTGTTCGACTATTGTGCGAAGAGTCCCGAGTTCGACTCCCACCCCAAACAGATCCACCCAAACCAAGGGGTTAAGAAATGTGGGTAGTGCTCATGCACGAATCTGACTCTCACTGCTGCTATTCACACTACTAGCAGTGATCTAGCAGGCAGCCACTGGTTCTACCAGGATATGTCTGTCCTGCATCTCAGGGGAGCGCGTACCCTGTCGCGAGGCGTTCTTTATCAGACGTTTTTCGAAGCCGGCAACAACAACAATGAAGATTATAATTTTTCTTTTATAAGATTTTCAAAATAAAGGCGTCTTCATGCTTTTTACTGATGAGGTTGGTTTAAGATTTTAAAGCCTTGTTTCGCTGCGAAAAAAACATTACACCGAGGAAGAAGCGTTTTCACTTCCTTTTCGTATTCTCGGCAGTTTCATAGGTTTTTCCCCCAACGTTACTTTCCTAATTGGCTGATTTGTTGTGAAGGTTTCGAAGGATTCCTTGGCGACTCTCCACTCTCTGCTGACAGACAAGAGATGAGATTAGTCAAGGTGAACCTATTTTACTAATACAAAAAAACTCTCTCTAGTAGGGTTGAGTGGAGAAAAGATGAGAAGATCTTCTTCCAAGGGGATCAAAGAACAACCAAATGTTTTCGTTCAGCATTAGGTTATATGGTTAGGTTTCTTCAAACTGAGAATTCATGAAATTCTTAGGTTAAATTCTACTATCTTCAGGATTACTAGTCAACCCCTAAAACTTCAAAAAAATCTTTTTTTGTTATAAACTTATTATTTCATGTATTCGTCCGCGTAAAAAACTTGCTTGACGATGTGAGTCATTAGTTTGTTCTGATATAGTATGTGTAAATAAAAAACTAGATTTTTTTTACAAAGTGACGAGTTAAATTTGTTTTAGAATGACGTAATAGTTCTGGCGACTGATGGAGTGTGGGATAATCTACCAGAGAGCGAACTCCTCTCGCAGATTCGACCACTCAGCAAAGGGGAAGGCGGAGATGTCCAGAAGGTCACTTCTCTACCAACATTATTTTCTCTGCTTTTTTTGAGAAAACAATATTCGAACCGAACTATTCTCTCCTTCTTGGCCAAATTCAGACCGATGCGATCAATTACATGCATATAATGCCTGTCTTGACAATCAAAGTAGAAGGAGCCCGACTTGAGGATAAATTAGTGCAAGGTTCATTGAGAATCATCATTACCGGAAAGGTGTTCTTGAAAGTTTTTACATTGAGTTGTTACAGGGATTAGAAAATGGAAGCGAGCGAGTCTTCACAGGCTTTGTTATTATTCATGTTCTCCAGTCTCTTTCTTATCAGCCTTTATCTCCCGTTTTCGAATTTTTAGATAAATGCGGGTGATGTATGGGCAGGATGAAATACAGAAAACAATGGACTAGTTTGCATCACGGAAATGAATTAGTTGAGGTGTGCAACTCACTGGCGTTGACTGCGCGAAGACTCGCATTCGACGAGTGTCACAAGTCCCCATTCGAGCAGAAGGCCCGCGAGCACGGCATCAACGCTCCCGGGGGAAAGCCAGATGACATCGCTATTGTGCTCATACTCGTTGGCTGAATGGTAGGTGACGAGGCGGAGTTGAGACGAGGTCCTCAGTGAAAGAGGCGTGGCGAGTTGGAAGACCATGCATTAACAACGCGGCTCGAGAGCTCAACAACGCAGATTAGCTACGCAGTCGGACTTGAGTTATCATTAGTTTGAGACAAGATTTTGAGAATGAGTGAGCCTAAATAGGAAGATTTTAGCTACCAGTTGGATGACAATAACATGCTAGATTTTGCAGAAGAGCTAGATGTCAGGAATAAGCAGAATGTCCAATGGCGGCCAAGTTTGAGCGGAGTCTAGTGATCAAGAATAGTATATTGGTTGCTTTGTGAGATAGTGCTGGTTTTCTGTGTGCATTGATCTGTTTAGATCTCTGTGAATCCATAGAGGTAGCTTCAATTGAATTCTTCCTGATGTCGCTCACGCAAACATTTCATTTTTTTGTGTTGTTTTTCGAAGACCTCACCTGCCGATATTCGTTACGAATAAATAGCTCAAGTTGGTCGAAATATATTTTTTAAAAGTTACTGTTAAACTTGTTCCATTAAAAGTTGAGCTCAGTGAAAACAAATAAATTATAGAGGTTCGGAAAATTCGGTATCGCGTTGTGAGCTTATGTTGATTTGTTGTTAAGGTTAGCCTTAGGTCGTTTGCCTTAAAAAGCCTCGTAAATAGGCCAGTTGTTAGATTCCCGGTTACATTTAGACTCAGTACGAGATTATTGGAAAACTCGTTATTTCATGGTTGAATGCTATTTCCTTGCTGTATGACTTCTTTCCTAGTGTAGTAGACATCTCATGGTTGAATGCTATTTCCTTGCTGTATGACTTCTTTCCTAGTGTAGTAGACATCTCATGGTTGAATGCTATTTCCTTGCTGTATGACTTCTTTCCGAGTGTAGTAGACATCTCATGGTTGAATGATATTTCCTTGCTGTATGACTTCTTTCCGAGTGTAGTAGACATCTCGGGCTTTTGTAATCTATGAAGCTTTCACATCATGACATTTTGATCTTAGAATGTTTTCGCTCCATCAAAAAATTTTTCAGTTACCGGTACAAATTTTCAAATAACAATATGAGGAGATTGATTGAAACATCGGAATTCAAAGCGAGTTTCATCTCTTTTGTTGATTCTTTGATACCGATGAGGCCATAATGTTCAGCAAGACCTGGCGATTTCTTTTATTCAATAGCAGCTTCGAAAACTATAATCATAATAAAGTGTAAATTCTCGTTCCGTCCACATCAACAAATAGGGAACATTCAAAGCTTGAATTACTATTGATTTGGAAACAAGCGAGATAAGCTCAATCTCAAGCACATGGGCCTTATTTTACTCTTTACTAAATCTCAGAAGTTCTTGGATCACAACTAAGTCTACAAAAGTGCTCAGAAAACAATCACAAATGGTTTTTACCACAATAAATTGCTCAAAAACTTGTTTGAACAGCGTAAGGACTTGTCTACTCAAGAAATAACTTCTTGGCAGGACGATTTTGATGTGCATTAGTCAGGTGATCTACTTGAGACTTAAATTTTCATACACAAGATAATTTAGACAAGGTGAGTGTTCAAGGTGCTTCCAGCGATTTCCCTGAGAGGCCTCGAGATTCGATCGGGAAGAATTTTTTCCAAGTCTTCGGGGGAAACCGACAGAATCTTGTTTATGAGCACAAGCGCTTGAGGACCCTTAAAAAACGAGTTCAAACATGTAAATTTTTTATCAGGAGTGAGTGGGTAAGGCACTTGTTCCCGGTAAAAAAGAAAAGCTGGGTTTGATTCCACCTTTAAACCTCGCTTCTAAAGTTCAAAAGTTAAATAATTGTATATTTTAAGGCATGTTTTACTTAATATGCTGTTTTTATGCCAAAGACTCTCAGACGATTATCAATAAAGTTTCTTCATGTAGAAAACAAGATGGTCATGGAACGGTTTTTTTTTAGGAACGAGAAAGTTCACAGTTGAATTATCAACTCTATCTAATATTTTAAGAAAATGTTGTAATGGTTTTACGTATCTCTTTCTTATTGAGTTGAACAACTGATCCTTTGTTACTAATGGAGCGTTAGAATTCAACTGTTCACTTTGCAAAGTAATTTTCTGCAAAGTGATCCCGTTGAACGCTCCAATATCTCACCACGAATTACCGTGAAAAGAATCATGGACTACGGTAAAAAGAAAGAACACATGCATTCTAAAACAAAGCGACGATTTTTCTGTAAAATGCATTTTTAAAAATTACGTCCAACAGTAAAAGTTATTATAAAATTCCCGTTGAACGCTCCGTAGTCCATTTTTCTTTTCAAGGTAATTCGTGGTGAGACATTGAAGCGTTCAACGGGATCACTTTGCAGAAAATTACTTTGAAAAGTAAAAATTTGAATTCTAACGGTCCATAAGAAACACGAACTTGTACTGGAGATTGCGCCAGAAGCCACAGTCGAAAGAGAGGGTAGAGAGGCGGGGCGTAGCGCAGTAGATCACAGTTCATCGAGAGAGCGCATAGCAGCAGGCAGAAGGCGAGACGCAGCGTTTCACCGGATAGGCAGACACGAGGGAGAGTGGGCATCAGTGACTGTTACAGAAAGAAAACATCGCTAGATTCTTCCGGAGCTCATGTGATTTTCTTGCGATGGGGTTGTTCTTCTAGTCTCTGATCAAACGAGAGGGTTAAGTTAGACTGGTAGACAATACTTAGACCCCAACAAGGCAAAAAAACGTTTGAATTACGAATATATTCACCTTTTCGAACTAATGAGCTCACTAAACTGTCGAAATAGTACAAACAGTTCCTTGCTAATTATATGATAATGCACGAATTCATACATGTAGTAATAAATCATTGCAGCCAAGAAATATATTTTCCTTGCTGTATGACTTCTTTCCTAGTGTATTAGACATCTCATGGTTGAATGCTATTTCCTTGCTGTATGACTTCTTTCCTAGTGTAGTAGACATCTCATGGTTGAATGCTATTTCCTTGCTGTATGACTTCTTTCCGAGTGTAGTAGACATCTCATGGTTGAATGATATTTCCTTGCTGTATGACTTCTTTCCGAGTGTAGTAGACATCTCGGGCTTTTGTAATCTATGAAGCTTTCACATCATGACATTTTGATCTTAGAATGTTTTCGCTCCATCAAAAAATTTTTCAGTTACCGGTACAAATTTTCAAATAACAATATGAGGAGATTGATTGAAACATCGGAATTCAAAGCGAGTTTCATCTCTTTTGTTGATTCTTTGATACCGATGAGGCCATAATGTTCAGCAAGACCTGGCGATTTCTTTTATTCAATAGCAGCTTCGAAAACTATAATCATAATAAAGTGTAAATTCTCGTTCCGTCCACATCAACAAATAGGGAACATGCAAAGCTTGAATTACTATTTATTTGGAAACATACGAGATAAGCTCAATCTCAAGCACATGGGCCTTATTTTACTCTTTACTAAATCTCAGAAGTTCTTGGATCACAACTAAGTCTACAAAAGTGCTCAGAAAACAATCACAAATGGTTTTTACCACAATAAATTGCTCAAAAACTTGTTTGAACAGCGTAAGGACTTGTCTACTCAAGAAATAACTTCTTGGCAGGACGATTTTGATGTGCATTAGTCAGGTGATCTACTTGAGACTTAAATTTTCATACACAAGATAATTTAGACAAGGTGAGTGTTCAAGGTGCTTCCAGCGATTTCCCTGAGAGGCCTCGAGATTCGATCGGGAAGAATTTTTTCCAAGTCTTCGGGGGAAACCGACAGAATCTTGTTTATGAGCAGAAGCGCGTGAGGACCCTTAAAAAACGAGTTCAAACATGTAAATTTTTTATCAGGAGTGAGTGGGTAAGGCACTTGTTCCCGGTAAAAAAGAAAAGCTGGGTTTGATTCCACCTTTAAACCTCGCTTCTAAAGTTCAAAAGTTAAATAATTGTATATTTTAAGGCATGTTTTACTTAATATGCTGTTTTTATGCCAAAGACTCTCAGACGATTATCAATAAAGTTTCTTCATGTAGAAAACAAGATGGTCATGGAACGGTTTTTTTTCAGGAACGAGAAAGTTCACAGTTGAATTATCAACTCTATCTAATATTTTAAGAAAATGTTGTAATGGTTTTACGTATCTCTTTCCTATTGAGTTGAACAACTGATCCTTTGTTACTAATTGTTAACAAATAGAATTCAACTGTTCACTTTGCAAAGTAATTTTCTGCAAAGTGATCCCGTTGAACGCTCCAATATCTCACCACGAATTACCGTGAAAAGAATCATGGACTACGGTAAAAAGAAAGAACACATGCATTCTAAGACAAAGCGACGATTTTTCTGTAAAATGCATTTTAAAAAATTACTTCCAACAGTAAAAGTTATTATAAAATTCCCGTTGAACGCTCCGTAGTCCATTTTTCTTTTCAAGGTAATTCGTGGTGAGACATTGAAGCGTTCAACGGGATCACTTTGCAGAAAATTACTTTGCAAAGTAAAAATTTGAATTCTAACGGTCCATAAGAAACACGAACTTGTACTGGAGATTGCGCCAGAAGCCACAGTCGAAAGAGAGGGTAGAGAGGCGGGGCGTAGCGCAGTAGATCACAGTTCATCGAGAGAGCGCATAGCAGCAGGCAGAAGGCGAGACGCAGCGTTTCACCGGATAGGCAGACACGAGGGAGAGTGGGCATCAGTGACTGTTACAGAAAGAAAACATCGCTAGATTCTTCCGGAGCTCATGAGATTTTCTTGCGATGGGGTTGTTCTTCTAGTCTCTGATCAAACGAGAGGGTTAAGTTAGACTGGTAGACAATACTTAGACCCCAACAAGGCAAAAAAACGTTTGAATTACGAATATATTCACCTTTACGAACTAATGAGCTCACTAAACTGTCGAAATAGTACAAACAGTTCCTTGCTAATTATATGATAATGCACGAATTCATACATGTAGTAATAAATCACTGCAGCCAAGAAAAAAATATTCGTACAGCAGCTTTTTATGTAATAGCAGCAAAAATGTCATAAATGTCATTTGGTCGCCTATTTTGATTGGCCAAATTAATGATATCGAGCATGTTCAAAGATATTTTTCAAGAAGAGTTTTACAAAGAAATGGTCAATCGGACCTGACTTATTCTCAACGTCTTTCAATTTTAGGATTAAAATCACTTGAATACAGGCGAATAGTACATGACGTTGTATTTTTACATAAATGTGTACATTCCAATATAAAAATAGATTACTTATCTCTTTTCAAAATATCTCCTCTTTCTATGAACTTGAAAAATATTCATTGTTAATCTCTATACTCATTGTTAAAAATACTGTTTTAAAAAAAATCTCATTATCACTTCCTAAAATCAAAAACATGTCTAATGAATCAACCTTTGCCTCTAGAGCCATTAATGTATGGAGCAACCTACCCTATGAAACAGTTTCAATAACTAATAGTGATGCGTTTGCCGTTAGCCTTAGTAAGCTTCCCTTCAGTTCACTTCTTCCGAAACCGATTGTGAAAGACTAAAAGTTTTTTATCTTGATATTGCAACGAAAACAGTTCCTAAATTGACTTTTAATTAAATATCTTAATGTAAAGTACCACTGCACTACTGCCCAACAGCCTTTCAGGTGCCGACTTTTTCCAGGCAGAACCAGTCCGTGCTTCGCTCCCTCTTATTCTTCTTTTCCACTTACCCCCAACCTTTTTTGTGCACGGAATAAAGAATATGAATAATATAAATATGAATACTTCGACCACATGGAAGATTGCTAAACAGACTTAGCTATTCAACAAACAAGAAGATATTGAAATATCATCAAACTATCGTGAATCTAGGTACAATACCGCCCTTTTATTACTTTTTTGACGATATTTTGATTCATCTTCAAGGGTCACTGCCTTCGAGTTGTAGAAACAGTCTAATCAATAAGACATTGTAATTTTTATCCAATTAACTTTTACTTTTTCCATCTACTATATCTTTGAAATAAATAATTGTTCCAACGGGCGAGATCAGCAGACATAGCTGAGGGGCGAAGATAGCTGCGATGTGGACTCTCTGAGGAAGAGAGAGACAACTCAACACACTGCTCTCACATGCGGAGTTGATTGCTACTCGAATGGTTTCATCACCTGAGTAGGCAAACATCCTTCAACGTAAAAAAAAACAACTTATTTTCTCGTTTTCTTGTGCTGAGTTAAACGCATTGAAAGAGTATTCCAAAATACTATACACTTTTTCTGTGTCGTGCCTTGTTAATGCGTTGGTGTGTAGGAGATGGTCCGAACCGGACGTTTCGCTTTAGAAAAGCATCATCAGTGAGAATAATTCACCTAAGAGGTTGGTGAAATGAAGGCGGTAGCAGTGTTATTGTAGAACACTAGCTAAAAAAAACAACTTAAGAGATACTAGACGTTTTCACAAATGAAAAATTGTTTATTGTTTATGGTTTATTTTTTGTATTGAAATAAATTGTATTGAAAGACGTGCAAATTAATGTAAATATATAGTCATATTGAAAAACGAAATAAGAACCTCGGTAAAACATTTATGGTTAAATTTTACAAAAGCCCCCCCCCGGCAGAATTTTATTCAAACCCCCCGCTTTCTAAAATTCAATTGATTTACATTTTTTTTGAAAAGTACAATTCAATCACGGATTAAGGGAAAAAGTACGATTTAATCACAAATTAAGGACAAAAGTTGTATATGGAAGCATAAAAGAACCCGGTATATGATGATGCAGCACCCTATAAGGACCGGGTTAAGAAGTGGGGGGGGGGGCTAAAGTATCACAGAATTTCCTCGTCCGGTGTGGGAGCTAAAGTAAAATTTAACCAAGTGTATAAGTTATATATCGCGAAACTTCGTTTTGCAGAGTTAACTTAATTTTCTCAAAAGATTCGAGAATAATAAGCTATCGAATCTTTCAAGATTTTCAAATGATTTTGTCAGACTTACTGCTTTGCATGACGGAGACAAAGTGAAAAAGAGAGGCAGAGATATAAAAAAATTCTTCCAAAAGTTTTAAAGCAGGTAGACGGGTTTCTCAATTTAGGTAGACAATTAACGAAATCGGGTAGAAATTTATGTTAAGCCCCATAAATATTCACCAACATAAAACTTCATGTCGCTTCAGAATACCCTTCTCTCTCTTTTCCATTTCCTTTCCGTTCTCCAAGTTCTTTTCTTCTGAAGGCGCTCTTCGAGGTCTTCGAGGTCCCCTTTCTCCTTGCACGGCTGCAAATCTCTGTTTACTACGCATAGAGAAAGGGAAAGTAAATATAATGTATAATGGG
Organism: Allodiplogaster pararmata; assembly: GCA_964056735.1. Taxonomy (NCBI): domain Eukaryota; kingdom Metazoa; phylum Nematoda; class Chromadorea; order Rhabditida; family Diplogasteridae; genus Allodiplogaster; species Allodiplogaster pararmata. Next base: position 43,383,200 of record OZ057403.1, read on the forward strand.
TATATTAAGGGTTTTAATGTTGAAAAAACTTTGCTTAATAAAAACTTCGAAAGCCCCTTCCCACCATGTAAAATTGTATTTTTTTATTTTGAAAATTTCTTCTTCTTCTTCTTAGCGTTGTCCCGCGCCGGCCGAGGTCGGAGTAGGGTCCGCTGTACGGCTTCTAGCTCTCCAGAAACATCTGTCCGTTGCATCTTCCGAGTGGAGTCTTGCAAGGCGCAGGTCTTGGTTGAGCGTATCCATATATCTTGTCTTCGGTTTGCCTCGAGGGCGTTTGCCTGGTACTTCCATGTCAAGGGCGTGTCTTGCGATGTTGGTCGCGTCTCTTCGCATCACGTGTCCATACCATCTAACTCTCCCTTCTCGCATCTTGTCTTGTATTGGGGCAACGCCGAGTCTCCCTCTCACAATCGTGTTACGCACACAATCTAGGCGAGTCAGTCCTAGTGTCCAGCGTAACATTTTCATCTCATTCGTGTGGATAATGTTCTCGGTTATACGCGTTGTAGGCCAGGTCTCCGTCGAATAGAGAAGCACGGGACGGATTGCTGTTTTATACATCTTTCCGCGTATGCCAGCTGTGATATTCCTATCACAGAGGACACCTGCAGCTTCTCTCCATTTCATCCAAGCTGCATTTACTCTTTGGCGTGCCGCTGCATTTGTTGACGTGTCTGAGGAGATGATAGAACCAAGGTACTTGAATTCGAAGGTCTTCGGGAGCGGTTCACCGCTGATGTGAACAGTTCCCGTCGTTTGCACTCCGATTTCCTGGTACTCGGTCTTCTTGATATTGAGGCGTAAGCCATGCCTACTAAGAGCGTCATTCCATTCTTGGGTGCGTTTCTCGATTTCGGCACGTGTAGGAGCAGCAAGGAGAATGTCGTCGGCGTATGCGATGGTTGACGGAGCCGGAGTCAGTAGAGGACGCGTAACGGTATCCATAACCAAAATGAAGAGAAGGGGAGACAAAGCACTCCCTTGGTGCACTCCAACGTTTACTGCGAATGGCTCTGTGATGCCGACCGGAGTTCTGACAGTACTCTTTGAATCATCGTACATCGCCATTGTCCATCGAATGTACTCTTCAGGAACCTGATGATCGCGCAATGCATATGAAATAAGATCATGGGGGACTCTGTCGAACGCCTTTTCCAAATCGAGGTAGGTCAGATGGAGAGGTGATCTTTTCTCTGCGTGCTTCTCGACGAGTAAACGGAGTGCAAATATTGCATCTGTTGTGCCTCTTCCGTTCACAAACCCGCATTGCTGAGCTGGAATATCGACGATATCTCGTATGCGTGAATCCAGTATCCTCTCAAATATCTTCATAGTGTGGTTGAGAAGGCGTATTGGACGGTAGTTGCTGCACACTCTGGCATCGCCTTTTCCTTTGAAGACTGGAACGGTCGTGGAGTAGCGCCAGATATGTGGAATTTGGCCTTGCTTTACGATGGTGTTGAACAGGTGCACGAGATGTGCTAGTCCAACATCACCCGCAAGTTTCCAGGCTTCGGTGGCTATGTCGTCCGGTCCAGCCGCTTTCCCAGTCTTCATCTTAGAGAGTGCCTTCTTCACTTCCTCGGCCGTGATGGTTGGCACGGGTCCTTGTATGGCGTGGGAAGTAGGGATGGGAGGGTGCTCAAACTCTTGGCCGCTCATTTCTTCGAAATGTTCGCGCCACCTGTTTCTGACTTTTAAAGGGTCAGTGACGAGCTTCCCTTGTTTGTCCCTTATCGTGGCTGCTCTCTGGATGTCCAAGGTGTTGCGGTGTCGAGCCTTGGCAAGCCGATAGATGGCTTTATCGCCTCCTGGTTGGTTCATCTTCTCATAGAGATCGCGGAAGTAGGAGGCTTTTGAAACTGCGACAGCTCTTTTGGCGGCTTTCTTGGCTGAGCTGTATGCAGCGCGGTCGTCAGCCTCATTTGACGTCCTCCATCTCTTGTAGGCATTCTTTTTCGCCTTGATCGCATCCTGAACTTCGGAGGTGAAAAACCAGGTGTCTTTCTCGATTCTTGGCTTTCCGGGTTTCGTCTTTCCGAGGATGCTTGCGGCGGGTGCTCTGATGCTGTCTTCAAGAAGCTTCCAATGTTCATTTATGTCCTCTGGAAACTGCTTGTAGAGTGCAGGAGGGAGTAGATTGCGATGGATGATGTGCATGAGAGAGAGACGTTCTGCTTTCCCAGTCGAGCGCCACCATTTGACACGTGTGCATTCAGGATTACGAGAAGGCTGTTTCTTCGACTTCAATACGCTGTAGTCCATAAAGAGAGGGTGGTGCTGAGATGCAACATGGTCTGATGGAATGACCTTTGCATCTTTCGCGTTCCGCAGCTTTGCTCTCAGGATTAACCAAAAGTCAATTTGACTCTGATTTCTTCCGCTCTCGTATGTGAGTCCGTGAGATCGTCTCTTTTTGAAAAAGGAGTTCACGACTGCTAGATCGCATCGAGCACAGAAGTCAAGTAGCCGTTGACCCTCAGCATTGATCGTTCCGATTCCATGTCCTCCATGTTCTCTCTCACGACCTCGTCGATCTGAACCGATGTGAGCGTTAAAATCTCCGCCGATTAAGATGTCTTCATGAGACTCTCGGAGTTTGATAACTTCCTCTAGAGAGTCGTAGAAGTCCTCCTTATCAGCGTCGCTACATCCTTGTTGAGGTGCATATGCTGAGACGACAAGGAAGTGATTGTTGGACGAAGAAATTCGGACGGCCATGACTCGATCTGTAGAGCGAATGACTTCGGTTACATCATCAGCAATTTTCGAGGAGAGGATAATGCCAACACCATTTCTTGTTGATGACGTGCCATGGTATATCAGCTTGTATCCGTCTCCTATCGGCTTCGACTTGCTTCCTCTCCATTTCGTTTCCTGTACAGCAGCAATGTCAACCCTTCTTGCTTCTAGCATTGCGGCCAGCTCTCTACTGCGTCCCGTCAGTGTTCCAACATTCAATGTGACGAGGCGAATTTGGGCTGTACGCCGCGCAGACATACCCCGCCCATGGGTAGCTGCCTGTCCTCGCATATTTGACGGTCCTAGCGGACAAGGTAAGACCGCGTCGCTTCCGGGGGACGCCCTAGCTTTGGTGATATATCTTGAAGAACTTGAAGCCATGGTTTACAACAAGGGTATTCATGCGATCGGCCTGTTGAGTGGATGGTCAATCCAGCCTGGCATCGCGGAACGTGTTTGTCGGGAGTTCCTGCTAATCCTTGACCGTAGAAAAGCAGAAGATTAATCGAAAAAAACGCCTCGACTCGTGTGGCCTGGACTAACCCCTCTCCGCCTGGCCAACTGGCGGATAGAACCACTGCCGGAAGTGGACTCGTCCAAAGGGGGCCCAATTTTAGCCTCACTCAGAACGTCGTGATTCCGGCAATCACGGTAGTAGGGCTGAGTGAGTTTACACCTTCCCACCGACTTTGAGGTATTGGGGCTAGGGAAGGTTTTATTTTTGAAAATTAACAACAAAAAAACCCGCAGAGTTGTATTTTACCTACTTTCTAGAATACTTTCGATTAAATATTTTGCCTAACATTAAAATTAGCATTAATTTTATAGATTCAATTAACTCTTGGGGAAAAGTATTATGTAATTACGAATTGAGAAAAACAAGGAAAATAGTCTACGGAGGAATAAAACAGCACAATATATCGTCATGCAGCGTCGTGTATCGCCCTGGTCTATGAGCTAGAAGTATCGCCCTGGTCTATGAGCTAGAAGTATCGCCCTGGTCTATGAGCTAGAAGTATCGCCCTGGTCTATGAGCTAGAAGTATCGCCCTGGTCTATGAGCTAGAAGTATCGCCCTGGTCTATGAGCTAGAAGTATCGCCCTGGTCTATGAGCTAGAAGTATCGCCCTGGTCTATGAGCTAGAAGTATCGCCCTGGTCTATGAGCTAGAAGTATCGCCCTGGTCTATGAGCTAGAAGTATCGCCCTGGTCTATGAGCTAGAAGTATCGCCCTGGTCTATGAGCTAGAAGTATCGCCCTGGTCTATGAGCTAGAAGTATCGCCCTGGCCTATGAGCTAGAAGTATCGCCCTGGTCTATGAGCTAGAAGTATCGCCCTGGCCTATGAGCTAGAAGTATCGCCCTGGTCTATGAGCTAGAAGTATCGCCCTGGTCTATGAGCTAGAAGTATCGCCCTGGCCTATGAGCTAGAAGTATCGCCCTGGTCTATGAGCTAGAAGTATCGCCCTGGCCTATGAGCTAGAAGTATCGCCCTGGTCTATGAGCTAGAAGTATCGCCCTGGTCTATGAGCTAGAAGTATCGCCCTGGTCTATGAGCTAGAAGTATCGCCCTGGTCTATGAGCTAGAAGTATCGCCCTGGTCTATGAGCTAGAAGTATCGCCCTGGTCTATGAGCTAGAAGTATCGCCCTGGTCTATGAGCTAGAAGTATCGCCCTGCTCTATGAGCTAGAAGTATCGCCCTGGCCTATGAGCTAGAAGTATCGCCCTGGTCTATGAGCTAGAAGTATCGCCCTGGCCTATGAGCTAGAAGTATCGCCCTGGTCTATGAGCTAGAAGTATCGCCCTGGTCTATGAGCTAGAAGTATCGCCCTGGTCTATGAGCTAGAAGTATCGCCCTGGTCTATGAGCTAGAAGTATCGCCCTGGTCTATGAGCTAGAAGTATCGCCCTGGTCTATGAGCTAGAAGTATCGCCCTGGTCTATGAGCTAGAAGTATCGCCCTGGTCTATGAGCTAGAAGTATCGCCCTGGTCTATGAGCTAGAAGTATCGCCCTGGCCTATGAGCTAGAAGTATCGCCCTGGTCTATGAGCTAGAAGTATCGCCCTGGCCTATGAGCTAGAAGTATCGCCCTGGTCTATGAGCTAGAAGTATCGCCCTGGTCTATGAGCTAGAAGTATCGCCCTGGTCTATGAGCTAGAAGTATCGCCCTGGTCTATGAGCTAGAAGTATCGCCCTGGCCTATGAGCTAGAAGTATCGCCCTGGTCTATGAGCTAGAAGTATCGCCCTGGTCTATGAGCTAGAAGTATCGCCCTGGTCTATGAGCTAGAAGTATCGCCCTGGTCTATGAGCTAGAAGTATCGCCCTGGTCTATGAGCTAGAAGTATCGCCCTGGTCTATGAGCTAGAAGTATCGCCCTGGTCTATGAGCTAGAAGTATCGCCCTGGTCTATGAGCTAGAAGTATCGCCCTGGTCTATGAGCTAGAAGTATCGCCCTGGCCTATGAGCTAGAAGTATCGCCCTGGTCTATGAGCTAGAAGTATCGCCCTGGCCTATGAGCTAGAAGTATCGCCCTGGTCTATGAGCTAGAAGTATCGCCCTGGTCTATGAGCTAGAAGTATCGCCCTGGTCTATGAGCTAGAAGTATCGCCCTGGCCTATGAGCTAGAAGTATCGCCCTGGTCTATGAGCTAGAAGTATCGCCCTGGCCTATGAGCTAGAAGTATCGCCCTGGTCTATGAGCTAGAAGTATCGCCCTGGCCTATGAGCTAGAAGTATCGCCCTGGTCTATGAGCTAGAAGTATCGCCCTGGTCTATGAGCTAGAAGTATCGCCCTGGTCTATGAGCTAGAAGTATCGCCCTGGTCTATGAGCTAGAAGTATCGCCCTGGCCTATGAGCTAGAAGTATCGCCCTGGTCTATGAGCTAGAAGTATCGCCCTGGTCTATGAGCTAGAAGTATCGCCCTGGTCTATGAGCTAGAAGTATCGCCCTGGTCTATGAGCTAGAAGTATCGCCCTGGTCTATGAGCTAGAAGTATCGCCCTGGTCTATGAGCTAGAAGTATCGCCCTGGTCTATGAGCTAGAAGTATCGCCCTGGTCTATGAGCTAGAAGTATCGCCCTGGTCTATGAGCTAGAAGTATCGCCCTGGCCTATGAGCTAGAAGTATCGCCCTGGTCTATGAGCTAGAAGTATCGCCCTGGCCTATGAGCTAGAAGTATCGCCCTGGTCTATGAGCTAGAAGTATCGCCCTGGTCTATGAGCTAGAAGTATCGCCCTGGTCTATGAGCTAGAAGTATCGCCCTGGCCTATGAGCTAGAAGTATCGCCCTGGTCTATGAGCTAGAAGTATCGCCCTGGCCTATGAGCTAGAAGTATCGCCCTGGTCTATGAGCTAGAAGTATCGCCCTGGCCTATGAGCTAGAAGTATCGCCCTGGTCTATGAGCTAGAAGTATCGCCCTGGTCTATGAGCTAGAAGTATCGCCCTGGTCTATGAGCTAGAAGTATCGCCCTGGTCTATGAGCTAGAAGTATCGCCCTGGCCTATGAGCTAGAAGTATCGCCCTGGTCTATGAGCTAGAAGTATCGCCCTGGTCTATGAGCTAGAAGTATCGCCCTGGTCTATGAGCTAGAAGTATCGCCCTGGTCTATGAGCTAGAAGTATCGCCCTGGTCTATGAGCTAGAAGTATCGCCCTGGTCTATGAGCTAGAAGTATCGCCCTGGTCTATGAGCTAGAAGTATCGCCCTGGTCTATGAGCTAGAAGTATCGCCCTGGTCTATGAGCTAGAAGTATCGCCCTGGTCTATGAGCTAGAAGTATCGCCCTGGTCTATGAGCTAGAAGTATCGCCCTGGCCTATGAGCTAGAAGTATCGCCCTGGTCTATGAGCTAGAAGTATCGCCCTGGCCTATGAGCTAGAAGTATCGCCCTGGTCTATGAGCTAGAAGTATCGCCCTGGCCTATGAGCTAGAAGTATCGCCCTGGTCTATGAGCTAGAAGTATCGCCCTGGTCTATGAGCTAGAAGTATCGCCCTGGTCTATGAGCTAGAAGTATCGCCCTGGCCTATGAGCCAGAAGTATCGCCCTGGTCTATGAGCTAGAAGTATCGCCCTGGCCTATGAGCTAGAAGTATCGCCCTGGTCTATGAGCTAGAAGTATCGCCCTGGCCTATGAGCTAGAAGTATCGCCCTGGTCTATGAGCTAGAAGTATCGCCCTGGTCTATGAGCTAGAAGTATCGCCCTGGTCTATGAGCTAGAAGTATCGCCCTGGTCTATGAGCTAGAAGTATCGCCCTGGCCTATGAGCTAGAAGTATCGCCCTGGTCTATGAGCTAGAAGTATCGCCCTGGTCTATGAGCTAGAAGTATCGCCCTGGTCTATGAGCTAGAAGTATCGCCCTGGTCTATGAGCTAGAAGTATCGCCCTGGTCTATGAGCTAGAAGTATCGCCCTGGTCTATGAGCTAGAAGTATCGCCCTGGTCTATGAGCTAGAAGTATCGCCCTGGTCTATGAGCTAGAAGTATCGCCCTGGTCTATGAGCTAGAAGTATCGCCCTGGCCTATGAGCTAGAAGTATCGCCCTGGTCTATGAGCTAGAAGTATCGCCCTGGCCTATGAGCTAGAAGTATCGCCCTGGTCTATGAGCTAGAAGTATCGCCCTGGTCTATGAGCTAGAAGTATCGCCCTGGTCTATGAGCTAGAAGTATCGCCCTGGCCTATGAGCTAGAAGTATCGCCCTGGTCTATGAGCTAGAAGTATCGCCCTGGCCTATGAGCTAGAAGTATCGCCCTGGTCTATGAGCTAGAAGTATCGCCCTGGCCTATGAGCTAGAAGTATCGCCCTGGTCTATGAGCTAGAAGTATCGCCCTGGTCTATGAGCTAGAAGTATCGCCCTGGTCTATGAGCTAAAAGTATCGCCCTGGTCTATGAGCTAGAAGTATCGCCCTGGCCTATGAGCTAGAAGTATCGCCCTGGTCTATGAGCTAGAAGTATCGCCCTGGTCTATGAGCTAGAAGTATCGCCCTGTTCTATGAGCTAGAAGTATCGCCCTGGTCTATGAGCTAGAAGTATCGCCCTGGTCTATGAGCTAGAAGTATCGCCCTGGTCTATGAGCTAGAAGTATCGCCCTGGTCTATGAGCTAGAAGTATCGCCCTGGTCTATGAGCTAGAAGTATCGCCCTGGTCTATGAGCTAGAAGTATCGCCCTGGCCTATGAGCTAGAAGTATCGCCCTGGTCTATGAGCTAGAAGTATCGCCCTGGCCTATGAGCTAGAAGTATCGCCCTGGTCTATGAGCTAGAAGTATCGCCCTGGTCTATGAGCTAGAAGTATCGCCCTGGCCTATGAGCTAGAAGTATCGCCCTGGTCTATGAGCTAGAAGTATCGCCCTGGCCTATGAGCTAGAAGTATCGCCCTGGTCTATGAGCTAGAAGTATCGCCCTGGCCTATGAGCTAGAAGTATCGCCCTGGTCTATGAGCTAGAAGTATCGCCCTGGTCTATGAGCTAGAAGTATCGCCCTGGTCTATGAGCTAGAAGTATCGCCCTGGTCTATGAGCTAGAAGTATCGCCCTGGTCTATGAGCTAGAAGTATCGCCCTGGTCTATGAGCTAGAAGTATCGCCCTGGTCTATGAGCTAGAAGTATCGCCCTGGTCTATGAGCTAGAAGTATCGCCCTGGTCTATGAGCTAGAAGTATCGCCCTGGTCTATGAGCTAGAAGTATCGCCCTGGCCTATGAGCTAGAAGTATCGCCCTGGTCTATGAGCTAGAAGTATCGCCCTGGCCTATGAGCTAGAAGTATCGCCCTGGTCTATGAGCTAGAAGTATCGCCCTGGTCTATGAGCTAGAAGTATCGCCCTGGTCTATGAGCTAGAAGTATCGCCCTGGCCTATGAGCTAGAAGTATCGCCTGGTCTATGAGCTAGAAGTATCGCCCTGGTCTATGAGCTAGAAGTATCGCCCTGGTCTATGAGCTAGAAGTATCGCCCTGGCCTATGAGCTAGAAGTATCGCCCTGGTCTATGAGCTAGAAGTATCGCCCTGGCCTATGAGCTAGAAGTATCGCCCTGGTCTATGAGCTAGAAGTATCGCCCTGGCCTATGAGCTAGAAGTATCGCCCTGGTCTATGAGCTAGAAGTATCGCCCTGGTCTATGAGCTAGAAGTATCGCCCTGGTCTATGAGCTAGAAGTATCGCCCTGGTCTATGAGCTAGAAGTATCGCCCTGGCCTATGAGCTAGAAGTATCGCCCTGGTCTATGAGCTAGAAGTATCGCCCTGGTCTATGAGCTAGAAGTATCGCCCTGGTCTATGAGCTAGAAGTATCGCCCTGGTCTATGAGCTAGAAGTATCGCCCTGGTCTATGAGCTAGAAGTATCGCCCTGGTCTATGAGCTAGAAGTATCGCCCTGGTCTATGAGCTAGAAGTATCGCCCTGGTCTATGAGCTAGAAGTATCGCCCTGGTCTATGAGCTAGAAGTATCGCCCTGGCCTATGAGCTAGAAGTATCGCCCTGGTCTATGAGCTAGAAGTATCGCCCTGGCCTATGAGCTAGAAGTATCGCCCTGGTCTATGAGCAAGAAGTATCGCCCTGGTCTATGAGCTAGAAGTATCGCCCCTGGTCTATGAGCTAGAAGTATCGCCCTGGCCTATGAGCTAGAAGTATCGCCCTGGTCTATGAGCTAGAAGTATCGCCCTGGCCTATGAGCTAGAAGTATCGCCCTGGTCTATGAGCTAGAAGTATCGCCCTGGCCTATGAGCTAGAAGTATCGCCCTGGTCTATGAGCTAGAAGTATCGCCCTGGTCTATGAGCTAGAAGTATCGCCCTGGTCTATGAGCTAGAAGTATCGCCCTGGTCTATGAGCTAGAAGTATCGCCCTGGCCTATGAGCTAGAAGTATCGCCCTGGTCTATGAGCTAGAAGTATCGCCCTGGTCTATGAGCTAGAAGTATCGCCCTGGTCTATGAGCTAGAAGTATCGCCCTGGTCTATGAGCTAGAAGTATCGCCCTGGTCTATGAGCTAGAAGTATCGCCCTGGTCTATGAGCTAGAAGTATCGCCCTGGTCTATGAGCTAGAAGTATCGCCCTGGTCTATGAGCTAGAAGTATCGCCCTGGTCTATGAGCTAGAAGTATCGCCCTGGCCTATGAGCTAGAAGTATCGCCCTGGTCTATGAGCTAGAAGTATCGCCCTGGCCTATGAGCTAGAAGTATCGCCCTGGTCTATGAGCTAGAAGTATCGCCCTGGTCTATGAGCTAGAAGTATCGCCCTGGTCTATGAGCTAGAAGTATCGCCCTGGCCTATGAGCTAGAAGTATCGCCCTGGTCTATGAGCTAGAAGTATCGCCCTGGCCTATGAGCTAGAAGTATCGCCCTGGTCTATGAGCTAGAAGTATCGCCCTGGCCTATGAGCTAGAAGTATCGCCCTGGTCTATGAGCTAGAAGTATCGCCCTGGTCTATGAGCTAGAAGTATCGCCCTGGTCTATGAGCTAGAAGTATCGCCCTGGTCTATGAGCTAGAAGTATCGCCCTGGCCTATGAGCTAGAAGTATCGCCCTGGTCTATGAGCTAGAAGTATCGCCCTGGTCTATGAGCTAGAAGTATCGCCCTGGTCTATGAGCTAGAAGTATCGCCCTGGTCTATGAGCTAGAAGTATCGCCCTGGTCTATGAGCTAGAAGTATCGCCCTGGTCTATGAGCTAGAAGTATCGCCCTGGTCTATGAGCTAGAAGTATCGCCCTGGTCTATGAGCTAGAAGTATCGCCCTGGTCTATGAGCTAGAAGTATCGCCCTGGTCTATGAGCTAGAAGTATCGCCCTGGCCTATGAGCTAGAAGTATCGCCCTGGTCTATGAGCTAGAAGTATCGCCCTGGCCTATGAGCTAGAAGTATCGCCCTGGTCTATGAGCTAGAAGTATCGCCCTGGTCTATGAGCTAGAAGTATCGCCCTGGTCTATGAGCTAGAAGTATCGCCCTGGCCTATGAGCTAGAAGTATCGCCCTGGTCTATGAGCTAGAAGTATCGCCCTGGCCTATGAGCTAGAAGTATCGCCCTGGTCTATGAGCTAGAAGTATCGCCCTGGCCTATGAGCTAGAAGTATCGCCCTGGTCTATGAGCTAGAAGTATCGCCCTGGTCTATGAGCTAGAAGTATCGCCCTGGTCTATGAGCTAGAAGTATCGCCCTGGTCTATGAGCTAGAAGTATCGCCCTGGCCTATGAGCTAGAAGTATCGCCCTGGTCTATGAGCTAGAAGTATCGCACAATTTTTTTTGTGAATTTTCTCCTCTTAGGGGGCTTAAGTAAGTTCTAACCGTGTCATGTATGTACATATCTATAGAGGGTGAAGTGTATGAAGGCGTGCATGGAAAAGGGAGAGAGAGAGAGAGAGAGAGAGAGAGAGAGAGAGAGAGAGAGAGAGAGAGAGAGAGAGAGAGAGAGAGAGAGAGAGAGAGAGAGAGAGAGAGAGAGAGAGAGAGAGAGAGAGGGGAGAGAGAGAGAGAGAGAAAGACAGAGGTAGAATGCAATTGAATAACGAGCAAAGACAAATAACCTTCAGGCCTCATGGATAGTCGCAAGCACTTGGCTATTCTGCACGCGGGGCACCAGTTGCGCCGCGACTTGTCTACCAGACAGTTGTTCAGCCCCGCTGCCGATGGAAGCAGGTTCTCTTTCAGTTAAATTAAGTCGCGCAACTTTAAGAGCGATGAACATTGGCGGGAAATTAGAAAGGCATCTTGTTCTTTTTTTGCTGTGAATGTAAACTTCTTTTTTTGAAGCTTACATTCACAGCAGCTTATAAAAACTGGGACGGCATCAGGAGTCAGCGGCATATTTTGAAATGCAAGAAATGCGAAGTGCATTACTCCAGGTAAAAGCTGCGGTTAGAGTTCAAGTTTCAAATGAAAATCAATGAATGAGTTATTAAGTACTAATAAAAAAGTTAAAAACTACTTTATCTATTGTTCTTCCAAACTCAGTTTTTTTTTAATTGAGACAACTGCATAGAGCAAATCTCCTTCTAAAAAAACTTAGCTTGGGCTTTGTTATGTGAATGCCGCCAGAACATCTACTCATCAAAAAATTGTAACCGATCCGTGAAGGATAACGATGTTAATCAGGATAATACACTCACTTATGCATTTGTAGGACATCTTTCGGCGGACGCTGCAAAAAGTTTCATATTGAAATAAGAGCCTTAAAACTTTTCCCTTTTATTTCGAGACTGTGAAGACGTTTTGAGACGCTAAGTATTTTGTTTGGAAAGCATTTTGGAAATACACTTAGTGCAATTGCACGATAGAACAAGGCGCGCTCGGTTGTTACATGGTCGCATCGGTAAGGATGAACATACGTAGCTGGACTTAACCCCGTTCCGAGGATCAGTTGTTCCGAATCAAAAAAATAATGAAAGCAATGACTCTACTATAACCATATGGGCAATCAATTATATTGTAGTAGATGTTTTCTCAAGACATGTTCTTCAAAAAACATTCTTAGAACCTCCTCTTGAAGAAGCAGCTGCAGCCATCGCAGGTCCACAGACCGTAGTGACGACCGTAGCTGCGATCACCACAAACTTCACATTCAATTGAAGAAGAGATTGGGCGGCCTGCAAGTCTAGAAGCTTAGCGTCCGAGTTGTGTTCTTCCAGGCTGATATTCCCAAATGTTTCTACAGTATAAACTGTAGAGGAGGGAAAGTGTCGAGAATCCAGAGAAAGAAAATTTCAAAGTCCGTTTTCATTCCCCAAAGAAGGTCGACTCCGATACTTTTTTGTTACAATGACTACTACTCGTCTTCACTTGAACTCTACATTCGCAGCGCTCGGATTAAAATTATCACGGGACTCTTCGACAATGGGAGGTCGAGGTATCAAATGAATGACAATGATTGTTCATAGCAGCGCCATAGTTGCCCACTCCATTCCTCTGTCCAAGTTCCCCACGATTTCTTGTTCCTGTTGTCAGCCATGTCAGTGACGACCTAATCAGTTATCCTTTGATGGTAAAAAAGTTTTGAATATCAAAATGTAGTTTATTAATTACTTTTGATGACGTTAACAATGAGATCAATCACGTTGATTTTGCTTAAGGAAAACTTAAAGGTTTCTGTAAGGAAATTAGGACCAACCCATGAGAGACGAGTAACTCGGCTCTAGTAGGTGACGAGATAGGAATGGAAGTGGAAGTGGTAGAAGCTAACTTCTCGGTGCGACTGCCTCCACCATCGGTTGTCATCTGATACAAGTCTCTGCTTCTGTCTCGCAGCTCCTGAATAAGCGATGAGCGAAATCTTATCTCAGTCTTTTTCACATATTGCCTTCTGACGACTTACCTTTTTTCCTCTTTTCTGGTGTCCATATTTTCTGAAGAATCTCTCCAGAGCTTATGTTAGTGTATTCTGTCTCAGTTGAGATCTACAATTGTGAGTAAATCAAGGTATCAGAATGTGGATATCGAGAAGGTGCTATGGCTGACACTCTTTATCTTCATACTGTGTCTGCCTCTCTGCCCAGCCCTGCTCACTATCTTTCATTTCACCAAACAACCGGCAGACATCAACTCTGTAACCTTATACGGGTGAATAACCAATTGACTTCTAACACGACTCGTTGAGAGCAAAAGAAGGGCTTTTCGTTTGTGTTGGCTGTAAAGAAGCGTGTTTGCGCAGACATACAGCTGGAAAATCAGAATTTTGCCGCAGATAGTATAAAACATAGATATTTACTTTCTTTTCTTTCCCTTTCAACACAGCAGAGATGGTCGCTTGCATAAATTCATCTTAGGAGATACTGATTCATTAGATTGTTTAATTGGTGCATGGACTTTCGCTTTTCTCAGATATATCTTCCACGATTCGATTTAACATTTCTGAGGTGAAACGTGAGCGGTCTTTCAAACAAATAGCAACGCTGAACTTGCTCACTTCTAAGTCAAAGTTGTCTCTTTTATAATTCTATCTTTTCCAATTCACGAGTATATTTTTGTATCTTTAACTAAAATAAGAAGAATTCACAAGTATATTTCATAGCACACATCATTTATCAGTACTAAATGAGAACCTCTTTATATTATACGCCCAGGATGTTGAAGTGTTCACTGTATTTCCATCAGTTCGGAAAGAAACTCTCGAAAATATTCAGAAATTCCGTTTTGTTGTTCTCTCTAATTTTCTTATCATGTGAACAAGTGATACTTAAAACAACCAGGACTATGGATTGAATTTTTCGTAGCTTGAAGCCACTCTTCAAAGTCAGGCAGAACTATTGTACTAAATGTTTGGGTATCGCGACAGTTTGTTACACGCCCTTCACAGATTTTTTCGCTTAGGCTCAATTAAAATGTATGCTGACGAGGCCGTACGGCTTAGGAAAGAGACCGCATGAAAAAATTTCTTACTTTCTTGATTCTTTGTCTATTCACTGCTTAAATTTGTCAAAAAAACAGTAGTTGAAACACTCTAAAAACAAAAGCAAAAAGCCTGTAACAAACTGTCGTGTAACAAAGTGTCATGGATCCAAATGTTTGACCTTATCGGCGTTACATATTGCCCTAAATGTTTGACCTCATCGGCGTTACTAAAAGAAACTTTCAAAATGGTGGATCACTTTTAAGAAAAGGCTTTTATCACCATTCTCTCAATTTTGGTGGAATTAAGGTAGCAATAATCCAATAAGAAGCGCTCTTCCATTCTAGATATGCAAAACAACGGCCTGCTTTCCCAACCTAAACCTTCTTCACTACGTCATCTCGATATAAATGCAGGCAAAGGTTTGCGCTAAAATACACCACATTGTTGATGCCCTAAGAACGTCTCTGAAGAGAGCTTGGGGCAATCTTTACTCAGATTACCTTCAAGCCGTGATAAGACTATAATTCTTAAATTATGAGCCCACTTTGAATGGATGTACTTGATGTTGGAAAATAAGACTTGCTTAATTAAAATTAGGAGCTTTTTTATTGTTTGAGAAATCAATTAAGAACCAAATTGCAATTATATATTTTATCTACACTTGTCAGTGCAAAAACAAACATTCAAAAACCACAGATAACAATGGTGTCTTTAAGAAGCAAAGAAAAAAAAGAAATGAAATCTAAGACAATTCTTGTAACAATTTATTACAGAGCGCGTCATATGTAGTGTCTAATAATTACATCCATATGTCTGCTGATTCGAAACGGAAAGACTAAAGTGTATCAATGATATTGATGACAGCTTTTTTAAAAACGTGTTCACTCGGAACATTCAACACATCTCTCGATAATCTAGTGAACATACGTGCTACCCTTAATGAGAAACAATGGAAACGAGCCGTATTCTGTGTTGCTTCGACATACAAACCGTTAACATTTGTCCGTGTAATCGGAACCCATTTGAAGAACTTTTCCTTCGCGACAATGGAACTATTGTTGTAAATTTTCCAACCCATCATAAGATCCGCGACTTTCCGCCTGTCTATCAAGGAAGAAAGACCTAGGTTAGCCAATCGACAAGAATAAGAAGGAAGTGCACGTGGATAATCAGGATTAGGAAAGCATCGGTAGTATACAATACGAGTAAAAGCTTCAAGTACTTTCTCGATAATTTTGCAGTCTTTTTTATAATATGGATTCCAGAAGCAAGATGCAAATTCTAGATGAGGAAGTATATATGTGGAAAAGCATTTGAGTAGAATAACTGGGTCGTTGATGAGAACAGCACGGAGGAGTGAATACATGGCTGCCGTTGCTTTGCTCACTCGATCTTCAACAGCTGGGCCTCTGCGCAATGATGAGACAACTTGTACTCCCAGGTCGCGAACTTGGTTGACACGTGATAACAGAACATGGCAGATTGAATAGGAGGCGATGAGAGATTGGTACCCTATATGCAGATGAAGAGTTTTACTGGGAGACAAGGAGAGTTGATTACATTCACACCAAACAGTAATAGCATCGAGTGCAAGTTGTAGTTCTTGACTTCGCTCTAAAAAGGTATCTTTGTTATAAGACACATACACTTTAATATCATCGGCAAATGCTTGGAAATGCACATTAGGGAATTGAGCTAGTACATGGTTCAAATCAGTTATGTATAAGATGAATAGCAGGGGTACAAGGACAGAACCCTGGGGAACCCCTGATGTCACATTAAATTGAGGAGAACGAGTCCTACCAATGCGAACTGAAAAAGTGCGATCTGTCAAGAAGGATTCCAGAAACAATAACAATTGAGATGGTATACCATAATGTCTACACTTGTAGAGAAGCTTAGGAATACTAATTGTATCGAAAGCTCGAGAAAAATCGAGATATATGACATCGGTGGAAAGTCCACTCCCTAGCGCTCTCGTCCAGTCTTCCTCACACATCAATAAATTGGTGACAACAGAAGCCTTCTCTCGAAAACCGTGCTGATAATTAGACAACACATCGAATCTTTCTAGATGCTCTATAATAGTCTTACGAAGTAGGCGCTCTATTGTCTTCGATGCAGGGGACAATATCGATATGGGCCTATAGGAAGAAGGAGACGAGGGTTCTTTGCCTTGTTTAGGAATTGCGGTCACAAAAGAATGCTTCCAAATAGCAGGAGTCGAAGATGTGATAAGACAGAAGTTGTATATGTGGGATAGAGGAACCGAAAGCGAAGAATGACACATTTTGAACAAAAGCTGAGGAATTCCATCGGCACCGGTACTACCCGTGTATTTCAATTTAGACAAAGCACGTGAAACAGTATACGGAAGAAAGATACTTAGATTAGCTTGTGGAAGAATGGGATCTCCAGCGGGGCGGGGTAACAAACCGTCATCATGGGTAAAGGAAGAGGCAAACTCAGCTGCTAGTAAGTCACATTTACTTTGAGAGTCAGTCAAAACAGAACCATTTCGATCAATGAGAAAACGAGGAGGATTGGGTTTGGGACGTGTGAGAGAAGAGATATGCCGGTACAAATTACGAGAGGATGTGAGCCTTTTCTTGAGGCAGTGCTTATTCCACTTGTTGATTTGTTTAAGTAGATCACAACTAGCTTTTTCATACAGTTTTCGAACAAGTGGGTAACGAATATTGCGAAATAGTGCATCTCGATAAGAGATCAAGCTACGAATATGGGGTGGATAGGCAGAGAAAGACGAGCGAGGGGCCTTCATTGGAACATACAAGGACAGAGCGTGGTGGAGGAATAGTAGGAAGCGAGAGTAAAGGTCATCTACACAAAAGAACATATCGAAAGCAGCTTCCCAATCTATAGAGGACAAGTAATCATTCAAAGCAGAAAAATCAGTTCGAGAATAGTCTGGAACATGTTCAACGTCGATACGGTCCAAGCATATATGTATATTGGTATCGAATCCTAAATGATCACAAGACGGAAATGAGGGAATAATACGGGACTCGGAGAAAAGAGAAGGATGAGATGTAACGAACCAGTCAAGTGATCGGTTTTGGCGCGTTGGGAGGCGGCACAGAAACGAGAGGTTGAAGGAGGAAATCAGAGAATGAATTATATTATCGGAAAGACTAACAGGAGGACTCAGGGAATCAGAATTGAAATCGCCCACCAGGAAGAAGGGATGATTAGATGTTGAGAAAAGGTCGGATAGAAAATCACAAAAAACTCTTGTCTGATCGGAACTATAACTGGGTGGACGGTAACACACAACAATTCGTAGAAAACAAATTGAAATAAGAACATCGATGGCTATGACTTCTGTACGAGAGAAATCTATTGCTGGCTTAGTAAAAGAGTATACATCACGAATAACAATGCAAACACCACCGCCTCTAGAGTCACGGTCCGTTCTCACAACAACATAAGGGAGATCTCCAACAATTTCACAATCCTTAATCCTACCATGGAGCCAAGTTTCGGACAACGCTACAATATCTGGCTGCTCAGCTTCTAGAAAAATTCGGAAGGCTGCTAGTTTATTACATATAGAGCGCATGTTAAAATAGAAGAACTTGAGAGAATTCTTACCCGGACATGATCTTAGTTTGACGGGAAAGAAGATAAAGGTCTAACAGTTTGCAGCCTCGAACGACGAATAGCGTCGGCTTCTGCTCTTGGTATCACTTCTCCATTGTAGACAACGACGTCTTTCCCCTCGGACACTAGTCTTCTTTTCTCTTGCCGAAGCAAGAACTCCTCTCGCATTTCTTTGGTCAGACTTGGCCGAATGAAAATGTTTCTGAAGCGGTTGTCATTCCGAAGTGAAGAGGCACGTGCGAGAAGTTGCCGCTGAAGTGACTTCGCTGGAAGAATGACCTTCAGCGGTCTGGAGGCCGGTCGCCCATTAGAGTTGTGATTGATACCCATCCGAAAATGGGCCAGTCCGTGAACAGCTACGCCAGCTGCGTCGAGTAGCGAGAGAACCAGAGCGTTGTCATGAGCTGTTTGTGAAGAAGGGAGAGCAGTAGGATCCGGATGTTCTGGAGCCTTTTCGATGACAATAGATCGGAGTCTTTTGTCCTCTTCAATTTCGTGCTGGATTAAGTCGACGGTGGGGGACTGAGTGGAATGTATATCTGATAGTTTCTTGATGACAACAGCGCACGTCTTCAGGAGTAGCAAGACGTGAGGAGGCAGGGAAGGCTTCTTTGCTTCTGATTCGGCAGAAATACAGCTGTCGAGTGCTGAAGTCAGAGCAGCAACTCCAGTAGGATCACAATCGTTGGAAGAAGTTTTTTCGGCTCGTCTTTTGGGAGGCATTTTTGGCAGTAAAGGCAGTAAGAGCACGGAAGAAATCGATACACAGAGCACTATGGACACTCACCGCTCGGTAGAGAGAACTGAGACAAGAATGAGAACTTGAAATAAATCTGCCTCACCCACCCTGTACACTTATCCATATAATCTCAAAATGTTTCAAGATTGTACAAACGGTATTACTTTTATAATAACCTTAACTGTTGGACGTAATCCAAGAATTTAACAGAAAAATCGTCGCTTTATCTTAGAATGCATATTTTCGTTTTTCTATCTGTCATTTCTCTTGCTTTCGAAGGTTTAACGTCGCTCGCGAAGGGTTATATAGGGATGATAAGTTTTTGAATTACAAACTTAACTCGTAATTACAAACTACACAAACTTAACTCGTAGTTTTTTGATGTAAAAATATTTTTTAACGTAAAAATAATATTTTACTAATTTTACAACAAAAATTTTTTTTCAAGAATGCTCAAAATGATCAGCTATGAAAAAATTTCTCGAAACCGTAGCGTTTATATATTTATATATAGACAATTTGGTAATTGTCCAGATCGACGTATACTCCACTACTTTTCTCCTTCGGGGGGCGGAGTCACGGATTTATGACTAATTTTTTTAATACGGTCTTGTTAGCGTAAACTATTACTAAGCCTAAGCGTATTTTAATGAAAAATAACGGAGAGGGATTAGAAAGAGAGGAAAATAAGAAAGAACAGGAGCAACATCCTGCAGCAAAATTCTTGGATTACGTCCAACAGTTAAGGTTATTATAAAAGTAATACCGTAGTCCATTTTTCTTCTCAAGGTAATTCGTGGTGAGACATTGGAGCGTTCAAAAAAATCCCGAGCAGAAAATCACTTAGCAAAGTGAAAAGTTGAATTTTAACGCTCCATTACTTAGACAATACAGAACTTCTTCACTCATTCTTCATCACATTTTCTGGTCACGCCATTCACGCCAGCTCATTACTAATGCGCTGGAAAGAGTGTTTGACGCACTATTATTGACCATTACTTTTGAACTTTGAACTTTTTATTACGCGAAAAGAATCACGTGGTAGATGCATACATTTTACACAATTTTATAGAGAATATTTAGATAATACATGGGTAAACACAAATGAAACTGAACAATGAATCCGAGCGTCTATAAATAGAATCGAGAGGATCTTATAGCGAAACTAAACTTCCTACAACTAATGCGAGGAGTTTTGAAGATTGAATTTAATGCGAGGATTGAATTTTTGCGAGGATTGAATTTTTAATTTTGAACCTCGGGTCGTGGAAAACTAAAAATTATAAAAACTTTGTCTTTTCTGAGAAAGAGTTACTCTACCAGACATAAGCTTTTTTAAGAGGAAAATCATTCGTTTTCCTTTTACTACTTAAGGTCTGAAGTCCAAGCTTAGAGTTTCTTATTTTATTATAAGGCATGTTACTGTAGGAGGTATTGAAGCAGCGATTGTATACTCGGCGAGTATAATAGTTCTGCACCTTTTCTAATGCCTGAATATCTTTCCTGGGATATGGGGAGAAAGCTGGTGTACAGTTCTCGGGAATCGATCGTATATACATAGAATAAGCTCTGGTTAAAACATCAGAGTTTTTTATTTCAAAACTTCAAGTGTGAGATAAGCTTTAGTAAGAGCTTTTTTAGCAATAAAAGAACAATGCTTACTAAAAGATAGCTTTGTATCAATTGAGAAACTGAGATCGCGAACGTTATAAACGTAAGGTATTGGGATACAATTGAGAGAGTAAGGATAGTGAGGGCTTCTGATGTAAAAAATTCTCAAGCATGAACATTTCTTAGAAGCTAAACGGAGCTGACAAATGTTGGACCATTCGTTCACGAATTCTATCAGTCTACTAAAGTTCACAAAGTCTACTAAAGCACGCCAAACAAGCGTTCATTACTAATGCACGCCACTGCGCCGGAAAGAGAGTGTTTATGTTAATTTTTTTGATACGGTCTCGTTAGCCTTAGCGTACGGCCTCGTTAGCGTAAACTTTTGACTAAGCAGAAAAAAACACGAAAAGCTTGGAAAAACTAAATAAAGCATGGGGCGAACTCAAGAATTTTACCGCGCAGTAGTAATGAACTGGCGTTAGTGAATCTTCAGTGTATGCCTTCTTTAAAATGCTTGCCCCAGGCGTGTTCTTCAACATCATAATCTCTGATTGTTCAAGTTCATTTTGTACTCTCAACAAGCAACTACATTAAAACTTTTATTAGCTTTTTTCGACAGAAAACAGTTACACACTGAAAACGTCCGCGGGTTCGGGTTACGCTTGAATTTAAATCGCCGTGTCCTTTCAAAACTGCTTTTCGGTCTTAAGTAAACTAAGGGAAATAATTTTAGGCCCCTTGTTCTCCAAACAGGGAAACAACACACAGTATACGACACAAAGAAATATTTTCAACAAAACGGGATGATTTGAACTAAACTTCGATGAACATCAGATTAAAAACGAAAATTTCATTCATTTCTCAAAATCTAACGCAGACGAAACCATTTAGTTCGGACTTCATTCTAAAAAGGAGCTTAGCAAGCAGTGAATTGCATATCATTCATCCAGCGAATAAATGTTTCCGACAGAGAAAGTCGCTGCTGCAATGAAGATGAGTGAGCTTTGATTGAGAACATTCCAAAACATCTGCTTATAAAAGACGCAAACCCAATCTAAAACAAAGCCGGAACGGCTGAGGTTCTTCAGAAAAATCATGATGAAAAACAGTAAGAAAACAAAACAGATGTGGAGGATATACATAATATCCTTCCACTATTTTTTCTTAAACAACTTTCATTCTGAACAACACAAAAACTGATCGAGAAAAAATTATTTGTTTTTACTTCAAGAAGTAAGTACAAGAATAATCGTTTTTTTCTGAAGAAAAAGTTTGTGAACAAAAGTGAGAAAGCTGCAAAAAACCCCTTAACGCTCTTTCTCTTCCGCATTTTCACCTTCATAGACGCATTTCAATTAATCGAGGTCTGGTTCAGGGGCCTTGGACTTGGCCCCATCAGCACAGCCACTGTCTGGGCATGGGCCGGAACCCGCTGGGCATCCGCCTGCCATCCCAGCCCCGCCGCCGAAGGCGCCTTGCAGCTTTGCAACAACCTCAACACAAGGATTTAATTTCTAAGTTCATTCCGACGAAGAATAGGTTATTTCATGTCTACAGAAAAAATAAATAGAAAGAAAGAGACACAGAGAGAGAAGAGAGACACTGCCATAGGCAGTTAAAGTCTTTTTCGTGCCAGTGAAGAGATGCGGTGTGGTTTCGTGCAAAGAGTTCGGACGTTTCGCTTTATTTAAAGCATCATCAGCGATATGCAATTACCCTCTTTAACTGTATAATTTAACTGTCTAATTAACCTCCACGATGCGCGTCACTCAGTACTCAAAATTCATATCTCCACTGCCATAGGCTATTCATCAGAATTGATGAGAACTTTTATAAAAGACCGTTTTTGTAGCGATGGAGTCTAGAATAATGACTAGCTCTCCCTTCTCTCATCTTCATTTTTAGCTCGCTTCTGATCATTTTAGACCCCATCCACTCAGAGAGCGGTCGTTCTTTTAATTTTTCAACAGCAACACTAGACCCTTGATGAAATATGGACACAGCTGGAATAGAAAAATACAAAAAGAGCAAAGCTGATGGAAGAATCTGGTGAGAGCAGAAAAAAGTGAAGTCTCGCTGCTTGTGTTTAGATTGCAAAAATAAAAAGGATACCTGCATGACTTTCGGGTTGCTCATGTGTTTCACGAGAGAAGCGGGGTTCTGCATCACTTCCAGCACAGCTTTCATCACCTCAAACACAATAAAGTATTATTTCTCATTGTTGATTAATTTAATAACATCCCACAGCCAAAAATCGAACTCAACTCGAGAACCTATCAAACAATTAGGTAATCACGCAACATCTTTTTCTACAAAGAAGCTAAAAGCAAATCGTCCAGCTCCAAGCAGCTATCGTGATACTCGTTCAAAGAAGAGAAAAAGGCAAACTTCGGGATCCTTCATCGCAGCCTGAAGTTCTGGATCTTTCAGGGCTCCCCCGAGCATGTCTCCCAGGAAATCCGACCCCATATCTTCGTCCATATTCGGCGGCATCGATTGCGACTAAATTTGATGTTATTGCTTTTTTGAGTTATATATCAGGCTTAAATGAGGTAATAAGAAGCTAACTCTTTTCGAACTTAGAAATGAGTTTCAAGCGTCGGGTACACGGGAAAGGCACCTCTGATTTGGCCTTCGCATTGGCCTCGTGTGCCTTGCGGACGCGCTCCTTTCTCTTCCACAGCTCCTTTTCTTCTCGTTGTCTCTCTACGGCCCGTTCGTAATCACGCATTTTTCGTGCCTGCAACCAACTCTTTCACTCTTTCATGTTTGAACGTGCTGTTTACTATTTAACTCAGTAGTGAATCATATGTGATTCTGTCAGCTTATGAATGATAGGACTGTAGATCAGAGTAGCTTATTGATGTATATCATCAATTGACATCAGTTCTGTGCGTTTAAACCCGATGTCAATATTTGTCTTCTTCGGATCAACTAATGAGTCATCTCGTCTCTTTGCTCTTCAGTTCTTAAGATTAAATTTGTGATGCTTTCGAGAATCTCGAACCGTTCTTTTTGTAAACCTGTTATATTGATTCCTTATGTTTTAGTGAACTTACTTTAACCACTTATGAACCAAATTGGAGAGATTCTCAATATAGAAAATTGAATTTCCGAAGTTTTCGAGAAACAACATACAAGAAAAGCCGACAAGACTTTTTGTGTGCCAAATGACACAAACACTCAAGTGGCTTACTTCACTCTATTTTAGTATTGTACATTGATATCCTCTCTCGGATAGTTCTCAGCTAAACAGCTTTTGAACACAAAACCATAAGGTATAGAAAAAGCGAAACAGATAGAGGTGAGAGTGAGTGAGATAGAGAGAGAAGTGAGAGAGAGAGAGAAAGAAGAAAGGAGCAGCTGAAACAGAACCTCTTCTTCGACCTCTCCTGCATTTCCTCTCTACGCGCTCTCTTATACAACGGCTTTCGAGAGACGGCCATTGAAGAGAAAAAAAGGAATCTTCAGATCTCTCAGTAGCAAATAAAAAGAAGGGGAGAGGAAGCAGAAGTAAAGAGGAGATAGAAGTGATTTAGAAGATAACACAATGAAGTGACAGACGTATGAAGAAATCGGAAAGATTGTCAAGAAAGGGAGAATTAGAAGATCAGAGCAGAATAAAAGAATATAGCCTCAGACTGAGCCAAGTTTTCTCTCTTACGCCTAAAATCATGTTGACTCAAAGGAAGAAGGCCATGGCGGGCTTTTCGTGAAGTGAGTCTTCTGCCCACGGCCCAGTTCATCATGTTGTCAAGCACGAGGCCAGTCTTCCGTATCAGGCCAACTTCTTGTTTGGGTGTTTTGGTCCTTGTCTTGCTATTGATGCTCTCACAGGATGAAGTAAGTGCTCAAAAAGCTTCAGGTTGGTGTAAAGTTTGATAATTGGTTATGGGAGTAGCACCACAACACATTTCTGAAATTCAGCGAAAATTTTTATCATCGATCCCTCACGTACAACAGAAGATCAGAGCATTAATCCTGTGCAAAGAATACCTTCAACTGCTATACGTGTCATCCAGGATTTCTGGAACAATGTTCAAGGACAAAACGGTCAGTCAAATTTTATTGTTGTTCTGTTTTCCTAAATCAATTCGCTCTACTGGGACCGATTTTTAAGAGCTTGTTTTTTTAACCAATGTTTTATATATTGAGAGTTCATCCTCTAATGTTTTTATCGTTATCATACTCTATCGAGCTGATAACTCAGAACCATTCCTGAAATTTTTTTTTGTTTTTCTTGACATATAAGAAATTATTAGTTTAACTTGAAAACAAATCTTAAAACATTCTACCATAAAACATTCATCCTGGTATTGATTGAGTGTTCCTATGAAGAGAGTCAGAACTCGAAGACAGCTGGCGAAAAGAAACTGATGGGAAGAATACTCGTTTTCTCTTTTCATGCTCTTAACATCCCATTCAATCCGTTTCAGTGTTTTAGAAAAGTTCGAATAAATACACGACCTGTAATTGCAGACCTTAAGAATTCATGAAAGAATGATAACTGATTAGAACGAAATAACAAGTCTAGAAGGAAGCCTAATTCAAAGGAGGGAAGTATCAAAGTACATCGCAAGACATCCCCTTCACAATCCATCGATTATGCAAACAAACTCAGAAGAGATTTTTCTGTCTCGAACTTTGAATTACTTTTCTTCAGAAAATAACCGATCCACTATACTGATACTTCGAGAAAACGATGAAAGGCTTGATTTTGAACAGCAACAACAGCTCATTCGATTCCTTCAACGACACGAAAAAACTCCTTTTCTTCTGGTTGATTCAGGTTTTTGATTGAGCAACACAAATCAAATCAACTCAGCTAAAACAATCTCTTTTTTCTGTCTGTTTTTCTTCATCTCTGCTCACTCATTACACTATATTAGAGAAGAGAAAGGTTATAGTAGTGCATATTGTTTGGAAGATAATGTTCTGCTGTGAATTATGAAGAACAAATGCGAAAGTACGTTTCGCCCCCGAGCCCAGACAGACTTTCGCTATACTCTCATGTATCATCTTACTTCCTTAATGAAATTTGGGAAATTTCTGACTAAATCGGAACTTTTTTCATTGCAACAAGTTGTTGATTTATCAGATTCGGCTTCTGTTGAGCCTGCGGCTCTACTGGCGCTACATATCGATGTGCCTTGTCCCCGATTCGAGCTACACTCTTACACAGCTTTTGCATGCAATAGTGCACCGAGCAGTATACCATGGCAGACTATCTCTTCTTATACTGAAATTGAGAAATCTCAGCTGCTACCTTTACATTCTATTTTTGCTTCCGCGAAAACAATGGTGAAGAGAAAGCAGCCTGCAGAGGTAAAAAAATCGACTACTAAGAAGCCAAAAGTCGAAAAAGATTCAGTCGAGAGTGAGGAGCAAGATGATCCAGAAATTGAAGTTGAAGACAACAGCGGCGCAGAGAATAAACGAGTACTGACAAGCAAAAGATATAACAAGCTTGTAAAGAAAGGAAATATTGGAAACGCAGAAGAACACCAGAGGCATGATCCTGATACGAATAAAAACTTGAAAGAGGATTCCGGTAGCGAGGAAAAAGAAGAGGAAAATGAGGACGGCTCAAAAGAAGACGACAGTGGAGAGCAGGAGACTTCAGAAGAGGATAATGCAAGCGAGGAAGAACTTGATGAGGATCTGAATACCAAAAGTTCTTCTTACAAAGAATCCGGAAGTGGAGACGATAAGCACCAAAATAAGAGTGAATTCGATTCAAAAAAACATTCAAAAGTCGACGAAGATGGAAAGCACATGAAAACTCTTGCAGATAGGGTGTATTGCAAATATCGTAAGTCCTGCTACGAGACCGGCGATTTACCGCTAAATCTGCATCCGACAGTTGTACCACACGTGAAAACCGTCACTTTCGATCATGAAGAAAAAAGTTTCGACAAGAAACTTCGTTGTAAGTATCGGCACAGCTGCTATGAAAGCGGAAAGCTTCCTGAAGAACTAAATGTAGCTGTGAAAGCTGAAGCAGTTTTCGATACAGAAGAAAAAGAACAAGAAGAAATAGACGTCGTAGCTGAGAAGCTGAAGTGCAAGTATCGACCGAGTTGTTATGTCGAGCAAAACCTCAATGTGAGTGTTTCCAAACATTCCGAAAGTTCTACGAAGCTCATGAGTGCAAAAATATCCGCTCCCAAGGGCCACAAAAAGAGTGTTCAGGAAGTAGCTGAGAAGGCGCTCAAAAAGGCCGAGGAACTGGAGAACAGAGGAAAACAGCGACCGATCACGAATTCTATGATTGCAGGAAAGAAACTGGATGAAATTGAAGAGAAGCTCAACAAGAAGCTGCAATGTAAGTACAGACAGAGTTGCTACGATACAGGAATTGTACCCGAAATCGAAACTTGGTTCGTTAAAAATTCGCAAGTGGAAGAAAATAAAGAGGTGAAACAAGAACAAATACCTTTTGAAGAAATGGAAGAACTGGAGAAAAAGTTGTTCTGCAAATACCGCAAAAAGTGCTATGAAACCGGAGAGAAGCCCGAGATTGGAGAAGAAGAATCTTATCAAACTGTGCAGGAGATTGTGGATACAATTGAAGATACTATCGGAAACTCTCCTCATCTCCGATGTAGATACAGGAAGAGTTGTTACGAGACTGGTCAACTACCCGATTTATCCAATCAAGAGACAGTCTCACATGATCAAGAGCAAGAAGCGCGCACGGAGCAGATTGCAGCTTTGCCTACGAACACCGACTCGCTGAGAGCTTTCTGCAAATACCGCAAGAGTTGCTACCAGGAGATAGCTAATGCCGAACAAGGAGTCCATAAAGTACAAGAAATCAAGAGAGGGAGGAAGAAGCATAGCAGCGGTAGGAGAATGACCGAGCAGAAGAAAAGTGTGAACGTGACTTTGACCAAGAGAGAGAAGGAGAAGCTGGAAAGGCATCTGAAAACGCTACATAAAAAACAACCAAAAAAGGCAGCAAACAACCAATTGAAAAACAAGAAATACGAAAAGGAATCCGAGAAGGATATCGAGCTGGCGAAAAAAGAAGTAAAGGCTCCAAGGACACTAAAAAGGGTTACCTTGTCATCAGACGCTGAAGATCCTGAAAAGATTCGAGAGGCTAAGAGATCGATGAAAGAGTACGATCCAGTTGAAAGTCAGCAGATTAACGACACTGAGGAGAACTACAAAGCGGAAGAAATGGCTACCAAAAAACAGAGAGTTCAGATCGGGAGCAAAAAATATAAATCCCCTCCAGCTGAAGAACCAGTTATCAAGAAACAGAAGAAGCTTAGAGGTAAACAATCACAAAAGACTCAACAAGCAAAACAAGCAGCTCCTGAATCATCTGATGAAGATGCTAAAGAAAGAACGATTTCTGATGAGAAAGACTCCAAAAAACAGAAATATGAACCTGTCGTGAAAGTCAAAACACTCAAAAGAACGCAAAAGGCTAAAGAACCTACCTCCAAAACTAAACAAACTGCAACGCACACGTCAGAACCTGCAGAAAAACTCAAAACGAATTCCGGAGAAGAACTGGGCGACAAAAAGGATCGAAACTTCTGCAAATATCGAAAGTCCTGCTATGAAACGGGAAAAAAACCGGTCATTGAACAGAGTGCGTCGACGCTTTTTTCTAAGCTGGAACATTATGTTGAGAATGAATACGAGGACATTGAAGAACAACACGCTGCCGTAAATGCCAAAGTGCGCTGTAAGTATCGTAAGAGCTGCTACGAAACAGGAAAGCTCCCAATAACAAACAAAAGTTCTCCGACAGTTCTATCCAAGCTGGAACATTTTATGGAACAGGAATACGAAGATATTGAAGTGCAACACGCCGCTGTTGACGCTAAGGTGCACTGTAAATATCGAAAGAGCTGCTACGAAACAGGAAAACTGCCGGTCATCAGCAAAGGTTCTTCGACAGTTCTTTCCAAATTGGAACGTTTCGTAGAACAAGAATACGAGGACATTGAAGAGCAGCACTCTGCGATAAATGCCAAACTGCAGTGCAAGTACCGTAAAAGCTGTTATGAAGCTAAGAGTGGCCAGCCATTGCCGCCCCTCACGGAGCCCACGCACGCAGCAAAGCCGTCTAGTGTCAGTACTTTAAAGGTTTCTTTTATTGTCGTAAGTCTTGGACTAGTTTCAACTAAGAAAAGAAGGTTTTGGTTCGTATAAATATACAAATAAATATTTTTAGGAAAACTATTCTTTGCAAACCCATTAATGATCCTCCACTTGAAGGACGAATTGGAAGAAAATGTCAAAGCCAAAGAAGAGATGAGGACCAAGCAGAAAGTGAAACTTTCCGTCACGAAACTATCAAGCGAAAGCGAAGAGGATAGTGACTTGGAAGAGGTGGAAGGGCACCTACAAGAGGAGGAAACAAAGTGAGTCAACTAGCTCACTATTTTGACTTCTTTAAAAAAGGCGCTTGTGAATTTTGAGCTTTCTTTCGATAATGTTGTGATGAAAACAAAAAGATGAAAACAAAGCTGCTCGCCAACGGAGTCGCCTACACGATGGTGCGAGTGTCGACAGACGTCCCGGACGTTCTGGACGCAAAGGACTCCAAACTATACCTATCCCAAAGTGGTTTTTCTCCCGCAAGGGACACATCTAACAGCTCTCCCCCCAGCTGTCCAATCCTCTCGTTTTTTCTATTAAGGATCAGGGCCTTCCAGCGGCTCTGATCCTCGCCCTCCTCTTAATTGCTGGAATAGAAAGCAACCCGGGTCCTTTGCGATGGCCGTGTACTGTATGTCACAAAAGTGCTTCCAGCAATAGCGTTCGCTGTCAGAAGTGTCAGAAATGGACACATCTTAAATGTTCTGGTCTCTCCTCCTTCGGTGCCTGGAACCCATCCTGGAGATGTCATAGCTGTGTCAGACCTCCCCCAAGAAGCTCACAAACTAAGATAGACACCCTCAAAATCATCCATTGGAATGCTAATGGAATTCGGGGCAGAATCGTAGAGCTTGAGGACTTACTCCACGAGGAAAATATCCACATAGCCTTAATCCAGGAGACCAAACTAGATGCCACAGCCGTATCGCCATCGATTAAAGGGTACTCACTAATAAGACAGGACCGAACCAGATCAGGAGGTGGCCTCGCAATGATCATAAGAGAGGACATCCAATATGTGCTAGCAGACTCAACTCACGGTGATAAGACAATAGAGACAATGACTATCGAGATCCCCTCTACACTCGGTAATCTAAGAATAACTAATCTCTATATCCCTCCACGCTCCTCATGTCCACCGGGTTATACCACAGACTTTGCCCACTTCCTCAAACATACAAAGACATGCGTTGTAGCTGGTGACGTGAACGCCCACAATGAGCTCTGGAGCACTGGAACCGAAGATGCCAGAGGAACTGCACTCTGTGAAGCTATCGAGCAGAGCAATTACATAGTCTTGAACTCTCCTCAGCAACACACACGTAAGGAAGCCTCTCCGGACATTACGTCAGTCACAAACGACATTGCGACCAACTGTTCCTGGAGAACTCTCGGAAAGCTAAATTCTGACCACCTACCAGTCCTACTCGAGATAGAACTGAGAATCCCAACGATTGGGAAACGAAGATGCTACATGAACTTCAGAAAAGCAAAATGGCACGAATACGAAATAGAAGTGAACAAGAGACTCGGCAATTTTCCGTACGAAGGAAGCCCTCACAACATGCATTCCTTCCTGGTTGAAACTCTCAGAGAGGCGGCAAGAAAACATATACCACAAGGAAGATGCCCAGACTTCATACCCCGCCTGAGCGAAGAAGCCAAAGCACTCATCCGAAAAAGAGATCAGATGCGTAGAGCAAACCCGGCAGACCCATGTCTCCCTGAACTGATGACAAGGATTTCATATAAGATCAATGACGATAAGCGCATTGCATGGGAAGATTTCGTGAACAACCTCAGACCCAACGAACCCACAAATCGTTTGTGGAACACAATCAAATCACTTGATGGTCGAGCACACAAACCCTCCCACGCCGCTATTGTTCATAAGGGTTCACCTCTATCCAGCCTGGAAGCTACCAACCTTTTCGCCAAACAAGCCGTCAAGACCCCTGATCGATCTAACAGGAGAACTCACCGCTGGACCTCGAACCTTGAGCGTTCCGACGTCCCAGTCGTCACAGTTGACGAAGTGAAGACAGCAATGAAGAAAATGAGAAGCTCCAAGGCCATGGATCTCGACGAAATCTGTCCTCTTATGGTTAAAAAGGCTGGCGAACAGTGTGCAAGATGCTTTACAATACTCTTTAATTGCTCACTCAGCACCGGCATCATACCTTCGGCCTGGAAGACGGCCAGAGTTATCACGATTCCGAAGCCAGGGAAGGACCTCACGTCGGTAAAAGGCTACAGACCGATCTCAATTCTATCCCCTGTGGTCAAACTCCTCGAGAGAATCATCCTCCCCCACATCACAGAAGAAGTTGAGTTGGAAAACTGGCAACATGGCTTCAGAAAAGGACGCTCGACCACGACAGCCTTGATGGAGATAACGGGCCACATAACCAACGGTATCAACCAACGGCTCCCTCCACATCGCACAGTGATGGTTGCGCTCGACCTCACCTCGGCATATGATCTGGTCAACATTTCTCGCCTTTGTCACACTCTCGCCGAAACGTCCATCCCCAGAGGCCTCGTTAGATGGCTCTCCAGCTATCTACGAGGTAGAGCCATCCGTGTGGACTTCAGAAACTGCCTCAGCCGCCAGCAAACCTGCTACGCAGGAGTTCCTCAGGGGGGAGTACTCAGCCCTTCCTTGTTCAACATATACTTGAATGGGCTGCCGAAGCCTCCCGAGACGATTAAACTGGTCGGGTATGCGGATGATCTGACAGTACTGGCCTCTCACCCTGACTGGAGAGTTGGAGCCGATAGACTGAACTCCTACCTCCCAGCCCTCACCAGCCATCTTGGGGAACTTAAGATGGACATCTCGGCAGCTAAATCCAGTGTAACGCTCTTCACCACCAACACAAAGGAATGTCGTGAAGTACCAGAAGTTGTGGTCAACGGTGAGCCACTCCCTCTAAGTAGAGCCCCCAAAATCCTTGGTGTCACCTTGGACCAGATGGGAACCTACCGTCAACACGCCGAAGGACTAAAGACAAGGGCAACAAAAAGATTGAATGTCCTCCGAGCAATCGCGGGAAGAAGGTGGGGACAGAAGACCGAGACAATGCTGAACACCTACAAAGCAACCACTAGAGCAGTCTTGTCTTACGCAGCACCCATCTACTCGCCCCAACTTGCCGAATCACATTGGACTTCCTTGCAAGCAGCACAAAACAAAGCCATTCGGATCGCAACAGGAAACCTTGCAATTGCGGACACTCAGCACCTGGCATACGAGAGCAAACTTCTTCCAGTCAAAGAACACAACCTCATGCTCAGCAAACAATTCACCGCCAAGGCCAGGCTTCAACCCAACCATCCATCTCACCGCATCTGCACTGAAGCAAAACCTCCCAGGGCAATAAGAAAGCACGCCAAAGACATAGACATAGTACTAGGTGATACGGACTATAAAGTGGCCCTCAGAAAAATACACACGGAGACAGTCAGAGACTTTCTCAGAAATAGTCGACCCAACCCAGTTCTGGGAACTAAACCTCCTAGAATACACAAGTCCACGTCCCAACTATCCAGAGAAAATCAGATAACTCTGTCTCAATTGCGAAGCGGCCACTCTAGTTTCCTTAACAGTTATCTCCACCGAATAGGGGCCAATGAATCTCCCCTCTGCCCACTGTGTAGGATAGAGCCGCATACTTCGAGACATATTTTTTCGTGTCGCTGTAACCCCACTTCACTTAGCCCTATCGACCTTTGGAATAGGCCGCACTCGGTTGTTGATTTCTTGTTCAATTAAATCTCTCCAAAAAAAAAAAAAAAAAAAGTGAAAGAGAGAAAAAAAAAAATAAATAAATAAAAAAAAATAAAATAAAAATAAAAATAAAGGAGAGTAAAAAAAAAAAAATAATAATAATAAGAGAGAGAGGAAAGAGAGTGTGGGCTTATAACGCTGGAGGGTCGAGAGCTTTGACGACTTCCTCCAGTGTCTCACGAAGGAAGATCTACCCGTTGGGCAAGACAACAACAACATGAAAACAAAGCTATTTTTAGAAAATCACGGTTGAAGGTCTCTCTGTACGATAACAGTTTATTTGTGCCCAAAAGTAACAATTTTCTGAATGAAATACCAATTATTTAACTCTTTCATAGAACACGAATTTTTTTGCAGACTAGTGATTTATAATTAAAAAAAAAAGATGTTTTGAAGTTAACAAGACTTTCTCTGAGAAGCATTCATAGTATTCTTGCAAAGCTACATATGAAACTTCAAAAAACTCAAACTAAATTATTTACTTTAGCGAAAACCTACGGAACTATAGCTCAAAAAGGTCACTGGCAAATTGTTGAAAGTTAAAAAAGACTGCTTTTCGAATGGAAGAGTTTGAGATAATGAGGAGTTAGCTGGAGGTTAAGGGCAGACAAGAGAGAGCTTCTTATCATCCTAGACTCCTCTACTCAAAAGAGGTTAAGGGCAGACAAGAGAGAGCTTCTTATCATCCTAGACTCCTCTACTCAAAAGAGGTTAAGGGCAGACAAGAGAGAGCTTCTTATCATCCTAGACTCCTCTACTCAAAAGAGGTTAAGGGCAGACAAGAGAGAGCTTCTTATCATCCTAGACTCCTCTACTCAAAAGAGGTTAAGGGCAGACAAGAGAGAGCTTCTTATCATCCTAGACTCCTCTACTCAAAAGAGGTTAAGGGCAGACAAGAGAGAGCTTCTTATCATCCTAGACTCCTCTACTCAAAAGAGGTTAAGGGCAGACAAGAGAGAGAGCTTCTTATCATCCTAGACTCCTCTACTCAAAAGAGGTTAAGGGCAGACAAGAGAGAGCTTCTTATCATCCTAGACTCCTCTACTCAAAAGAGGTTAAGGGCAGACAAGAGAGAGCTTCTTATCATCCTAGACTCCTCTACTCAAAAGAGGTTAAGGGCAGACAAGAGAGAGCTTCTTATCATCCTAGACTCCTCTACTCAAAAAAAACGAGTGTGTGAAAAATTAGACAACGCTGGTGACTTATGCAGGGAACATGACACTTAACAAATCCAATGCCGTTGCAGACAAACAGCGGCGGATGTGGAAGGACTCGCAGCAAAACTCAGCGTTAAAGACAAGAAGGAATGCAAGTACCGCTCTTCCTGCTACGAGGGCGTACAACCGCGAGCTGTGGTGGAGGATCACGCGGGCGGAATGAGGAGAAACATCAAGAAGGTGGAAATCACAGCTCCACCTGCTTCCTCCCACGCCTCATCAAAAGCAGCCAATCAATCTAATTCTAAAGTTCGTACAAATTTTAAATTTTTTGTGGAGTTTAATAGCTCAATAATTTTAAATTAAAAAAACCGGAAAAGTGTAAAATTATGTGTTACCTAGAATGTAGTAGAATGAAAGTTATGACACGATTTTTGGGCGAGTCCTCGATTAATCATATGTAAATGTTGAGGTTTCAACTCCAGCTCGTTGCCACAAGTACATCCTTTCGTGCAGGGAATCTCTGGGTCTCCCACCCAAGGAGAAAGTTCCCATCGGTCCAAACGGACGCAAATTGTGTCGCAAGAATAAGGTTGAATGAACGATAGAGTTGGACGCATTGCTGTTATTTTGAAAAGGCTCTCGGAGGAAGTAGGAGTGGGGCCGTTACTTTGTTCCGTTTTTCAATCAGAACAATCCAGACGGTTGGCTCATTTATCGATCTCACTCCTATTTCCGCGCACGAGTAAGCTTCTTTTTTATTCAATCTCTCTTCGTCAACTCGAAATGTTTTTTTGAAATTAAAAGACAACGATAGTTTGACGCTTATACAGAGATTCTCGAGTGTTTTTGTCTTAAATTGATTGCTTTCGAAACTTTCTTTTTGTAAAGAAATTATTTCATCTTCTTTTGTTGTTATATTGCATAAGGAGATGTTTTTTGATAATTAAATTTTGGCTTCTTTTTTCAGACAAACAATTACATAATTCGGAAGTAATCTAAACGCAAACACCCTTCACAGCAAATCAGACTCAGAAAACTTTATTATAAATACTTTTGATTTAAAAAAGCAGAAGAAAAATTGATGAAAAACTCATTTCAATGTTTTTTCAAGTAATATTGAAATGAAATAAAATGTGAATAACTGACATTTTCCTCGACTTCCTTCATGCATCTGTTGGCATCGTCGTCGTAGTCCAAACGGCAGGCGGTCGCCAGATCCGCGTGCGCCTTCACCCAATTACCCACAAGTCTGCATGCAACATCATTCATACTTCTGATTGAGAGATGATAAGACCGACAGGTAGAAAAGTAGAGTATAAAAAAGGGCACACTAGCGAATATAACTACAGAATGGAAGAAGAAAAGAAGAAGAGGAGAGAAGAGAAGAGAGTGTAATTCATAGGTAAAATATCTCTTGATTTTCCAATAGGTCGATCGCCCGAGTAGGTTTGAAAGTTCCACAATTTACTTTAAAAAATTTGTTTAAGTTGATTTATGGCTGACATACGTGAACTGCAAACTGGCAAAAAAAATTTCTAGGGGACGGATCTACCGACTCTCTCCCTCACACGAAATTATTGTATCAGAGTTTTCACAGCTAAAATTGAAAGAAAAAGTCTTCATTCCTCTGGATAACAAGAACGTTTCATTAGCCATAACTCAACCTCACCCGGTTTCATTAGCCATAACTCAACCTCACCCGGTTTCATTAGCCATAACTCAACCTCACCCGGTTTCATTAGCCATAACTCAACCTCACCCGGTTTCATTAGCCATAACTCAACCTCACCCGGTTTCATTAGCCATAACTCAACCTCACCCGGTTTCGTTAAACTTTTAACCTACTTTGGCGATCGACCTATTGAGAAATCAAGACATTTTTTACCTATGATGGCTGATGAAACTTCTATGTAGTTTATAAAATTGAAGATATTTTTATTTTAATTATACATAATAAAACTTGAAAAAAAAGTTTTTTGAGATCAAAAGGGGTTAAATAGTTACCGGTCCAGCTATGTTGACGCATACATGTTCGCACCGAGAATGACCTAAATTCTCTTCTCCTTCCATTCTTTTGTACTTTTGCTCTACTTCTCTTTTCACTTTTTTGCCTTTCCACATCTTTTTTTTTTCAAATCGCTCGGCGCGTACAAACATGTATTAGACCGGTTTCATTTAACGCCAGGTCATCAACCGAGAGGCTCTGTAGGTCGGTCGCCCTAGAAAATTTTTTTGCCAGTTGACAGGTGTGCTTGATAGAAGGGCTCTGGCTGGAAGAGATCTCCACCGACAGGCACTCACCTCTCGGCCATTCCTCTGAACTTGTATGCAATGGCCGAGTCGGGGTTCAGCTTGATTGCTTCGTCACAGTCGTTTATCGCAGCTACTGGTCGAGACATCGCCAGAAGCACTCTGAGAAAGCATTCGTATATCAGCGCGTGTTTTTCGTAACTCGGACTGCGGGTATGCGCTATAAAAAAATAGAGATAATAGGTCTTTGTTTGAACGCCATCTTCTAATATTTACCGCACGCGTTTGATCTCTCTTCTAATATTTACCGCACGCGTTTGATCTCTCTTCTAATATTTACCGCACGCGTTTGATCTCTCTTCTAATATTTACCGCACGCGTTTGATCTCTCTTTGAAATCTGCTCCTTATTAGTCTTTTGATTTACACATTATTTTGTGTCTAGTAAGAAAACCTTTGTTCAACACATTCGTGCTTTTCCTATGATCGTCATTTCATTAACTAAAATGAGTTCCAATCAGGGGTTAAATGGAGCCGCCCAATTTGGGTTAACATGTATCCGCCGCTCAAAGTTTTGAGGAAAAAAGAAGAGGGGATGAAGGAAAAGGGTAAGAAAAGAGAGGGAGTTTTTTGTCAATAGTGTGTGTACATGTATCCGCCGACGGGACCGATCCGGTCACTATTTAACTCCTGGTTCCAATGTTTTTACGCTTTCAATTGAGAATGAATTGATTACCGAATCGCCTTGGCGATTACCGAAAGACTAGCATTGAAGATGGATGACTGACAGAGCTCTCTTGGCATGCAAGGCCGCCGCTCCGGGATTCAACTGAATGGCCGCCGTGTAATGCTTCAACGCGTCTTCGTTGTTTCCTGCAGAGAATAAAATCATATCTCGTTGTTTAAGTTTGGAAAAAACTATCGAATTTCTCATGAAGTCTCAGAACATAAGTTGTACTGAATTAGTGCTCTGACCATCCGAAAAAGCAGCCATCGCCTTAGATCTTTCTTCTCCAGCAGCTTCCAAGTCTCCTTCGCTGGGCTGCAATCACTCGTGATGTTTTTCATATTGAATCTGTCTGAATACATTCGAATGTTGTTATATCCTCGTTCGAAACTGACACGTCTATGTCCAAAATGGAAAGGCATTCGCTCCTTCGCTAGCGGAACCTCTAAAACAAGCGAGTCTTTGAGCGTTGGTTTCCAATACTACCTGTATTCTTTTCTTTCCATGCATTTCTTGGGCTAATTTCGCAAAAATTTTTTTAATTACTTTTTTTCCACTCAACTTGTTCTTCCACAATGATATTAGGATTCTCAAAACAACGTTTGGTAAATTGTGGGAAAGTTAGAGAAGAGAGCATGAAGAAGAAGAAGAAACCTGTTTACTCGTGTCTCCCATGGGCAGTGGTTCACCAACATCCGGCTGTATCACACCACTTTCATCCAATTCCGGCTTCGGAATCACCTCCTCCTCCACTTCTGGTTCTGCGTTAGGCATCGGTTCATCAGCCGCCTGCAAGTTTAATAGAAATTTTTTTTGTTTTGGGTATCCGATATAGTATGGCTTTATAACTCATTTGATTGAGTTCGATATAATGAAAGGAGTATCTGAAGCTGATCAATGACGGCTAAGCAATTTGCAGCAGCATTTATAGGACATCTAACACACCTTGGGTTCAGTTGATTCTTCTTGCTTTGGCGGGATCTTTCCTCCTAGACTGAAAAGAGAACTTTTAACAAATTCCGAGAGATACGATGAAAACCAAGAAAAAAAATCTAATTCCGAGCTTCGATCCGGTAACTATGGTACCACTGGTTACGAGAGATGAACTTGAAGAGTGAGTAAACAGCTAGGAAAGAACCTTTCAATGAAGTCACGGTAGAACTGCAGCTTGGGATGATGAAGAAGATCCGGTTGGACCTTGCACATGTCAACAAAGCCTTTCAACAACGCAAACTGCGCCTCCATACTTGGTTCGCTAAGTAATGCTGCAGAAAAAGGACTATTGAAATCTTCTTTAAAGAAAATTAGCATCTCCACCAATCGGGGCAAACAGTCATTTCAATAAATCACTATTTTTCGTTAATTCAGTCATGTATGTTCAATGAAACCGTTCTTCCTATAGTGTATACACTGTAAAACACTAGTCTTGTTTAACGAAAACTGAAATTAATTCGGTGAATGAAATTCAGTAAAGCAAATTTCACCTTCTATACAAGCCTTTCAGCCGATGTGGATTATTATTCTTGAGATTAAAATAACAAACTTAGCACGAAGATTTTGAGCTGAGAAACTTCGAAAAAGAAACAATTCATTTATTAAGGTTCAATTGTTTCGAATTGATAATCAAAATCTCACAACAAAAAAAGGAATCTGGAATCAGCCGACATTGCATAATTTTTAATAAAGACCTAAATCGAAACAACGGCACTGTTTGCGTTTACCCCCCCCCCCCCTTCTACCGGAGGTTTCATGGGTCATACGTCTGACTATTTACATTTACAAAAAAACTATTTTTACATTAAAGCATATTTTTACATTTAAAAAACGCTTAGGCTTAGGAAAAACTTTACGCTAATTAGGCCGTACGGCTTAGGCTAACGAGACCGTATCAAGAAAATGCCACTCTCATCTGACCCAATTGCACCTCTGGTAGGAGAGGGGGTGGTTAACCGCAAACATTACCAAACAACGAGTAAATTATAGCATACAATCATAAACCATAGCGACAAAATCTTGACCCGCATTATAGGTGAACTTTTTTTTAAAAAAAATAAAACACGGTTCTATCTGGGAGTTCTGCATCTTGTAACAAAGCGGAAAGTTTTACTACTGTTAAATCGTGACAGCACACCTTAGAGTGTCATTCTTTATTTAAAAGTCTATGGAAGCAAGCAGAAAACTACAAAAAAATTTCTAATGTAAGTCTAACTTGAAGACAGAAAACACAGGCCTCCTTGTTAGAACTTTCTAGAAAATCTTTTTCTCTTCTTGACTCACAGTCTACGCTATCCTTCTCTTTCCCGCTAATTGTCTTACCCATCTTTCTCTTGTCATTATTTCTTTTAAATTAAAAAAAGAAATAAACAAGCGATCGAGTCATATATCAATCAATGTTTTTGAACTGTTACTTTATCATGAACTGAATGGAACAGTAATCGGGAATCTTAACAAGGCAGTTTAGAACAAAATAGCTGACAATGAGTGATTAGGGGAGTGAGAAGATAGGGAATGAAAGGCAACAGAAATTATATTAGCGAGAGACACGTTTAGAATAATAAACGGGACAAACAGAGAAGAGATGGGAGTACAGCGGGAGTCAAAAAGACATACGTTTAGGCAAGAAAGCGAAAAACGATTGTTTCTACAACACGCGCTTGATATGATCAATTTTGGAACATTCCAGCTTTCGTTACTAAGAAAAGATTTGTATTGAGAAAACTTAGAACCATGGAGACTTCACTGAAGTTCTAACTCATAATTCAATAAGAAGCCTTTACAAGTCTTCACTTTTCAGGCTAATTTATCACCAAAAACTGACAGAGAAAGTTTCGGTTTTTTTATCACGCGCTAGTCAATATTAAAGTTCAAGGCTCTTATTCCCTTATGGGCATACACAAGACGCAGACATTGGCACGATGCTTTTTTTAAGCATTAATTTTTTTATACGTTCTCGTTAGCCTAAGCCGTACGGCCTCGTTAGCGTAAACTTTTACTAAGCCTAAGCTTTTTTGAATATAAAAATTATTTTTTGATGTAAAAATAATTTTTCAAGAACCGTAGTCCCTGATGCTCAAATGGTCACCTGTGAAAAAAAATTTGAAAACGTAGCGTTTAGAACCAATTTTTCGTCTAGTATGCCCATAAGGGAATAAGAGCCAAGTTCAAATAATCTCCGGAAGTTTTTACAATGCAATTCTCGAAGTATAAGAACTTTTTTGGGCGATGGTGGAGAATTGTGGTCCCGCTCATTTTTGGTTTTTTTTCAATCGAATAAAGTGTTAATTGGCTTCTTATGACCTACTGAGCAATAAAAACATGTGCGGGAAAAAATTTTTTTTATCATCATTTTTACGAGAAAAAAATTTTTCGGCCTAAATTTTGGGGAAAGGAAAGGGGGGAAGGGGAGGGGGTTTACCTAAGCAGGAAAGGGGGAAGGAGGGAGGAAGAGGGCCCTATACTCGAATGAAAATCCGTTCATATGATTTGCGGTAAAAACGAACACATCTTTGGAAGAAAACAGTGGAGATGAGCCTGTTATTGACGAATGTTAATTTATCTTGGGCAAAGATGCAACAAGATTAATCTACCCTTCGTCCCTGAATGATAAGTATG
Source organism: Allodiplogaster pararmata (assembly GCA_964056735.1). NCBI lineage: Eukaryota > Metazoa > Nematoda > Chromadorea > Rhabditida > Diplogasteridae > Allodiplogaster > Allodiplogaster pararmata. The sequence goes on from OZ057403.1 coordinate 43,422,865, forward strand.
TCAATCCCGGTAACCCCTTCTCGGGTACTGTTCCCCTACCCAGCGTTTATAAAAGAGTCCGTGATGAATTCTACGTGATGAATTATTAGAGGCGACTTCGAATTATGACATGGGTTCTTTAAAAGTCATAGTAGATATGAAATCTTTCTATTTACTAAAGCAACTTTTTGTAGTATGAGGCCGTATGCATGGAGTAATCCAAAAGGATTATGAGCTTGGATTATCAGTAATCCAAATTTATTTCATTAATCCGGTATGCATGGAAGCTATAATAATTTGGATTACTGATAATCCGAAAAAAATTATGGAGCGTTAGAATTCAACTTTTCACTTTGCTAAGTGATTTTCTGCTAGGCATTTTTTTTGAACGCTCCAATGTCTCACCACGAAAACATGGACTGCGCTAAAAAGAAAGAACACGTGCATTCTAATGTAGCGTTAGAATTCGCGAAAACATAACATAACGATATCCCGTTTTTTTCGAATTGCGTGAACGTCTTGTTCTAACCTAAAATGTGTACAATTAGTGAGAGAAATATAACGTTCGAGACATGAGCAGCGATGTCTTTTTTTCTTGCAGCGAGAGAGTTCAAACGGGATATCGTTATGTTTCATTATGTTTTCGCGAATTCTAATGGAGCGTTAAAATTCAACTTTTCACTTTGCTAAGTGATTTTCTGCTCGGGATTTTTTTTGAACGCTCCAATGTCTCACCACGAATTACCTTGAGAAGAAAAATGGACTACGGTATTACTTTTATAATAACCTTAACTGTTGGACGTAATCCAAGAATTTTGCTGCAGGATGTTGCTCCTGTTCTTTCTTATTTTCCTCTCTTTCTATTCCCTCTCCGTTATTTTTCATTAAAATACGCTTAGGCTTAGTAATAGTTTACGCTAACAAGACCGTATTAAAAAATTAGTCATAAATCCGTGACTCCGCCCCCCGAAGGAGAAAAGTAGTGGAGTATACGTCGATCTGGACAAGTACCAAATTGTCTATATATAAATATGTAAACGCTACGGTTTCGAGAAATTTTTTCATAGCTGATCATTTTGAGCATTCTTGAAAAAAATTTTTTTGTTGTAAAATTAGTAAAAATATTATTTTTACGTTAAAAAAATATTTTTACATCAAAAAACTACGAGTTAAGTTTGTGTAGTTTGTAATTACGAGTTAAGTTTGTAATTCAAAAACTTATCATCCCTATATAACCCTTCGCGAGCGACGTTAAACCTTCGAAAGCAAGAGAAATGACAGATAGAAAAACGAAAATATGCATTCTAAGATAAAGCGACGATTTTTCTGTTAAATTCTTGGATTACGTCCAACAGTTAAGGTTATTATAAAAGTAATACCGTAGTCCATTTTTCTTTTCAAGGTAATTTGTGGTGAGACATTGGAGCGTTCAAAAAAATCCCGAGCAGAAAATCACTTAGCAAAGTGAAAAGTTGAATTTTAACGCTCCATAACACTCCATTAGAATGCATGTGTTCTTTCTTTTTACCGTAGGCATGTTTTCGTGGTGAGACATTGGAGCGTTCAAAAAAATGCCTAGCAGAAAATCACGAATTACCGACACTTTGTACCGCGTCACTTTGTATACGACACTTTGTACCCCGTCACTTTGTACCGCGACACTTTGTACCGCGACACTTTGTACCGCGTACGGCCTCGTTAGCTAAGCCGTACGGCCTCGTTATCTAAGCCGTACGGCCTCGTTATCGTAAGCTTTTACTAAGCCTAAGCGTTTTTAATGTAAAAATATGTTTTAATGTAAAAATAAAACGCGCGGCCTCACTCAATTCGCGGTACAAAGTGTCGCAGTACAAAGTGACGGGGTACAAAGTGTCGGGTACAAAGTGTCGTATACAAAGTGACGCGGTACAAAGTGTCGTGATACGGAAAATCACTCAGCAAAGTGAAAAGTTGAATTCTAACGCTCCATTAGTAACCCTACTCCGGAGGTGAATTATTGAGTAATCCAAAAAGATAATCGGCTCAATTTGACCCATTCCGTTCATGTTGTTCTTTTTGAAGTGTGTAGTGAAAGTAAAACGAAACGGAAATAACCTTTCAACTAACCTTTTGATTGAAAACAGGTTGAAAATGTTCATCTTAATATTTTATCTACAAATTCCATAGAATTTTACATTCAACTTGCAGTACGAATTTAACAACAACAACAACAACAATGAAATTAATTGAAAAACTGTTGTAATTTTTTTAACAATACTAACTAATATTCGACAATTATAGTGTTTAGAGTGCATTTAGTTTCCGACAATTACAGTTTTTAGAGTGCATTTTGATGGTATCGCGACAGTTTGTTACAAGACACTTTGTTACACACCCTTCACATATTTTTTTCGCTTAGGCTCAGTAAAAATGTATGCTGACGAGGCCGTACGGCTTAGGAAAGAGACCGCATGAAAAAAGTTCTGACTTTCTTGACTCTTTGTCGATTCAATGACTGAATTTGTCAAAAATACAGAGGCCGTATGCATGGAGCAATCCAAATGGATTAAGAGCTTGGATTAGAAGATATCCAAATACATTTCACTAATCCGGTATGCATGGAAGCTATAATGGATTAGGATTTGAGATAATCCGACAAAATTCGTAACCCTACTCCGGAGGTGGGTTAGCGAGCAATCCGAGAGGATTTGAGGCTCAATTTGACCCATTCCGTTCATGTTGCTCTTTTTGAAGTGTGTATTGAAAGTAAAACGGAATGGAATTTTACATAATTTTTTGCATGTTCTCTTGTTTAGTGCTTCTTACATGTTTATTTCATGGTAACATGTATTAATTACAGAGGAACGTATAGCGCATACAAATAAAGGGCACTTCTGCACTTTAGGCCCCCCTCCCAGAGGTTCCATGGGTCATACTACTCACTCATTTACATTTTCAAAAGTTATTTTTACATTAAAAAAAGTTATTTTTACATCAGAAAGCGCTTAGGCTTGGTAAAAGTTACGCTAACGAGGCCGTATCAAGAACATGATCCAATTGAACTGACCCATGGAACCTCTGGGAGGGGGGAGAGGGGGCTAAAATGCAGAAGTCCCAAATAGAGTACAACGATTACTAAAAATCACCTTTCATCTAACAGATTGATTTAAAACAGGTTGAAAATGTTCATATTAATATTTTATATACCAATTCCATCAAATTTTACATTCAACATTCAATCGGCTTTAAACAAACAAACAATGAAAACATAACAACAACAAAAACAACGAAATTAATTGAAAAAATGTTGTAATTATATAACAATACTAACATTCGACAATTATAGTGTTTAGAGTGCATTTAGTTATCGACAATTACAGTTTTTAGAGTGCATTTTGATGCATTTTAGTGCTTCCGCTTGTCTTTCCGCGTCCTTTTTGACAATAATCCAAGTTTAAGAAATCTGACATCCATGCATACCGATTTTCCTAATCCTAAATTTTTCAACTTTTTTGGATTTTCTAATCCTTGGATTTGACTAATCCAGATTGTTCTAATCTGTTTTCCATGCATACGGCCTAAGTACACTAAAAAAAAGTCTCTGTAACAAAGTGTCGTGTAACAAACTGTCGTGTAACAAAGTGTCATGGATCCGCATTTTGATGCATTTTAGTGCTTACGCTTGTCTTTCCGCGTCCTTTTTGACAATAATCCAAGTTTAAGAAATATGACTTCCATGCATACCGATTTCCATAATCCAAATTTTTTTAAACTTTTTTGGATTTTGTAATCCTTGGATTATAATAATCCAGATTATTATACTGTTTTCCATGCATACGGCCTATGATGGGACGGTTGTGGATCAGATGTACTATTTTCTCTCTCCCTTCTGCATTGAAAAGATCACCTATCGTTGATCAGACAACGAGTCCCTACGATTATGATACTTTATCGCATTGAGAATATCATTTTCACAAGCTTGTAACTTTGTACAACCAATTGAGAAAAGAAAATGAGATGATAACATCTTTGCGGTGGAGTGGATGAATTAAATCTTCTCAACCATTTTTTCAAAGCACATTTGTTTGACAAAAAAAAAAAAAAAAGAAACTTAACTCATTTCTCAGCTGCATTTCCTGTGAGCGCTTTTTGGAGTCTTCCATTTTTGTGGAAGAGAACCGAGATAAGTAGGAGAGTCAGGTACTTTTTCCGCTAACAGGATACTCGCGTCGCGGTTCCCTTCGCGTCGCGGTTTCCTCGTTAGCTAAGCCGTACGGCCTCGTTAGCTAAGCCGTACGGCCTCGTTAGCTAAGCCGTACGGCCTCGTTATCGTAAACTTTTACTAAGCCTACGCGTTTTTTAATGTAAAAATAACTTTTTTGATGGAAAAATAAAACGCGAAGGGAACCGCGACGCGAGTATCCGGTTAACGGAAAAAGTGCCGAGAGTCACACATCTCAAACTCGCAGCATTTTCGTATGAGATATCTTCCAATTCTTTTACTATGATTTTATTGGAAGCTTTTAATGTTAGGTGATGATGCTTTTCATTTACTTCCTCACCGCTGATATTTTGTTTATGATTGTGATCCAGAATATAAAAGAAAACTTTTTTATTATACAAAACAACAAGTCGCCATGACAAAACTATCGTATCAGATATTCGGAAAGCGGGAAGACTTTGAAGATGAAATTCAAATCCCCTCTCTTCTCGCAAAAAGAAACCTGAAAACAAGTTTTTCATTCATGCACTGTAGGAATTCCTTCCAATAATGAATCCTGCAAAACCTTTCTTTTACACTTATTAGTTCGATTACCTCATTCTTCTCTCTTCCCTCTTTCATGAGCGGTTGCTACCGAAACTTCTCAATAAATGCTCATCATTCTTCTGCTACTCGTTACCCCCCGAACTTCTGCTTTGAAACAGCTCCCAATTATCATGCTTGCCCAACCCCGTTATTCATAGAAGACAACTCAACCCCGTCACAATTACTCTCTTCCTCTATACCTTCATATTCACCATATCATCCATCCAATGCGATGATAAAAAGATTAAGATTCGCGCCGGGGGGAATAGCCATTTTCCGTGCGTTGGTTTAATCACTTTTTACTAGAGTTTTACAATTCGATGTTAGTTTCCAGAATTTGCATATGTGTTACTCAAAGGAAACAGCTAGTTTTACACGGATAACTATTCAAGATTGGAAAGAATTCATCAAGTACTTTGAGAAAACTTTAAGAGAAAAAACATAGTCCAATAAAAATAAAGAGAGAGAGAAAGCGCAAGCTTTCGATCATAAGTTTACAGAAACCCACCTGCACATCAATGTGCGTTGCGTCTTGGGACCGGGATGGCAGAAATAAGACTCCCTGCTTGTACCCTCGATTCCATTTTGGCTGCTTCTGTATTATACTCTTTGAATTTATATCTATCTCGTTCAACAATTTCAGCATAGTTTGACCTGAATGCTTCACTCCATTAACAATCAAATAGATTCTGGTTTCGTTATCCCAGTGAAAACGCATTTTTTTCTTTTATAATTCCTTGACGCTGAGACTGTTTCAATTTGCGCAATAGTGAACACAACAGAATTGCCCGACCCAACTCGTTAACAAGAAAACTGTCGGATAACCCTCAATAGGTTTCCGCTAATATGATTCCACTAACCAAAATTGATGGCTTCTTTTTTCAAAATTGAAAAATTCATACTATACAAATATATCCAGGTTTTAAATTCTACCGTTTCCTCATCGATTCCATCGAAGCCAGTTGTGAGCGTCACTCCCTTGCCCATAACCCAATCCACCCAGATGGCCAATCCATTCGTCCCAGGGCTTAACATGCAACCATATCAAATTAAATGTACACAAGTTAAGTTCTGCTAATAAACATCAACAGAAGTATAAAAAGGTAATCAAAAAGAAAAGGAGAATTGATTGAATGGAGTTGACGTTGCAACCTGCACGGCAGCCTCGCGTTGGCTACTGGTGACTCCGGCCTCGTCCCACTGCCAACTGGGAAGCTGCAGATCTCTTGAACCACTCCCGCGGACTCTCCCTCGTACTCCCACAGGGCGTGCTCCTCCACCATCGCGTCGACCGAGAGACGAGCTTTCTGACTCAGAGAAACTGTACTTACTAACTCAGTAATTATTAAAACATTTGAACAACTTGCTCCTTTTTTTACCAAAGCAATTAAAATATCAATAGCTACCTCAGTGAATTTGTAGGCGATGGAGAGATTGAAGCCGTTGACCGTATCGATTCGCTGCGCGATGCGGTGTAAATGCTTGAAGCGCATGGGAAGAGCCCGCAGAGAACAAGACTGAAAATAGAGAGAGAAAGCGATAGAGAAAGAGAGAGAGAGAGAGAGTGAATGAAAAGAAGGGAAATATTATAAAAGAAACGATGTAACGACCGATGAAAAATTGAGCTGACAGATGGATGAACGAAGAGAAATATAGTCACACCCACTCTTATAGAGTGCTTTTCATGTGGGAAATCATGTCGGTATTCCCGAAGTCGACAGTTTTTCACGCGAATTTTCGAATTTTGATGGTAACGATTCCACATAAACTCGTGAAAACTAACTTGAGGAATTGTTAGAATGTCCCGCCCCCAGCGGGAACGAATCGACTCCGCGTCAAACCAAAAGCGCAGATTCTGCCAGGGAAGCATCGCAGATAAGTAGAAAGGCTCGCCGAGAATGAGATTAGGCTAGAAATAACAATGCGATAAAATCCGCTTTCTTAGTTATTACACAAACGAAATAAATAAGAAAAACCAGATACTTATCTTTGTATTGGTTTACAATATTGTGGGCGGTTTTTTCTGAGTTCTATTTCATCGTGAAGATGAAAGAAAGCTTGATGCAGGAGTTGGACATCCTAAGGTTGTATCTTCTGCACCTAATTCAGTTGTTATACAACCTAGCATAATTTCAACTACAAGCGAAAACCAAATACCTCCGAGCGCCAAACATATATTAATGAATAATATGAATGTAATTGTAACCTTATAATCGATTCGAGTTCTTCTTATCTCCATTTCATTCAAAAAAATAAAAGAACAAGAGCAAGAACCTTTTCATCAATTTCTTCCACGTTCGACACGAATGTGACGTTCTTTATGTTGTAGTGCTCACAGTAATGCTTAATGCAGCGGCGGAAGTGTTCATTTGTCTCCAAGACGGTCACGGAAGACGCACTTCGAGCTACCGTAAGACCGATGAGCGACCCCTCACCCAAACAAACCACCTGCTTGCCAGCGGCTTCCTTTAACAAATACAATTCTTCAACTGCTTAAGTAAAAAACAAAATAGTAATTACCGAGTTAAAAATTATAGTAACTTTGTTGATGAGCTTGATGAAAGCATCGTTCCGCAAGACTTCATTCATTCTGAAGAGAGAGTGTCGAGAGAGGAGAGAGTGCATTGTGCAAGTACAGCATGGCCAACATTCCCGAGGAGCCTTCAGACCTTTTCTGCAGTTATTCAGAGAATCGCCTTAGCCATCCTAGCTTTTCATTCCAAACCACTCAAAGTTCCCTCAACAACGGAAACCTAAAAAAAAGTTCAATCAAATAATTTTTCTGAAACCTTTAATGACGCAAAGGGTGCTTCTGATGCTATCTCGGCCAATGAAAAAAAGTCCTTTATTAAATGGAACAAACCAAGCAGACTAGCGAGAAAAAACTTGATAAAAAAGGTTCGTTCGTACTCATTCAACTGAAATGAAACAGAGCGTCTTCCGTATGAAATATTTCAAAGCCACTGAATCCAAAATAACTGAAAAACTTGGGGTTGAAGTAAATGAATAAATGGATGAGTGGTGGAGGATATACTGACTCGGTTGGTACAGTAAACCACAGGCTGAACTCATCATGAGAAGCTCTGAGAGGAAAGCGACTGCCTGCGCCAACTCTGATTCGCTCTGGCAGATAGTAGACTGCTTGCATCCAATGGTCGCGCCACTGCAGTTATCAAACTTTTTTTTTCTCGCACTTGTCCAGTATATGAAAAAATCACTCGTTTTCGATGGTGCTTCAGTCCACGATTTCACATCATCGCGAGAGATCGAATCATTTTATACATTATCGAGCGCGTCCTCATACGGTGGAGGGTAAGCACCGAAAAAGCTTGGTGATCGCGGATCAAGAATGGGTAGAATATCTGGTCAAGGAAGGTCGATGCAGGATTGGCCTGGGTTCCCTGCCGGATAAAACATTAATTGATACTTCCCAATTGTAAATATTCCCTACTGCTCGTTGATATCGATTTTTAACCGAGCAGCGAAGCGGATTGTTCGCAAAAACATGTGCAAAAAGCGTGTGGTGTGACAGGAACAGAACCCGCGACCTTCGCTTTCCAGGCGAATGCTCTTACACACTGGGCCACAGGCATGCAATATAATGCACATTTTAAGGCCCCTACAACACAATAGTTTTGTAAAAAAAAAAACGTGTAAAAACGTGTAGTGGGACCAGTAAAATAGCCTCCTTCCCACAGTGAAGACGCAGAACGTTTATTCGGACTCAAAAAATCCTCATCAAACTATTCCGAATAAATCCTTCGACTGTATCTCTGAGCAGGAAAACAAAAAGAACAAAATAAAGTCACTCAGTATAATACTTCATTCTACAGCGTAACAACGCATATTTAGAATCTATGACGAAATGAAAAAGGGAACAAACACTTAATTTCCTTTTTTTGCAGCTGAGTTGACTCAAACTACTCCTTGTTCTTTATGATGACTATTTGAAGTTCAATAAACTCAAGACTGCTCGAGTTTCTTATTAACTCTCACGGAACAGTTTTTTTAAGTTCCGAAAAAATCATTCACAATATTTTCAATTGTTCACTACAACATCAGAACAAAGAGCAAAAAAAGTACCTACTTCTGGCAGCGCTAAACTACGCTGGTACACATTTTTTTTACCACCAAAAAAACTTTTAACTAACGGCACTTATGGGGTGCTTTTAATCTTTCTTTCAAGCTCTTGCTGAATCTATGAAGTCTTGAGTTATACAGTGATGAAGTCTTGTTGACAGGTTTTCCGCAATTTTTATGACTTGACTTTCCGCAATTGACTGACTTGAGTCATGGGTTCAATCCAAGAAGGCGCCATGGTAAGCAGATTTCCCTCTTCTCCCTCTGCATATCCACTCCCGTCCATGTCTAAATCCCACCAGACTAGCGTCCCCTTTGGGGACGCTTGTCACTTTCTTGTTAGCCAAGTTAGAATGAGAGCCTAGTCAATTTTCGCTTCTCCTTATCTCCCTGTCTCAGGCAGCTTCGCTGCCTTCATTTCCCAGCTCCTATTTTTCCCTCTCCTCCTTCGTTTTCCCACCTCTATTTTTCTCCCTTTCTCAGGCAGCTTCGTTACTTTCGTTATTCTTCTTCTCCTTTCCTCCCTGCATCAGATTCGTCTTTCTCCTTCTCTTCTCTTCAGCTTCGCTGCCTTCGTTTCCCTGTTCTTCCTTTTCTTCCTGCATCAGGCAGCTTCGCTGCCTTCGCTTTTCTGCTTCTCCTTTTTTTCCCTGCTTCAGGCAGCTTCGCTGCCTTTGTTTTCCTGCTCGTCCTTTTCTTCCTGCTCCAGAAAGCTTCGCTGCCTTCGCTTTTCTGGTTCTATTTTTCTCCCTGACTCAGGCAGCTCCGCTGCTTTCGTTATTCTTCTTCCCCTTTCCTTCCTGCGTCAAATTCGTCTTTCTCCTTCTCTTCTCTCCACCACAGGCAGCTTCGCTGCCTTCGTTTTTCTGTTCTTCCTTTTCTTCCTGCATCAGGCAGCTTCGCTGCCTTCGTTTTCCTGTTCTTCCTTTTCTTCCTGCATCAGGCAGCTTCGCTGCCTTCGTTTTTCTGTTCTTCCTTTTCTTCCTGCATCAGGCAGCTTCGCAGCCTTCGCTTTTCTGCTTCTTCATTCTTTCCCCTGCTTCAGGCAGCTTCGCTGCCTTTGTTTTTCTGCTCCTCCTTTTCTTCCTGCTCCAGAAAGCTTCGCTGCCTGCGCTTTTCCGCTTTTCCGCTTTTCCTTTCCTCTCTGCCTCAGGCAGCTTCGCTGCCTTCGTTCTTCTTATTCTTCTCCTTGTAATTGTTTGAGGCCTGTGGTTTGAGTTCGAGCGAGTTTGTTTTTGATCCCCGGAAAGTTTATAAATTCAGAGGGCTAAATTTTTTTTCTTGAAATAAATTTGTTTTACCATCCGGAAATCCATCTCCTTCGGCGGGCCTCTGTATTATTTTTGACTAATTTATAACTCCCCTAATCTACTTTCGATTATTAATATTGTTTTCCTTGTCAAGTTTTTGAATTTATTTCGAAGTAGAGATCCGTCGAAGGGTAAATCGGAGGTCCACTGGAATTTTCGGATCAAGCAACTATCATAAAGCCATTGTTGAAAATCCTAAATGTTTTTCTTTGGACAAATGAAACGTATTCAACTTTATCAAAAGGTAGGCACAAGTTTACTCAGGAGGGCCGCACTTTACTTGGAGGGGCGCGCTTTACTTGGGGGGGGGGCGCTTTACTTCGGGCAGGGGGGGGAGCTTTTTTTTAAAAACATTTTTTGACAAATTTAGTGAACGAATTGACATTTTATTATGCGTTCTCGTTAGGCTAAGCCGTGCGGCCTCGTTAGCGTAACCAGGGGTTAATTAGTGATGTCTGGTCGTCTGTCGGCGGGTGTCTGTTTTAGACCTCCAGCGGGCGTCTGTCTTTTAACTCATAAAAGGGAACCCTTATGTGAAAGTTTTTTATCTCAGAAGGGTGAAAATTTTTCAAAAAACTTTTTATCTCATAAAATTTTAACTTGAAAAAAATTACAGATGTAAGGCCAGGGTCTGTATAAAAATTTTTTTGCCTCCTGCGAACGTCTGTAGGATTTTCGGACCAACTAAAAAACCGCTGAGCGTAACATTTGACTAAGCCTAAGCGAGAAAAAACAGTGGATAGTGGCTAAAAACGGCTAATTCAAGTTTCTCAAACTGGATAAAAGTGAAAAAAATGAAGAAAAAATATTTAAAAAATCAGATTGGATAAAAAAATATTGTGGCAAATTGTTCTATAGGGCCTCGTTAGCATACTCTTTAGGCGATGGTATCAAATTGTGGTTCCGCTCATTTTTAGTTTTTTTTTCAATCGAATAAAGTGTTAATTGGCTTCTTATGACCTACTGAGCAATAAAAACATGTGCTGTAAAAAAAATTCTAAAATTATCTTTACACAAAAAAATTTTTTTGGCCCAAATTTTGGGGAAAAGAAAGGGGGAGGGGGTTTTTTCCTAACCAGGAAAGGGAGGGGGGCCCTAAAAGGGGAAGGGGGAGGAATAGGGCCTAAGCAAGGGGGTAGGGGCCCTAGGGGGGAGGGAGGAGGGGGAAGGGGGCCCTAAAGGGGGGAAGGGGGGCCCTGAGGAGAAAGGGGGAAAGGAGTTTTCATGAATAAAATCTCTTCCTGACAAAAAAACTTTTGAAAAATTTTTTTTTGTAAAAATGATGAAAAAAATTTTTGTTTTCCGCACATGTTTTTATTGCTTAGACCCTAGCTCACCAAAGTTGTGAAATTTCTTTCGGTCGCCCGCCCGGTCCTCCAAAATTTTTTTGAAAGTGAAGAAATTATAACAGAAGTTGATTAAAAAAAACAAATAAAAGCTTGTAAATAAAATAAATTTCCATTGGTTAAACTACGGCCCTGACTACATGAAATAAAAGATCAATTGTTTTGACAAATTAGACATAAGATTTTGTTGAATACCCTTCTCCCCACTCTCCGGTCGCTCGGTCAACCGCCCGAAAAAGTTATATTCAACACATCCTGGTGAGCTATGGCTTAGACGGTCATAAGAAGCCAATTAACATTTTTTTCGATTGAAAAAAACGAAAATGAGCGGGACCACAATTTGATACCATCGCCTACTCTTTATTTAGGCCTAAGCGAAAAAATCAGGGAAAAGTCACCTGCCCCCCCCCAAAAAAAAAAGTGCGGCCCCCAAGTAACAAAGTGCCGCTTATTAATCATGTGAAAACGCTTCAATGTGAGCCTAGGACTAACTCGGACCATTGAATTGAAAGCGAAACTCTAAACTTTTTTCAACAAAAATACATCTTTACTACCTGGTCTAGTTCAAGTTTTCTTGTTTCAATCTAGTCTAAAATCGTTATAAAGTTATAAATCCGAAAACATAAAAAGCACAGTGATAAAAATTAGAAGAGCAAAATATTTTATAAACAAAAATTAAGCGTCAGAAGTTGAATCTACTATCTCCATGAAGGAAACAAACGGCACAATGTTACATAGGGGGGCGCACTTTACGTGGAGGGGCTTTGAAACTTTTTGAGAAATTTAGTCAAGATTGACAAAAATTAACAACATGAGAAATTTTCTCATCCGCGTTCGTTAGCCTAAGCCGTACGGCCTCGTTTGCGTAACCTTTTACCTAAGCCTTAGCGAAAAACAGTGAATAGTAGCTGAAAATGGCACAAGTTTACTTGGGGAGGCTCCGCTTCATTTGGGGGGGGCTCTTTTCGGTGCGTTCAAAAAATGTTTTTTTTAATACAACCAAATTTAAATTTTCTTATGCGGTCTCGTTCGTCTAAGCCGTACGGCCTCGTTAGCTTAAACTTTTTCCTAAGCCTAAGCGTTTTTTGATGTAAAAAAAATCTTGTTAAAATGTTGTTTTTAAAAAGCCCCCCCCCCCTCCCAAGTGGAGTGGAGCCCCTCCCTCCAAGTGAAGCGCGGCCTCCCAAGTAAAAAAGAACCGCTCAAAACAGCTAAGCCGAATTACTCAATTTGACTGGATAAAAATAAAATAGTGTGGCTAATTTTTCTATACGGCCTCTTTTTTAAGCCGTACGGCCTCTTTAGCATACATTTTACCTAGGACTAAGCGAAAAAAAATCAGCGAAAAGTAACCTGCCCCCCAAGTAAAGTGCGGCCCCTAAGTAACAAAGTGCCGGTACAAAGCTATATTGAGTCGGAATAAACTCAAATTTAAGGTCAAAAAGAAGTAAATCTACACAAGTAACCTTCCTTTATCTCGTTCCCCATTTTTTAACCTGCAACGTTCAAATTTATTACAGATGAACACGGTTAGGAACAACATGAAATGCGATTTCCACAAAAGAAAACTTATAAAAAAAAGTTTTTGAAGAAGTAGTTTCTCTCTCTTTCTTTATTTGATAAGTTGAACAACAAAAAAAACACTGTTTACATTTTCAAAAGTCTTTTCAAAACCATTCACATTGTAATCTACATGTTTTGTTGTGCATGAAATTCTACCTCAGAAAATTTTTGCTGTCAAAAGGTTGCTCTTTTGTTCGGTACTGTATCGAAGGAAGAGAGCGCATGAAGCATCGTCAATCACTGGCAGCATGAATGGAGAGAGCGAGAGAACGCAGGATGCGAGAGGAAAAAAAGAGAGAGAGCGTGCACGCAAGAAGTAAACGGGGGAGGGCGTGGGTTAGTGCTCCGCCATCGACCCCTCACACCTCCCCCTCAAAAACAAAATTAAGAAACCAAATTCAGAAATTCTGAAATCCTGTAGTTGAGATAGCCTCAGTAGAGAAATTCAGCCAAGCACGTAGCCAGGAGGCTCTTATCCTAGACCACAAAGTCATGTGAGCGCTCATAAAGTGATAGATAGGAGAATGTGAGATTTAAGGGACGCGAAAGCGTGCAAAAGATTGGGTATAAAGAGAGAGAAAAGGCGATGATACAAAGCGCCAAATAATTGTGGACGGAGGAAAAACCTCTTGCTCGTTGAATTCAAGAGGATGACGAGTCCGTCCACTGTTCCCTCTCTCTCCACCTCAACCCCCAGCAGCTTGTCTTCATCGTAGATGATCGATGCTGCTGATTCAAAGTCGAACCTTTAAATTAAATCTATTCATTTTCTCTTTATGCTGAACACAACTGAAAAAATTATGGGAAAAAAAAACAAGCAAAATCATTTGAGTAAGATTTAAAGCAAGACCAATTTGTATAAGAAAAACGTTTGAAGCTTTTTCATACATGAATACTAAGAATATTCTCACATGAAATCTATATAAGTTCTTGGACAAAAAATTCTAAATAACTGGAAATTTAGAAAGAAATAGCTCGAATGCCGACATATGTATATTGATGTGAGCAAAAGGTTAAGACTTTTTTACGCCATTTTTTCTCCCCTTTCATCAGCAATATGAACTAGATACATCTAAAGAAAGAAGGTTGAACGAACTGAAAGGCGAGGACTGGCTCGGCAAGGATACGCAACTCCTTCTTCTTCAAGGAGGACAACTGCACATCATGAACTGCACTGCTGCCTGCACATCAATCAATATGATCATCTGTTGAACTTTTCGTTTTTTTATATTCCATACTATCGCTTCCTCTTTTCGTTGAAGTAAAATCCTTGGATATTTATTTCCTACGTGACTCTACATTACTGAAGCACGTTACCTAGAACTCTTACAATAATCCTTCCACCTTAAAACCTCTGAAATCTCCCTAACTTTTGAAGAGTACTTTTAAAACAGTTTGCGCAAGAAAACTTTTGAATTTTACGAAGCACTTCAATCGCTGAATTATCGCCTTAAAAACACCTATCATTTTAATAGTTCGTGTCTGAATTTGTTCACCTTAAAATATTAAATACAAAATACCTGGGCAACCACTGAAAGGCCCCTGATTAAGGAGGAATTCCAACTGTACCGGCTTCTCCTGTAACACATTAACAGTCGAATAAGCACGATTGTCAGCGAGGTGTCTGTATTGAAAAAAGGCCAAAGAAAGAATGAGACAATTTTTTTAAATAGCTTGAGACTTTCTACAACCTCACGAATCCTTCAAAAAGAGGATCACTGGGGCAACTCACAACAACAACAGCGAGGTGTCTGATGTCAGTATAATCCATGACCGTACATAAAAATTAATGATTCATTAAGGAAATAAATACATTTGAACAAAATATGTTTGAATGAACAATGCTTATTAACTTGGTTAGGGAGCCAAGAGTCTCTCAGAACGACCTTCTCAGCACTTTCCTCTTCTTCGAGAACTGGAAGTCGGCTGCAATCTCGCATCCAGCCACACTCCACTGGCTGGACAAAGACACGTGCAGCCGCTGGAATGACACGGCAGCCCGGCTGCGAAACCAATCAGCCCTTCGTTTGTTTCTATAGTAATCCGTTTGACTAGTTCTTTAGTTATTCATTCAGTTAGTTTACTCTTTTCAAGTGATATTTTCTCTTTTCAATTTTTTCGTGTTTACTTATTTGAAAGTTTTCTGATTAAAACTTGATTACAGACAAAGTTTGCAAGCTTCTCTAGTGGACTTTTTCCTTGCTCACTTCATTAGACCTTAACATTGTGTTTATATCGCTTAAAGCGCCTAATAAAAAAAATGAACGAAAAAAGAGCCTATTCTTCTTCTTAGCGTCCGAGAACAGGGTCCGCTGGAAAAAAAGCCTGTCTGAAAAAAGAGCCTGTGGCATTTATTGAGTGAAGCAGAAAGATGAACCTTAGCAAGGTTGCAGAGTGCATCCTTGAAGGTTCGCAATGCTCCTTCCCCAATCAACTCCGTATCGAAAACCTTTGCAACAACAAAATAACAATTCACTTTCCAGAAAAAATCAAAATATAAATATCAAAAACGTATTCACAATCTGCCACCAAGTTCATGAATTGAATAATATATTTTTTTGAAATTGTATCACCTTTTTTCTGTGCATGGAATGAAGAAATGAAATAAAATTACCAGACGTGTGTGGTCATTCAGTATAAAGTGTTCAAGTTGTTATTTTGATGTCATCGACAGGATGTTTCTCTGATCCGCACTGCGGGTAAAAAAAACCTATGCACTGTTCTCGAAAAAACCAAAAAATGTTCTCGAAAAACCTCGAAAAAACATTAAAGTTTATGCGCTTGGAAAAATTTTTCTCGGATTTTACGTAGGGAAGTCCAAATTATTGGAAAAATTGAAAGTTGAACTCTGAAATTTAAAAAAATATATGAAAAAAGTTATGCGGGTGCTAAGAAACACCATGGTCATTGACGTACCTCAGCTACAATGACGTTCGCCCGCTCTTCCATCAAGCAAGGTTCTGTTGAGCGGGTAGCAATTACCTATATATATGTAGACAATTTATTTCACTCAAAAAAGTTATTATTTTAAATAAAAATTCTCTGGAAATTGAAAACTTCTTGGATTTCATTCCACTTTACTGTCACTGTCACATAAATATACAATGAATGAGCCATTCACCTGTCACATAAATATACAATGAATGAGCCATTCACCTGTCACATAAATATACAATGAATGAGCCATTCACCTGTCACATAAATATACAATGAATGAGCCATTCACCTGTCACATAAATATACAATGAATGAGCCATTCAACTGTCACATAAATATACAATGAATGAGCCATTCACCTGTCACATAAATATACAATGAATGAGCCATTCACCTGTCACATAAATATACAATGAATGAGCCATTCACCTGTCACATAAATATACAATGAATGAGCCATTCACCTGTCACATAAATATACAATGAATGAGCCATTCACCTGTCACATAAATATACAATGAATGAGCCATTCACCTGTCACATAAATATACAATGAATGAGCCATTCACCTGTCACATAAATATACAATGAATGAGCCATTCACCTGTCACATAAATATACAATGAATGAGCCATTCACCTGTCACATAAATATACAATGAATGAGCCATTCACCTGTCACATAAATATACAATGAATGAGCCATTCACCTGTCACATAAATATACAATGAATGAGCCATTCACCATAAACATACTCGAAACATTCAGTTTTTTAACAGAAAGTTTAACTGACTGAAAAATCGAGTATTCTTGCCCTTGATTTTTCTAATCTGAATTAATGTTGACATTTGCAAAAATCAAAAAAATACTCTGAAAGTAAACCGTGATGATGTCCTTGTATTCACTAGCGTCGATGACTTCTCTGGCACACTGGGCCATTGGTTGGAATACCTGGTAGTAGATCAGGATTTGGTTGGAATACCTGGTAGTAGGTCAGGCTTTTTATTAAAACTCTTTTAAAAAGCCTTTAAACCAAAAAAAATTTTGAGGAAAATTCAGACTTTAAAAACAGATGTACGATGAGATATAGAGAATTTTGTATAGTGCATAGATTTGGGCATAGCTTTACCCGCATTGTTAGTCTTTTTTTAAAAACCTACTCTTATACATATTCAACCATACACATCTATTCTTCATGTGTTTTCTTAGAACCAACACATGAGATAACTTGAAGTTTTTAATTTTCAACAAGATATTGATATTTTTAACAAGAAGTAAATTCCGCTCTTCAGAAGTTTCTTTTTCTTCCTCAGCTCAGAAATGAGAAAATAGGGATCAAATATAACAAGTTATCAAGATTATCAACAACAAAAAAAATCAGAAATCGTTAATTTTACTCGGGGGAGGGGGGGGGGCTCAGAAAGACCTAGCTTGAAAACTGCTTATTCAACTTGTGTGCTTCAATTAACCTCAAAAGCAGTCACGCGGTCCGCACCAGCACGAGCGGCCATCAGAGAGAGCAGCCCTGTTCCCGTTCCTATCCACAACAAATTATTCGTCCACCAGATAATTCCCCCTTTTCACCCTGACTAGTCTTGTTTTTTTTACCATTTTGTGTAATTATTACCATGTATAACAGGTATAACATCTGAATCAGTTATGCAACATTGAGAATTACTGAATTTATTTAAAAAATTTCTTTCTAGAAAGCACTTTAAAAAAAGAACGATCTTTGAGCTGGATGAGTTTAACAAAAACAGTTGTTAACAACGAAAAAATCTATACCGGTAATTTATTACTTCATGAACACGTACAAAACCATTTTCCAATCCATCTACGGCTACGCAGCTCCAGCCTGGGCAAGCTTCCTCTCCGCCTCAGCACATGCCAAAATTCAAAGAGGGCAGAACAATGGCCTGCGTATCGTAACAGGAAACCAACAAATGGCCAGCGTCGACCACATACATGCAGAAGCTAAAGTAATGTGATCGAAGTCGCACCTTCATACGCTATCAGCCCAATACTTGGCAAGGACCTTGAGCCCAAGTCACTTCCATCACGGATTCTTTCTCAAAAGGACCCCAGCCAAGCAACATGAAAGCTGATCTTTACATCGCATGCAGAAGAACGGTCGAAAGAGCTCTGTCGGAAACAGCAGAGAAGAACAACGGGAAAAGCCTCGCCAACCGAGTCCACACAAACATGGTCTCAGAAGAAAACGAATCCAGACAAGGTCCAGTCACACTGGGCGGCCGGCCACCGCCGGACATAAATGAAGAAGTGGACCTATCCGGAAACGTCCGCTGCATGCGGAGCCAACTCTGCTCAGGCTACATCAGGTACACCAACCACTACTTACACCGGATCGATGACTCGCTACCTGACTGCTGCCCATACTGTCTCAATGGACCGCAAGACGTAGCCCATCTCTTCAAATGTGCTAAACGTCCGATAACACTCACGTTATAAGATCTCTGGATGAAACTGAAAGAAGTAGCCTCATTTCTGAGACAATTGTGAATGAAAAAAGAAAAGATTTACTGAGAAGAAAAAAGAAAGAGAGAGGGAGAGAGCGGCTCTCTATAGCCGACTCTCTTAGATGCGAGACGTTTGCCGGCAACAACAACAACAACTTCATGAACCACTTAGTAAATAATATTTGGAAAAACTTTATTTCGAGGGGGCGTGCTTTACTTGGGGAGCCGTGCTTTACTTAGGAAAGTGGAGTGCTTACGAGGCCGTGCTTTACTTAGGAAAAAGGAGTGCTAACGAGGACGTACTTTACTTAGGAAATAGGAGTGCTAACGAGGCCGTGCTTGACTTATGAAAGAGGACTGCTAACGAGACCGTACTTTACGGCTTCATTAGCATAAATTTCACCTGAGCGAAAAAAACCATTGAAAAGTAAGCTGACCCTCCCAAGTAACAAAGAGCCTAATATTATATCAATTCTTAATAAAAACTTTGATAATACTCAATGCATCGCTTCCTTACCAAAACTCAGATGAAAATTCAACCTATGTCGATAACGTGCACGTAAACGCCGGTCTTCTTCATTTCTCCTATTACTCTCTCCAATGCCTTCTGATATCGATCGTTTCGATCGAAGTCCAGAATCATGTCTCCGAAGCGACTCCGTGCTATTTCCTCAAAACCACGCAAATTCGGAAATGTGATTTTGAGCTTGAGGATTTTTACGAAAACAAAGTTCTATTTTGTTTATTTCAAAAGTTTCACGGTGTAAAGAATACATAGCAGATTGTTGTAGGGAGTCTAGGGATTGCAGTACTGACTTGTGCAGTGTCATAATCTTCATCGGCGACTTCCCACTCTCGCTCACCCGTCTTATGATTAACTCGCTCCAAAAACATTTCTGAAACTGATGAACAGCTTTGAATAACTGTAACTTCCAAGTTTGATGAGTTCGATTCAAACGTTTCTTGATATGTAAAACATATTCATATGAACCATATGAGTTTGCAATCCATTGTTTTTTGGAATTGTTACAAACTGTTTTTTTTTCCATGTACATGTGACGCCTATGGTAGCCGTTCGCTTAAGAGTAACTGAAGTGACGCCTATGGTAGCCGTTCGCTTAAGAGTAACTGAAGTGACGCCTATGGTAGCCGTTCGCTTAAGAGTAACTGAAGTGACGCCTATGGTAGCCGTTTCGCTTAAGAGTAACTGAAGTGACGCCTATGGTAGCCGTTCGCTTAAGAGTAACTGAAGTGACGCCTATGGTAGCCGTTCGCTTAAGAGTAACTGAAGTGACGCCTATGGTAGCCGTTCGCTTAAGAGTAACTGAAGTGACGCCTATGGTAGCCGTTCGCTTAAGAGTAACTGAAGTGACGCCTATGGTAGCCGTTCGCTTAAGAGTAACTGAAGTGACGCCTATGGTAGCCGTTCGCTTAAGAGTAACTGAAGTGACGCCTATGGTAGCCGTTCGCTTAAGAGTAACTGAAGTGACGCCTATGGTAGCCGTTCGCTTAAGAGTAACTGAAGTGACGCCTATGGTAGCCGTTCGCTTAAGAGTAACTGAAGTGACGCCTATGGTAGCCGTTCGCTTAAGAGTAACTGAAGTGACGCCTATGGTAGCCGTTCGCTTAAGAGTAACTGAAGTGACGCCTATGGTAGCCGTTCGCTTAAGAGTAACTGAAGTGACGCCTATGGTAGCCGTTCGCTTAAGAGTAACTGAAGTGACGCCTATGGTAGCCGTTCGCTTAAGAGTAACTGAAGTGACGCCTATGGTAGCCGTTCGCTTAAGAGTAACTGAAGTGACGCCTATGGTAGCCGTTCGCTTAAGAGTAACTGAAGTGACGCCTATGGTAGCCGTTCGCTTAAGAGTAACTGAAGTGACGCCTATGGTAGCCGTTCGCTTAAGAGTAACTGAAGTGACGCCTATGGTAGCCGTTCGCTTAAGAGTAACTGAAGTGACGCCTATGGTAGCCGTTCGCTTAAGAGTAACTGAAGTGACGCCTATGGTAGCCGTTCGCTTAAGAGTAACTGAAGTGACGCCTATGGTAGCCGTTCGCTTAAGAGTAACTGAAGTGACGCCTATGGTAGCCGTTCGCTTAAGAGTAACTGAAGTGACGCCTATGGTAGCCGTTCGCTTAAGAGTAACTGAAGTGACGCCTATGGTAGCCGTTCGCTTAAGAGTAACTGAAGTGACGCCTATGGTAGCCGTTCGCTTAAGAGTAACTGAAGTGACGCCTATGGTAGCCGTTCGCTTAAGAGTAACTGAAGTGACGCCTATGGTAGCCGTTCGCTTAAGAGTAACTGAAGTGACGCCTATGGTAGCCGTTCGCTTAAGAGTAACTGAAGTGACGCCTATGGTAGCCGTTCGCTTAAGAGTAACTGAAGTGACGCCTATGGTAGCCGTTCGCTTAAGAGTAACTGAAGTGACGCCTATGGTAGCCGTTCGCTTAAGAGTAACTGAAGTGACGCCTATGGTAGCCGTTCGCTTAAGAGTAACTGAAGTGACGCCTATGGTAGCCGTTCGCTTAAGAGTAACTGAAGTGACGCCTATGGTAGCCGTTCGCTTAAGAGTAACTGAAGTGACGCCTATGGTAGCCGTTCGCTTAAGAGTAACTGAAGTGACGCCTATGGTAGCCGTTCGCTTAAGAGTAACTGAAGTGACGCCTATGGTAGCCGTTCGCTTAAGAGTAACTGAAGTGACGCCTATGGTAGCCGTTCGCTTAAGAGTAACTGAAGTGACGCCTATGGTAGCCGTTCGCTTAAGAGTAACTGAAGTGACGCCTATGGTAGCCGTTCGCTTAAGAGTAACTGAAGTGACGCCTATGGTAGCCGTTCGCTTAAGAGTAACTGAAGTGACGCCTATGGTAGCCGTTCGCTTAAGAGTAACTGAAGTGACGCCTATGGTAGCCGTTCGCTTAAGAGTAACTGAAGTGACGCCTATGGTAGCCGTTCGCTTAAGAGTAACTGAAGTGACGCCTATGGTAGCCGTTCGCTTAAGAGTAACTGAAGTGACGCCTATGGTAGCCGTTCGCTTAAGAGTAACTGAAGTGACGCCTATGGTAGCCGTTCGCTTAAGAGTAACTGAAGTGACGCCTATGGTAGCCGTTCGCTTAAGAGTAACTGAAGTGACGCCTATGGTAGCCGTTCGCTTAAGAGTAACTGAAGTGACGCCTATGGTAGCCGTTCGCTTAAGAGTAACTGAAGTGACGCCTATGGTAGCCGTTCGCTTAAGAGTAACTGAAGTGACGCCTATGGTAGCCGTTCGCTTAAGAGTAACTGAAGTGACGCCTATGGTAGCCGTTCGCTTAAGAGTAACTGAAGTGACGCCTATGGTAGCCGTTCGCTTAAGAGTAACTGAAGTGACGCCTATGGTAGCCGTTCGCTTAAGAGTAACTGAAGTGACGCCTATGGTAGCCGTTCGCTTAAGAGTAACTGAAGTGACGCCTATGGTAGCCGTTCGCTTAAGAGTAACTGAAGTGACGCCTATGGTAGCCGTTCGCTTAAGAGTAACTGAAGTGACGCCTATGGTAGCCGTTCGCTTAAGAGTAACTGAAGTGACGCCTATGGTAGCCGTTCGCTTAAGAGTAACTGAAGTGACGCCTATGGTAGCCGTTCGCTTAAGAGTAACTGAAGTGACGCCTATGGTAGCCGTTCGCTTAAGAGTAACTGAAGTGACGCCTATGGTAGCCGTTCGCTTAAGAGTAACTGAAGTGACGCCTATGGTAGCCGTTCGCTTAAGAGTAACTGAAGTGACGCCTATGGTAGCCGTTCGCTTAAGAGTAACTGAAGTGACGCCTATGGTAGCCGTTCGCTTAAGAGTAACTGAAGTGACGCCTATGGTAGCCGTTCGCTTAAGAGTAACTGAAGTGACGCCTATGGTAGCCGTTCGCTTAAGAGTAACTGAAGTGACGCCTATGGTAGCCGTTCGCTTAAGAGTAACTGAAGTGACGCCTATGGTAGCCGTTCGCTTAAGAGTAACTGAAGTGACGCCTATGGTAGCCGTTCGCTTAAGAGTAACTGAAGTGACGCCTATGGTAGCCGTTCGCTTAAGAGTAACTGAAGTGACGCCTATGGTAGCCGTTCGCTTAAGAGTAACTGAAGTGACGCCTATGGTAGCCGTTCGCTTAAGAGTAACTGAAGTGACGCCTATGGTAGCCGTTCGCTTAAGAGTAACTGAAGTGACGCCTATGGTAGCCGTTCGCTTAAGAGTAACTGAAGTGACGCCTATGGTAGCCGTTCGCTTAAGAGTAACTGAAGTGACGCCTATGGTAGCCGTTCGCTTAAGAGTAACTGAAGTGACGCCTATGGTAGCCGTTCGCTTAAGAGTAACTGAAGTGACGCCTATGGTAGCCGTTCGCTTAAGAGTAACTGAAGTGACGCCTATGGTAGCCGTTCGCTTAAGAGTAACTGAAGTGACGCCTATGGTAGCCGTTCGCTTAAGAGTAACTGAAGTGACGCCTATGGTAGCCGTTCGCTTAAGAGTAACTGAAGTGACGCCTATGGTAGCCGTTCGCTTAAGAGTAACTGAAGTGACGCCTATGGTAGCCGTTCGCTTAAGAGTAACTGAAGTGACGCCTATGGTAGCCGTTCGCTTAAGAGTAACTGAAGTGACGCCTATGGTAGCCGTTCGCTTAAGAGTAACTGAAGTGACGCCTATGGTAGCCGTTCGCTTAAGAGTAACTGAAGTGACGCCTATGGTAGCCGTTCGCTTAAGAGTAACTGAAGTGACGCCTATGGTAGCCGTTCGCTTAAGAGTAACTGAAGTGACGCCTATGGTAGCCGTTCGCTTAAGAGTAACTGAAGTGACGCCTATGGTAGCCGTTCGCTTAAGAGTAACTGAAGTGACGCCTATGGTAGCCGTTCGCTTAAGAGTAACTGAAGTGACGCCTATGGTAGCCGTTCGCTTAAGAGTAACTGAAGTGACGCCTATGGTAGCCGTTCGCTTAAGAGTAACTGAAGTGACGCCTATGGTAGCCGTTCGCTTAAGAGTAACTGAAGTGACGCCTATGGTAGCCGTTCGCTTAAGAGTAACTGAAGTGACGCCTATGGTAGCCGTTCGCTTAAGAGTAACTGAAGTGACGCCTATGGTAGCCGTTCGCTTAAGAGTAACTGAAGTGACGCCTATGGTAGCCGTTCGCTTAAGAGTAACTGAAGTGACGCCTATGGTAGCCGTTCGCTTAAGAGTAACTGAAGTGACGCCTATGGTAGCCGTTCGCTTAAGAGTAACTGAAGTGACGCCTATGGTAGCCGTTCGCTTAAGAGTAACTGAAGTGACGCCTATGGTAGCCGTTCGCTTAAGAGTAACTGAAGTGACGCCTATGGTAGCCGTTCGCTTAAGAGTAACTGAAGTGACGCCTATGGTAGCCGTTCGCTTAAGAGTAACTGAAGTGACGCCTATGGTAGCCGTTCGCTTAAGAGTAACTGAAGTGACGCCTATGGTAGCCGTTCGCTTAAGAGTAACTGAAGTGACGCCTATGGTAGCCGTTCGCTTAAGAGTAACTGAAGTGACGCCTATGGTAGCCGTTCGCTTAAGAGTAACTGAAGTGACGCCTATGGTAGCCGTTCGCTTAAGAGTAACTGAAGTGACGCCTATGGTAGCCGTTCGCTTAAGAGTAACTGAAGTGACGCCTATGGTAGCCGTTCGCTTAAGAGTAACTGAAGTGACGCCTATGGTAGCCGTTCGCTTAAGAGTAACTGAAGTGACGCCTATGGTAGCCGTTCGCTTAAGAGTAACTGAAGTGACGCCTATGGTAGCCGTTCGCTTAAGAGTAACTGAAGTGAATATCACCCGAGTTTCTCTTCTTGAAAAATTAGACTACTTAGCAAATATTTAGTAATACAAATTAAAAGTTTAAAATTTATATTCCCAAATAGATCAAAAGATTGCTAAAAAAAGTACAAATTACATTACATTTCAAACAGAGCAAAAGCTTGCTAGAAGAGTTAATTCGAATATAATTTGTTTAATACGCTACTTTCCAGCGATTAAATTACACTTGTAACGATCTTTATAAATCTTAATCAAGTAATTTTTTGTTCACAAAAAATAGACGTAGATATCGACTGACTTCCTCCAGTATCAACTTTTTGATATTTTTTCGGGTGATATGCATCAAAACGCGCTAGAGAACTTTGTAGTGAAACATGCTTTATCAAAAATGACGGATAAGAAAAATGAAGACAGTCTTGTTTGATCCAAGTGTCTCATGAAGACTGTCACAAGTGCTCATATGTATCTGGGGAGGGTAATCAAACTGGAATACGTGGCAAGATTAAACATTCAAACTGAATCGTTGTTAAATATAATACTAATCTATTCTTTCTTATGAGATCATACAATACAAAGAACAACTCAAATAATCTTCTACAGAAAGCTTTCACTGATGTTAGTAGTGTTTCTTATCTTCATAAACACGAAAAAGCATGATCGGCAGAAGAGCACAGTATTTTTGAAGTGACATGTATTATTAGAATCCGCGATGGTCTTGTTTCCAAACTTACGCTGTATACTATTCTCTGCTTAACCTATAAATTCATTTTGTAATCTCCTGCTAATCCTAATCAATCAATCAATGAGTTTTAATCTGCTTTCTCTTCATTTTTGCTCTCTATGCTCTCGTGATTATCACCCTCATTGGAAACCTCACCATGACCTTTATCGTTTCCCTTGCTCTCTTTATTTATTTCTTCTGTGCCACTTCCGCTTCCTCCGTCTTCTTCGACGACGTTATTGGGTTCAACGAGGCCATCGGCCTCTTCATCTCCTCTCAAAGCAATGGCCGCGCAGACTCTTTTGTGGATCAGCCAGTCAAACTTCTGACACTCCACACTGCAGTATGGGTACTGAAATGAGATAGTCGAACTCACTCTTCGGAGTTGTTAAAGACCGGGAGAAGTCTTCACTATTTCGAGGTGAGGAAGCTTCACTTTGTACAATAATTACTTTCTATCATGGGTTGTTTAGTGTGCAAGAAAAAGGTACAGACGCCCGCCGTAGGCGGCAAAAATTTTTGCACCTAAGGGTACCCCCAAAAACAGTGGCCCGCGAAATTTTTTCTGTTTTACATAAGGGTCCCCCCTTATGAATTCTAAAAACAGAGGCCCGTCGACAGAAGGTCTGACTTCCCTATTTAACCGCTGCTTTCGAGTTAAATTTTTTATTTAAGCGAATGGGTCTGGCTCGGATGATAGCCTACTGAGGCGCGATTGTGGATAGAGAAAAAAAATGATAAAATGATCTATAGTTAATAATTCTAAATAACTGCAACTCAACCACACCTCTGACCAAAGATCCCGAGAAACATGACTTGATACTGTACTTCTAAATTAAGTGTAGCTGAATTTACTGCATTCCTTTCATGTGCTGGGTAAGACTTACTTTACAGTGAACACATCGCTTTTTCGCCGTCGGTGAACCACAGGTCGAGCACATCCGAACCGTTGCGAGCATCCGCTGACCAAATAATGCCTGCAGTCGTTGTCTTCAAGATTGTCATAAATAAACACCTAGCAAACGATTCATTCATGATGCTCCTCAAGTTAATTATCATTTGACAACTCAGCTAATTTAAATTCTGTCCAGTTTCTGCTCTGATCAGCTTCATCAACTTCTAACCTGAACAATGTATTCGTATGCAGATGGTCGCTCACCAATCTCAGTTTTAGCCATCGCCTGCAATGGGATTCCTTATCACATAACCTTGCCTTCTCTTCATACATTGCATGAAGCGATTGCTCATTAAATTGGCCAAGTTTAGGATAAAAAAACACAATTTTTTTTAATAATTCAAAAAAATCAAAAACTCTAAATGATACTATTGAGTTAGTCAGTTGGGATCAGGGGTTAAATACCCATATCCATCACCACGATGGCAGCCCTCTGTGTCTGGTACCGTACCTAATTCGGCGGGTCTATGATGACGTCAGATTATTGAATTGTACTCTGTACGATGATGGTTACGCCGCCTCAGGCGGGTCTCTGTACCATTTTCCGACACAGTAAATAATCCCTGATTGGGATTCAAATAGCCTATCAGATACCCCTAGTGTTAGATATACAGTTTCAAAACTAATGACTGACAAATAAAAAAAAGCCAACCTTGACCATGGTCTCATACAGCAGAGACTGTCTGTAGGGAAAGGAGACAATGGTAGCGCGCAAATGTTGGTCCAGGTTTGGTCTCACCTTCCACATTCTTTTCGATGGCAAAACTTATCAGTTAATAATTATTCTTGAAAACTCTAAGTACCGCAAGACATATTTTTTTTACTTTAGCGACTTTTAAGGAAGAAGTTTTTAAAAATCTTAAAAACTTTCTAGAGAAGACTTTTATGACGAACACTCTTCAATACTTTTTACCCCTATTAGAAGTAGAAAAAATATGAAATGTTCGTGAAGGGAAGGAAGTGTATCGAAAAGTAACTCTAAGGCAGGGGTTAAATAGTGACCCGACCGGTCCTAGCGGTGGATACATGTATGCAAAGCTTAAATATAAAAAGTAAAGCTTACGCATTCGAAAATTTATTTTTTTGGTTTTTATTTTGCATGTTGTTTTATGTGAATAAACTGGGTTCCAAAGCGTTGTGGCGTTTGTAAAAGTTGACAAAATATTGAATGAAGATAAAAGGTAATATTCAAAGTATTTTCTGAAAAGAAGAAGCAAACTGTTCTAAAAGGGAAAGACCTCGAAACACACTGGCAACAGTGGTCATTCGTGACCCTACAGCCTTAAGAGCCTAGCACGGATGGAGCCGGATTATCCAGTCCGGAATCGAGCGCGACTTCATGTGGCGGATAGAGGGACGCCTCCCTACGAAGAATTCGTGCTGGGAGGTAGCGGGAGAAATCTCACCGCGGACCAAAACTGGGTAGTATAGCTCGTCAAAGGAGGGCGATGCCGGACCGGCCTGGGCATGCCACCGGACAAAACATCAGCCGATACTCCGCTATACTTTTCAATGGCGAGTCGAGGCGCCAGTCAAATAACCTCTTGCCTATCTCCGGTCAACGACAGGCGAGACGCCTCTACTCCCACCCAAAACGATGTTAGGCCGGATTGACCATCCACTCAGAAGACCTATAGCATGAACAGGTTGCTACAACGATGCCCTTTTACACAAGGTGCAGCATGACAGTCTCAGGACTGCAAAGGACACCAAAACCATTCTCCGGACGCATCTCCTCCGAAGAACACGAGAACCTCTCTCATTAAAGAGAGTGTTCATAACCAAAAGTCTTCGATCCGGGATGCTTGCTGGCAACAACAACAAAACAACAAAAGAGAAAGACAACGAAAAAAATAAACTTGTTGCAGATATATGTACAGCGAACTTCGAGAGTTCTGGATAAACTCGAAACACACTGGCAACAGTGGCCATTCGTGACTACAGCCTTAAGAGCCTGTCACGGATGGAGCCGGATCATCCAGTCCAGAATCGAGCGCGACCTCAGGTGGCGGATAGAGGGATGCCTCCCTACGAAGAATTCGTGCTGGGAATAGCGGGAGAAATCCCGCCGCGGACCAAAACTGGGTAGTATAGCTCGTCAAAGGAAGGCGATGCCGGGCCGGCCTGGGCATGCCACCGGAAAAAACATCAGCCGATACTCCGCTATACTTTTCAATGGCGAGTCGAGGCGCCAGTCAAATAGCCTCTTGCCTATCTCCGGTCAACGACAGGCGAGACGTCTCTACTTCCACCCAAAACGATGCTAGGCCGGCTTGACCACCCACTCACAAGGCCTATAGCATGAACAGGTTGCTACAACGATGTCCGCCTTCACAAGGTGCAGCATGACAGTCTCAGGACTGCAAAGGACATCAAAACTCTTCTCCGGACGCACCTTTTCCGAAGAACACGAGAACTTCTCTCATTAAAGAGAGTGTTCATAACCAAGTCTTCGATGCGGGATGCTCGCCGGCAACAAAAACAACAACAACAGTTCTGGATAAAGAACCTGTCTAAATTGGATTTGCAAATAAAACTTTTTATGAATGAGATTGGATAAATAAATTGTATTTCGATGATAAACTTGATGCATTTTAATGAATTAAACTTGAATAATAAACTTGTAAACAAATCAATAAACACACGGACATCAAAGCACAAAGAAGCGAGCGACATTCAAAAAAAAGGAAGGATAATGAAGAAAAAAATTCGAAGGAAGAAAAAAAAAAGAAAATTCGAAAGGAAAGAATTTTTTTAATGTTTCTTGAGTTTGACATGTTCAATTAACTACTGACTCTGATGGGATTCTTTTTAAAAATTTTTTATTTTGAGTTTGGTTTACAATGAAAAGTTTGAAATTGAACTATATATATATTTTTTATCTACACTTGTCAGTGCAAAAACAAACATTCAAAAACCACAGATAACAATGATAAATGGAACTATGTAAGAAACCAACATAAAGATTAATTACCTAATGTTGAAAAGGATGCTAAAGGCTCTCTCCACTTCGGCAGTTGACAATGGGAGTGTCAGGAGGCCTTCATGGCCTGAGCGATCCGCGTAGGCACAAACACTTTGCTTTGTAACAAAATGGGGTAGAATGCACTGACATTATCTGTACTGTCAAGTAGATCCTGCTTTTCCTTCCCGGGTACGACTTAGATTTCTTTAACCAGTTTTGAAAAATCTGCTTCAGTAATAGCAGGCAGACTGAAAAAGTTAAACAAATCTGTCCTCTCTTTCACATCATCTAGGCTCTCAGCGTTAAAATTGGTGATTGAGTGTGAAAGAGGGTTCGAACGACGAGTTCTGAAGTCGAGAAAACTGAATTACATCTTTTCATATGACAATACCCATCAAAGTTCGTGAATGTTCTCCTCCACCCAACATATGCCTTTCAGAAGATTTGATCTACTCACAAAGTAAATTTAGGAAATTAAAAATATTCTCCGCCCCACATGCATATCCACGCCGGAACCGGTCAAGAAATTATTGGGAAAGT
Source organism: Allodiplogaster pararmata (assembly GCA_964056735.1). Classification (NCBI taxonomy): domain Eukaryota; kingdom Metazoa; phylum Nematoda; class Chromadorea; order Rhabditida; family Diplogasteridae; genus Allodiplogaster; species Allodiplogaster pararmata. The sequence continues at coordinate 43,452,292 of OZ057403.1, forward strand.
TTAAACCCAGATTGAACTTGAATTGCACAAGATGTTACCAGGGATATTATGTGCCGTTCCAAATGGGTGTATGTACGTATCCGCTACTCAACCCGAAAAAAATTGAACTTGAGATTTTCCTCTTGGTGATAGTCGTTGCTATCTCTTCTGCTCCAGTTTACAGTAACATTCTTTTTAGTGACTTTTTTTCGACCTATCGAGAAATCAAGACATTGTACCTATAAATTCACGTATCTGCCGCATAGGAGTGGCAGGTCACTATATTGTACCTGAATGTTACGGTAATTAAATTCATGAATCTCAATTACACACTTGTTATCTTTTTTTACATTTGTCATCGAAATAACATTTCTTCATCCAATCTCATTTAGAAAAAGTTTTATTTGCAAATTCCATCGAGTTGCAGGTTCTTCCTCCAGGCTTGTCGAAGTTCGCTGCTGTATTACTCAAGTTTTTTTCTTCTTTTTTCTCGGCGGATACATGTAAACCCGATTTGGGGGCCTATTTAACCCCTGCTCTGTGGTAGTGAACTGGTATCTATTACGGAAAGTCTAACCTTATCATCTTCCTCCATTTTAAGCAGAAATCTAGCGTATAGAGTGCATTTCTCGGCCGCCGTTTTCGGTTTGACACACTGAAAAAGCCAGTCTTCTTTTTGGATAATCGTTATCGCCATGGTGAACAATCGATAAATTACTCTTCGCATCTTGATTCTCAGTCAAACTACATATTGGCAAAGTTTTTTTCCGGAAACGACTGAATTACGGAAAACAGCTTCTAACTTTCAATTTCGAAAAAAATTCAAAGTTTTAAAGGTATAAATACAATTTGTTTCGCTCTTGCAAATTAAAAGTTCCATAAGCCATGATGAAGAATTGAAAATAATAACCTTTTTCTCTTATTCAATGTCAGTTTTGGATAATAGTTGACTAACTCGCTACTTCAAGCATGCTAACCTCACTTTTCGTGTCTTCGATGTGCTTGCACGTTTCACGAACAGTCATGAGAACAAGCCACAACTTCATCGACATCACCTCAACGAATACCAAGTATTACTTTAATGGAAAGCTATTTCGAAAAAGACATTTGTGTTTTTTCTAACCAATCGACAGTAATTTAACCATAAAGAAAGCATCCTGAAGAGACGAGCTGCTACAGACTACAAACTACAGACTATACACTCATCTTCTTTCATTGAATTTCAAACAGAAGATTGGGTGAACCTCGTTAGGCTCCTTGCATCTCAATTGCTTTTCGAATACTCTGTCGAGCACATACAAGAGCTTCTTCTTGTGCACCAAATGCTGATGGTTTTCTCGTAGAAGAAAAATTATCGCAACAGGATGAACCTGAACTTAGACGGATGTAGAAGTCTATCGAGTGGAATAGAGATAGAGAGAGAGAGAGAGAGAGAGAGAGAGAGAGTGAAAGAGAGAGAGAGAGAGCGAGAGAAACGGTAACACAGAGAGAGTTTAAGGATGAGCTAGAGACGAAAAACATATATTATGAGAACCGAAATGAAGAATGAAAGAAATAGTAGGAATACTATTGAAATAGGTATTTGCAAGGGAGTTTGGACTGACTTTGTGTGAACTGGCGAGTGAATGGATGAATCGAACCAACTCCTTGGGGAACTCATCCTCACTCTGGTCTCCTTTTGGATGCAGAAACTTATCGACGTCATCTACACTTACGTGGTTGTTGATGATGGAGACGCACTCGTGCTGACCTGAGCTTTGGTAATCAGAGACTTCCCTCTTAATTAAAAGCCGCATTGAATTAGAATACGTGTTTCACTCGACCTTTCCATAGCCTCCGTCCAGGGTTTTTTTAGTGTGCAAGAAAAAGGTACAGACGCCCGCAAAGGCGGAAAATTTTTTTCACATAAGGGTTATAAACAGAGAACCAAGAAATTTTTTTGTTTGTTTTACATAAGGGTCCCGTCTTACGAATTGGACAGAGGTCCGCCCACAGAAGGTCTGACATGACTATTCAACACCTGCCTCCTTATGAATTGGACAGAGGTCCGCCCACAGAAGGTCTGACATGACTATTCAACACCTGCCTCCTTCTGCCTAATCATATAATGATATACTTCAATTTTAAAAAATAAAGAAGTCTGAATGAATTGACAGACCTTTCATTTGACATTTCATACACAAAAACAGTACACTATTGGAGTAAACTATTCCAAAGCTAGCAATAAGTTCCTCTATACATTATAGCTGCCCAAACTTTGATCAAATTAATGTTATCTTAATTATTACTTCGACTTTTTGTTCTTTAAAAATTCACTGTTGTACCAGTCAATGATTTACTGATCTTATTATTGTTAATGAGAACAACAAAATGAATGTATGAAAATAGAACGACTTGCCCACGAATGCAGCCATTTCTCCCGCTGCTTTATTTATCGTGTTTTTCGCTTGAGCATAGGCTCCCGCATCCATCAGAATCCGACACAATTCCGGTTTACCTAAATGATGAGGGTGTTTCTTAGCACCCGCAAAACATTTTCGGAGCGCAGAGATTTTTGAAATTCCAGAGGTTATCTTTCAATTTTTATCCAATGATTCCATACGAAAAAACCTAGAAAATGTTTTCCAAACGAATAGATTTCAATGTTTTTTTCGGGTTTTTTGGAGAGCGCATAGATTTTTTTACCCGCGGTGTGGGTCAGAGAAACAGCCCCCCAAACACCCCTTCCCCGGTCAGAGAAACAGAAACCCATCATGTTTCAAAATCTAACGTCAATTTTTAACATAGGTAAACTGCCCAACTGGCAAAAAATTCTCTAAGGCGACCGACCAACCGAGCCTCCTCCTCACTCGAAATGACTGTATCAAAGGTTTAACGGCTGAATTGAAAGAAAAAATCTTCATTCTTCTAGATAACAAGAACGCTTCATTAGCCATAACTGAGCCTCAAAAGGTTTCGTAAAGTTAAAAGTAAAACTTTTAACCAACTTTAGCGATCGACCTATTGAAAAACCAAGACATATTTCACCTATGGATTCCTTAACAGAATCATATGAAGATGTGACCTGCGAGAGCAGCGAACATCAGCGGACTGTAGCCGTGGCGGTGCTTCTTTGTATTCACATCAGCGCCTTCCTCCAGCAAAAACTAAAAACATCGAATAGCTTCCTTTCTGGAGACACGGGAGTCTCATGGGTTTATAATATTCATGTATCTCCAGTTCTTCAGAAGCATTCAGTAAAACGAGACCAAAAAAGCGAATACAAAAAAAGGAAAGTTCAATTTCTCTGATTTTCATTGCGGGCAGGGGTTTTTAAGTGTGTAAAAAAGGTACAGACGCCCACAGTAGGCGGAAAAATTTTTTTCACATAAGGGTCCCTCCTTACGATTTTTCAAACAGAAACCCACGACCGAGAAAAAAAAGTTTTGCAAAAATTCACCTAATTTTTTGTTATTGCAGGTTCGTTTCTCGGGTCCACCCTTTTGTTTGAAAAAAACAACTGAATTTCGCGAAAAAAAAATTATTTTCACATAAGGGTCCCCTCTTGATGAAAAAAAAGAGACCCGCCACAAAGGGTCAGATATGCACCTGAGCCAGCGCGGTGTTCCCCTTATAAGCAGCAGCTGCGAGGGGCGTCATCCCTTCCTTGTCTTCGCAGTCGACATCCACCTTCTTTGAGAGAATAGTCTTCTTCACTTCCAATATGTTACCTTAACGAAATGACAGTAATCGTCTGATCATGACAATTTCTATTTTATCACTAAATTTCTGCACAAATCCACGTAAAACTTTTTTAACTTTGGAAGAGCGTCAAGCCTTGGTGTTGATGCTAATGCCTTCTCTATTTGACTGTCTACTTGCTTTCTAATCATTGCGAAAGAAAATTATTTATAAACGTTTTGCTAAAATACAAATAGAGGTCTTTTATCAGATCTGATTCTCGAAACACACTGGCAACAGTGGCCATTCGTGACTCTACAGCCTTAAGAGCCTGTCACGGATGGAGCCGGATCATCCAGTCCAGAATCGAGCGCGACCTCAGGTGGCGGATAGAGGGATGCCTCCCTACGAATTATTCGTGCTGGGAGGTAGCGGGAGAAATCCCGCCGCGGACCAAAACTGGGTAGTATAGCTCGTCAAAGGAGGGTGATGCCGGACCGGCCTGGGCATGCCACCGGACAAAACATCAGCCGATACTCCGCTATACTTTTCAATGGCGAGTCGAGGCGCCAGTCAAATAGCCTCTTGCCTATCTCCGGTCAACGACAGGCGAGACGTCTCTACTCCCACCCAAAACGATGCTAGGCCGGCTTGACCACCCACTCACAAGGCCTATAGCATGAACAGGTTGCTACAACGATGTCCGCCTTCACAAGGTGCAGCATGACAGTCTCAGGACTGCAAAGGACATCAAAACCCTTCTCCGGACGCATCTTGTCCGAAGAACACGAGAACTTCTCTCATTAAAGAGAGTGTTCATAACCAAGTCTTCGATGCGGGATGCTTGCCGGCAACAACAACAACAACAACATCAGATCTGATTAGAAGATAACATTGCCAATCATCTGGGTATTAAATTTCACATCGAAAACAGGTCTCAGAGGTACTTTTTAACTTCGATGGTCTGAAGAAAAAAAGCGCGATAAGACAGAGCCTACGTCCTCCTTATCGTCGCAGAGAAAAAGAGATTTAACTTAGATAAGCAATCAATAACGCAGGCAGCTATGTCTCGTTTTCTGTGCGGCGAGAGATTACGTAAACTTTAAGGAAAGGAAAGGGGGAGGGTTCACATAAGCAGGACTTCGGAAGGACGGCCCTGAAGGGGAAAGGGGGAAAAGACGGCCCTACCTAAGAAAAGAAAGGAACGGGAAATGGGGCCCTGGGGGGGGGGGTTGGATGGGGGGAGGAGGAAGGCCTAAAGGGGGAAAAGGGGCCCTGAGAAGAAAAGGAGTGAAGGGAGTTTTCACGAATAAAATCTCTTTATGAGTGAGAGATCAACGTGTATGTATTCAAGTATTCGTTAGCATACATTTAGCACTTTTTGCGTTTAGGCCCGGTAGGGGTTACCATAGGTTCAATTGGGTCAGATGAGAGTGGCTTTTTTTGAAACGGTCTCGTTAGCCTAAGCCGTACGGCCTCGTTAGCGTACACTTTTACTAAGCCTAAGCGTTTTTTAATGTAAAATAACTTTTTTTCAAGAACTGGAGTCTGATGCTCAAAAAGATCACCTATGAAGAATTTTCGAAACCGTAGCGTTTAAAGCCAAATTTTCGTCTAGTTTTACAATGTCTGCAAGACAAGACGCAGGGTATACCCATGAGGTATACCCACACTCTTTCATTCGTTTCCCTCCGTAAGCGGTTGCTCCTGCACCGTCTCTTCCCTCGTCTGTGAGAGTCCTTTCCCGAGAAGATTTGGCGCTCCGGGATCGTAGCGCCATCATGAGCGACAGAAGAAGAAGAGTAACACTTCGACCGCTACTGCTCGCCTCGCTCAACCTCCAGTCGTTAACGACCGACGCAAGATTGGACGAATTGGAGGAGGCACTCGACACTCACCCTCCCCCCCCTTTTTCATCTATACCGCAACCCCTAAACACCGCCACTTAGAAGAAAGTCCATGCATTTAACTTTGTTCTTGTTTGTGTTTTCATGATATCTCATGTGCTTGGAATAAAGAAATGAAAATGAAATGAAAAAGGCCAATCGATGTACTGGCAGTGCAAGAAGTACGAAGAAAGGAGGAGGGAACCATGACGCTGAGAACAGGTCGGACCTTTTATCATACGGGGCGTACTGATAGTCGCACAGCAGGCGTGGGTTTCATTTTGGGCAGCGCGTGTACATTGTCTGTGGTCCGTTTCGTTTCGGTCTCCCCGCGCATAGCCTACCTTGACCTAAAGACAGGCCACGTTCTGTTGCGTCTGTTTTCTGTTTACGCGCCCGCTTCGTCTCGCCCGCAGGTCGAGTTTGACGAGTTCCTCATGGACTTGGAGGCGGCTATTGTCGAACCTGTGCCACAGTCTAGGTTGTTCAAAAAAGTCCACAGGGTAATTTTGGGTGACTTTAACAGTAAGGTCGGCTCAAAACAGGGTTCCGAGACTAGCGTGGGGAACTATGGCGTTGGGGTCGGAAATTCCAAGGGGCAAATGGTGGTTAATTTCTGTGACACGTATGGTTTAAGTCTTGGTAATACCTTCTTCAAAAAACGACCTGGGCGCAAATACACATGGGAGGGGCCGAATGGAACGGTTCGTAACGAAATCGACTTTTTCATCTACCCAAAAGGGCTTCAAGTCCTCAATGTCGGTGTTACGAATTGTTTTGATTTTGTCTCTGATCACAGGCTCCTTATAGCTGTGGTCAGAATCCCAGCCAATCCACTGCCCCGCCGGTTCACTGGTCGTATAAACTTCAAAATGAATCGCCCACTCTATCATTACGCACTAGAGAGAGAAATGGAAGCGGTTGGCTCCAACCCTTCTTATTGCACGCTAATAAATTCCATTACTCGCGCTGCTGAGATTGCGAGAGAGATTGTTCCAACAACGCAGCGTTTTTCTCAACGTACGCAAAGACTCCTACAAGAAAGACGCCGACTAAAAACAAATGGCATAGGAGTCTCGCGAGTGCAATGGGTCCTGACCAACCGAGCCTTACGGCAAAGTTGGAGGGATGATAGAGTGGAGCGATTCAACAAAACGGTTGGTGAGGCCGTGCGGGTAGGGCGGGGATGGAAAAAAGCGGTCCAATCCCAGAGTGTGGCCAGGCAGTTGATTACTCGGATCAAGGATTCGGGTGGTCAAATTGTTTGTCAACAGACTCAGGTCATGAAGGTGTTCCAGGACTTTTACAATGAACTGTATCGGGGTGATAGTGGTGATGGGTATACCGAGTTATACACTGAGGAGGAGTGGATGCCCATCCAAAACGATGAGGTGTTCGCTTCACTCCGGTGTCTCACTTCTGGTAAATCGCCAGGGAAGGACGGAATCACTGGGGAAATGCTTCGCTGTGGTGCGGACATTCTCACCCCTGCCCTAACCAACATCTTTAATAGATGTCTGGAGGGACAAATTCCATCAGGATTTGGGAATGGCCGCATCATACTTCTGCCCAAAGGAGGAGATGCAACTCTCACAAAAAACTATAGGCCTATCACTCTTTTACCGGTGGTTCAAAAAACCTTCACTGGGGTTCTTAACCGGAGAGTGGCTCAAATTCTTGACCCAGAAAGAAGCACGAACCAGATGGGTTTTCGTTCTCAGTATTCAGCTCTGGATGGCATCTTCACGCTGAATCTCATCATTTCCAACTGCAAGGAGTATCGGCTACCGCTGTGCTTATTGTTTTTGGACATTCAAAAAGCGTTTGATAGTGTACACTCCAGAGTGGTGTACGAGTCCCTGCAAGCCCAAAGGGTGCATCCTAAACTTGTGAACTGCCTGTATAGGTTGGGAAAAGAGAGCTTCAACTCTCTAGTGGTCAATGACAAGGAGGTTCCGATAGAGATTGGCAGGGGAGTTAGACAAGGGGACTGTCTGTCTCCGCGTCTTTTCACTGCTGCTCTTGAAGAAGCTTTCGAAGAAGCTCCAAGGCCATGGATCTCGACGAAATCTGTCCTCTTATGGTTAAAAAGGCTGGCGAACAGTGTGCAAGATCCTTTGCAATACTCTTTAATTGCTCACTCAGCACCGGCATCATACCTTCGGCCTGGAAAACGGCCAGAGTTATCACGATTCCGAAGCCAGGGAAGGACCTCACGTCGGTAAAAGGCTACAGACCGATCTCAATTCTATCCCCTGTGGTCAAACTCCTCGAGAGAATCATCCTCCCCCACATCACAGAAGAAGTTGAGTTGGAAAACTGGCAACATGGCTTCAGAAAAGGACGCTCGACCACGACAGCCTTGATGGAGATAACGGGCCACATAACCAACGGCTCCCTCCACATCGCACAGTGATGGTTGCGCTCGACCTCACCTCGGCATATGATCTGGTCAACATTTCTCGCCTTTGTCACACTCTCGCCGAAACGTCCATCCCCAGAGGCCTCGTTAGATGGCTCTCCAGCTATCTACGAGGTAGAGCCATCCGTGTGGACTTCAGAAACTGCCTCAGCCGCCAGCAAACCTGCTACGCAGGAGTTCCTCAGGGGGGAGTACTCAGCCCTTCCTTGTTCAACATATACTTGAATGGGCTGCCGAAGCCTCCCGAGACGATTAAACTGGTCGGGTATGCGGATGATCTGACAGTACTGGCCTCTCACCCTGACTGGAGAGTTGGAGCCGATAGACTGAACTCCTACCTCCCAGCCCTCACCAGCCATCTTGGGGAACTAAAGATGGACATCTCGGCAGCTAAATCCAGTGTAACGCTCTTCACCACCAACACAAAGGAATGTCGTGAAGTACCAGAAGTTGTGGTCAACGGTGAGCCACTCCCTCTAAGTAGAGCCCCCAAAATCCTTGGTGTCACCTTGGACCAGATGGGAACCTACCGTCAACACGCCGAAGGACTAAAGACAAGGGCAACAAAAAGATTGTATGTCCTCCGAGCAATCGCGGGAAGAAGGTGGGGACAGAAGACCGAGACAATGCTGAACACCTACAAAGCAACCACTAGAGCAGTCTTGTCTTACGCAGCACCCATCTACTCGCCCCAACTTGCCGAATCACATTGGACTTCCTTGCAAGCAGCACAAAACAAAGCCATTCGAATCGCAACAGGAAACCTTGCAATTGCGGACACTCAGCACCTGGCATACGAGAGCAAACTTCTTCCAGTCAAAGAACACAACCTCATGCTCAGCAAACAATTCACCGCCAAGGCCAGGCTTCAACCCAACCATCCATCTCACCGCATCTGCACTGAAGCAAAACCTCCCAGGGCAATAAGAAAGCATGCCAAAGACATAGACATAGTACTAGGTGATACGGACTATAAAGTGGCCCTCAGAAAAATACACACGGAGACAGTCAGAGACTTTCTCAGAAATAGTCGACCCAACCCAGTTCTGGGAAGTAAACCTCCTAGAATACACAAGTCCACGTCCCAACTATCCAGAGAAAATCAGATAACTCTGTCTCAATTGCGAAGCGGCCACTCTAGTTTCCTTAACAGTTAACTCCACCGAATAGGGGCCAATGAGTCTCCCCTCTGCCCACTGTGTGGGATAGAGCCGCATACTTCGAGACATATTTTTTCGTGTCGCTGTAACCCCACTTCACTTAGCCCTATCGACCTTTGGAATAGGCCGCACTCGGTTGTTGATTTCTTGTTCAATTAAATCTCTCCAAAAAAAAAAAAAAAAGTGAAAGAAAAAAAAATAAATAAAAAAAAATAAAAATAAAGGAGAGTAAAAAAATAAAAATAAAAATAAAAAAAATAAAAAAATAAAAAAAATAAAGGAGTAAAAAAAATAAATAAATAAATAAATAATAAGAGAGAGAGGAAAGAGAGTGTGGGCTTATAACGCTGGAGGGTCGAGAGCTTTGACGACTTCCTCAAGTGTCTCGCGAAGGAAGATCTACCCGTTGGGCAAGACAACAACAACAAGAAGCTTTCAAGTCTCTCAACTGGTGCGGGAAAGGGATCAATGTTAATGGGAGGTACTTAAACCACTTGCTGTACGCTGATGATGCAGTTCTCATCAGTCACGACAGTAGGCAGATTCAATCTATGGTTGATCAGCTTATTGTCGCACTGGGGAAAGTCGGTTTGTCACTCAATCCTTCAAAAACTGTGGCAATCTCGACCAACCCTATGTGTAGAGATGTAACCATCAGGGGTACCAAGGTTCGTGTGGTGAACAGATGCGTGTATTTAGGGCAGGATGTCTCCCTCGATGACAGCCGTTTCACGGTTGAAGTTGATAGGAGAATCCGGTCCGCAAATTTCACTTTCAATAGATACCGTAGCCTGTTCGCGGCAAGAATGGTCCCAATGTCTCTCAAGAGGCGCCTTTTCGAAGGTGCTGTCTTGCCCGCTCTAATCTATGCCTCGGAGACCTGGACCCTTTCAAAAAGACTTGAGAACAAATTGGCTGTGGCGCAGCGTAAATGGGAGCGCTCTATGCTGGGGTGCTCGTTACTCGACAGGCGGACTAACGAGTGGGTTCGCGGTCGGACGGGCATAAAGGACGTGGTCAGAATCTGCCGTGAAAGGAGGTGGCGTTGGGTAGGCCGAATTGCGAGGCTCGACCCCAGTCGCTGGGCGCGGGCTGTTCTAGAGTGGCACCCGCGTGGGCCAAAGCGAACGAAAGGTCGCCCTGCTATGAGATGGAGGGACGACTTTGTCAAAGCCGTTGGTCCACAATTCCTAAGGAAGGCAGAGAACGCTGAGGAGTGGAGTCGTCTCATGTCGCTACAGATCCCATAATCGATGATGTTATATCCCCGATGTGGCTTGTTGATCTTGATAAAGCGTTTAAATTGAAAAAAAATTGAATTGAATACCCATGAGGGAATAAGAGCCGTCAATTTCCTCAAATACACTGAACAAAACTGAAATATTGTGGCAAATTGTTCTATACAGCCTCGTTCTTAAGCCGTACGGCATCGTTAGCATACATTTTACCTAAGCCTAAGTGAAAAATCAGTGGCTCCTCAAGTACGACCCCGAAGCAACAAAGTGCATAACCTTCTTCTATCCATTTGAACAATTCCTCTTCTTCTGGCGTCAGCTTCTTTTCTTCCATGCCCGATATTTAATGGAATGCCAGCAGGGGATGGGTGAGACTAGCTCCAGACTGTTTTCGGTAGAGAAGGCGGCTGGCCACTCTGAGAGAATAGATGAGAAGATGAGATGGGTTTACGAGATGAATGAAAACATCCCGAAGGTGGACTTCTCAAGTATGATCGCGTGCTTAAATACATTCTCCATGACAACCGCCATATAATATTCTCAACTCAACAGTTTCGATTCCAAGAGAACATTCTACTAAGCTTCTTTCTGGATTCGAATTTCTCAAGGTGTGATGAATTACAAACCAAAAAACACACACGAATGACGTGAGATATTTATAAAAGAAAAAGATTCATAGGTAAAAACAAAGAAATTAGTTTTCATTAAAGCTTTGAACTGATGTACTTTATGAATGAGTGAACACATTAACAAAACTTGCACTTTTCAAAAATTGCATTTAGAAGTGGAAAATTGGCCAATTCTTTTCAAAAAACACAGACTTTTTTGGAACAAAAAGTTCGTTAAAGTTTTTAGGTACTTTTTTACCTGATCTGGTAGGGCGCTTACTGCCGCGCGGCTCTGCTCCCATAAAACACGGCCTGGCTCTATTAAATTCTTTTTTCTTACTTGTGTTCTTTCTTTTTAAATTATCTTTATAATTTCTGGGGAAAGGAAAGGGGGAGGGGGGTTTACCTAAGCAGGGAAGGGAGGGGGGGCCCTAAAGAGGGAAGGGAGGAGGAAGAGCGCCCTACCTAAGAAAAGGGGGAGGGGCCCTAGGGGGGGAGGGGGGAGGGGGGAGGAGGAAGGGGGGCCGTAAAGGGGGGAAAGGGGCCCTAAGGAGAAAGGGGGGAAGGAGTTTTCATGAATAAAATCTCTTCCTGAGACATTGCGCGCGTAACGCGCGGAGGAGGCTCCGCCGTACCAGACCAGGTAAAAAGTGCCAGTTTTTATTGTATGGATTCTCTAGAGATCTCTTACATCAAGTGTTCGACACGCGGTACGACAGCGTTGATAATTGAATTGGCCATTACAAAAGCACGCCGTGCACACTGTGCACACTGTGTTCGCTGTGCACGCACGCTGCACACTGTATAATTACCAATGCACGCCAAGGCGCGGGAAAATTCTTAACTCCGCTCATGCGCTTTATTTAAAACGTCGCCCTAATATATTTCTTTTGTAATGGCCCAAAAGTATTCTTTTAGTAAAAATTATCACTTTTCATAACTAAATTATAGTGTGAAACAATATAGTGCGTCAAACACTCTTTCTCTCTTTCCCGCGCCTCGGCGTGCATTGGTAATTATACAGTGTGCGGCGTTCTTTTGTAATGAACACAGTGTGCACAGTGTGCACGGCGTGCTTTTGTAATTGCCATTGAATTGGCAAGAGGTAATTGACAAAAGAAGGTGAAGGTGGATGTAAATTGCACTACATTCTTCATACACATGTTAAATTTTTGGTACATTTCATGGTTCCATGACGTTTCTCATCCGATGTTTCACACCACGACTTTTTACACCTTCGACGTTTCACACAACGACTGTTCACACCTACGGCTGCGCACTGTTTTGCTCACCAACCGTTTTTAACCGTAAAAAAGTAAAACTAATTTGCTCACATACAGTCAGACATGTTTTGTTAGAATTTTCTCGTTAGGAAAATTCCTGAATAGCTATAAAACAACCTTTCAAATTGCAACGGTTTCACGAAACTTCGTATTTTCGACACTTCGTATCCTCGACACTTCGTACCACGACATTTCGTACCCCCGACACTTCGTACCTCGACATTTCGTACCCACGACACTTCGTACCCGACAGTTCGTACCGCGACACTTCGTATCTCGACACTTTGTACCCACGTTAATACGACACTTCGTACCGCGACATTTCGTACCCCAAAACTTTGTACCCACGTTAATACGACACTTCGTACCCCAGAACTTTGTACCCACGTTAACACGACACTTTGCACCCCGAAACTTCGTACACACATTAATACGACACTTTGCATCCCGACACTTCGGGCACTTTTTTTACTTCGTGTGGTAGGGCGCTCGTGGGCTTTAAACGCTTCGGTTTCAATTTTTTTCTTCATAGATGTTCATTTTGAGCATCAGGGACTCTGGTTCTTGCAAAAAAAAAATTTTTTTTTCTCAGGAAGAGATTTTTTTCATGAAAACTCCCTTCCCCTTTCTCCTAAGGGCCCCCCTTCCCCCGTTTAGGGCCCCCCTTCCCCCGTTTAGGGCCCCCCTTACCCCTCCCCCTCCTCCCCCCTAGGGCCCCTACCCCCTTGCTTAGGTAGGGCCCTCTTCCTTCCCTCTTCCCCCTTTAGGGCCCCCCTCCCTTTCCCTCTTCCCCCTTTAGGGCCCCCCTCCCTTTCCTGCTTAGGTAGACCCCCTTCCCCCTTTCCTTTCCCCAAAATTTCCTTTACCACACGACGTAAAAAAGTAAAAAAAGACTTTGGGGGTGACTGAAACTGCAGTTGAGCGATGAAAAAAAAATAAAGAAAAAAATTTTTTGCAAGAGACAGAGTCCCTGATGCTCAAAATGAACATCTATGAAGAAAAAAATTGAAACCGAAGCGTTTAAAGCCCACGAGCGCCCTACCACACGAAGTAAAAAGGTGCCCGAAGTGTCGGGGTGAAAAAAAGTCGTATTAACGTCGGTACGAAGTTTCGGGGTGCAAAGTGTCGTATTAACGTGTGTACGAAGTTTCGGGGTGCAAAGTGTCGTACTAACGTGTGTACGAAGTTTCGGGGTGCAAAGTGTCGTATTAAAGTGTGTACGAAGTTTTGCGGTGCAAAGTGTCGTATTAACGTGTGTACGAAGTTTCGGGGTCCGAAGTGTCGTATTAACGTGTGTACGAAGTTTCGGGGTGCAAAGTGTCGTATTAACGTGTGTACGAAGTTTCGGGGTGCAAAATGTCGTATTAACGTGTGTACGAAGTTTCGGGGTGCAAAGTGTCGTGTTAACGTGTGTACGAAGTTTCGGGGTGCAAAGTGTCGTATTAAGGTGTGTACGAAGTTTCGAAGTGCAAAGTGTATTAACGTGTGTACGAAGTTTCGGGCTGCAAAGTGTCGTATTAACGTGTCTACGAAGTTTCGGGGTGCAAAGTGTCGTATTAACGTGTGTACGAAGTTTCGGGGTGCAAAGTGTCGTATTAACGTGGGTACGAAGTTTCGGGGTGCAAAGTGTCGTATTAACGTGGTTACGAAGGTTCGGGGATAAAGATTTGATAGACAGAATAGCTGTGATGAACGTAATTAATTGAGGTCAGGATGGGGGACCTACTGCAAAATTTACATGTTTCAATGACTGTGTCCTCATAACTTTTTATAAAAAAAAACCAGTCATCGTATCTCTTCCAAATACTAAACTTCATGTTCCTAACGTTTCAAATTATACTCAATCTATATGAACATGACCTTGATTTGAAAAAAGAACGTACCCGATTCTTGCCTTCCTTATCAACTTGGTTACATCAACAAAGTTGACTTTGCCGGCCATGAAAAATATCCCCCATATCTTATCGGAAGTGATGTTGTAAGCTAACTGAAGTTCTAACTTTAAAACAGCAGGTTTTTCGAGTAATGATTCGTAAAAGACGAGCTCTTCGCCCGATTCTTTGAACTATGTTGGTATAATTTATGTGGATGTATGTAAACGTTGTTGGACAGGACTCTCGATCAAGAAGTTCGTCAAACGACCACATTACTGAGTAAGAGCATCTATCCAACCTCGTCTCGCGCGGAGCACAAGAACTAGTTTACTCCACGAACTCCCGTCATCACTCGAGCGCTTCTTCAATTATCACCATCTCTTTTCGACTCAAGAAATTACAATCTAGAACTAGACCGTCATTTCGCGTGCTCGAATGTTGGCATGGATCCAATGAATAAAGTGAACAAAATCCGAAGGATGGGTAATTACCCATCCTTCGGATTGACGTTTTACGGGCCCACTTTCAACCTGCTTGTTTTTCATACTGCACTACTTTATTTAAACTAGCGTCCTCGTTGGAGACGCTCATCAATTATCTGTTAGCCAAATTACTCTCAGATTTCTCTGCTTTAGTTCCTAAGCTTTTTCTTTCTCTTTTAGGACACAGGCAGCTTCGCTGTCTTTGTGGTGCTTCTTCTTTTCATGGTTTCTTCTCTCTCGCTCATAATGCTTGCACGAATTTTTAAAACAGATATCCGTCAATAGAAAACTAAACTGATTTCACCACGAAAAAAAGATTCGAACAGCGAGCGTTGTCTGTAGAAAAAGAAAAAAAAACAAACAAACAAAAACGTAAGTTTAATTTTTTGGTGGTCTAGGTGAAATAAAGTTACGGTACTTCTATAGTGTGTGCCCCTAGGGTCTGTCCTGGGGCCACTTCTTTTTACTCTGTATATATCCGATATAAATGAGGTACTAGAGAACTTTCCTAATATTCGTTATCAAGCATACGCAGACGATCTCAAGATTTATGTTTCTTATGATAAGAACTCATACGGCGAACGAACTCGAGAGCTGCAATCAGCATTAGATTCCGTATTCGATTGGTGTTTAGTTAACCAACTATCTCTTTCTCCATTCAAGTCTCTTCATATTCACATTGGAGGTCGATCTTTATATTCCTCATACAGTATAAATAATGTTTCCATTTCATGTGTATCTCAGATACGTGACCTGGGCATACAAATAGTTCCTTCTTTGCGTAGGAAAGAGGCTGTAGCAGACCGAGTTAAAAAGGCATCCAAAGCAATGTATGCTATGCTCCGTGCGGTAACTGTTAATGATCCTGGTATACTGGTCAAGTGCTTTAAAACTTACGTAATGCCGCACTTGGACTATGCTTCGAATTTATGGAATCCATACTATGGAAGAGATTGTGATGATATAGAGAAAGTTTTGAGGAAATTCACTCGCATAGTTTATCATCGATGTTTCGCAAATGAAGTTAATACGAGGTCTCTTCCTTCTTACCCCAATCGACTTGCCCGCCTTGGATTCGTTTCTCTTTCCAAGAGGAGGATATTTTATGACTTAGTTATGGGTTTCAAGATCTTCCATGGACTGTCGATAATAGATAAAAAGCGATTTTTCAAAGAGACTATTCCAACGCGAACTAATATAAATGGCTTATTAGTTCAGGGTAGCAAGAATACAGCTAGAAAGAACTCTTATGGAATGCGAATATCCCGCCTTTTCAGCAAACAACATCGAAACTTGATTAATAGTATGAACCTGAAATATTTTAAATCCCAATTAAAAAGTGGTGTTCTATCTACTCTTCTTTCGTCATGAATTCAGAACTAAATTTCTTCTTTTTTGCCGTTCAAATTGTTCTACATATTTAGGTTTGTTTGTTTTTTGTTGTTTTTTCCCCGTTCAATTCGCTATATTAAAGTCAAATTGATGTATCGCTTTTGTTATCGTATTTGACAATTGTTTAGCTGATCTATTCATCCCTCATTTTCAATTGTAATTAAATTTGTGCGTTATTGCATCGAAAGAAGTAGATAAAAAATATATATATATATAGAGAAACAAGTTTTTTGTTCTGTGTGTTGTGATCTGACATGTGGTAGGAGGAGAGCACAGTGTTGCGAAAACTCTGTATTAGTGAGAGAGAGATTAGAACGTAAAAGACCAAAGCAGCTACAATCTTTGTCTTTTTTCTTGCGGCGAGAGAGTACGGAGAGAGAGAGAGAGAGAGAGAGAGAGAGAGAGAGAGAGAGAGAGAGAGAGAGAGAGAGAGAAAGAGAAGAGTCTCACATGGCTCGAACTGAAAATCAGAAAACGAGACCAACAAATTCGGAATCCTCATGATGAAAACCCACCTCCAAGCCTTCTGTGTTCGTTCACAAAAAGCGGTTTTATGAATTTGAAAAGATTGGGAAGCGAAAAGTAACGTCACAAAAGAAAGACTTAGAGAAATTTTTAAAGAGGTATTATTAACTTAAAATGGAAATCTGAATTTCAGAGTTTGGTATTCGGAATCCTCATAGTGAAAAACCCCTTAATTGACAGAATCATGTCTCAATGTTAATAAGTGGCTCTTATTCATGGGTTCGAAGATTTTAGCGAGAAGTACTGTGCTAATTAGACAAAATATGGTTAGAGAAAAGCTATATCTCGCTTCAGATTCAACATTAAAAAAGCGGACCAAAAAATTGAGATTCTTCAGGCATTCAAACATCCTAGTACTGAAAATCAGAACATACTGTCGAAATACGGCTTTAAGCGCGTTGTATATAGTGGAGGATACTCCTCTTATTTGCCAAAATATGTATACTAGCGTCCCCTTCGAGGACGCTTGTCACTCTCTTGTTAGCCAAGTGACTCTCAGATTCTCCTTGGCTCAGGATGCTTCTCTGCTTCTGTTCCTTCGCTCTTATTTCTCACTGCCTCCGTTCACATTCAGTCTACTTCTCATTTTCCCCATTACTCAGGCAGCTGCACTGTCTTTGTTTGCAATTGATTACCAACTTTTCATCTTCCATGTGACTCAGGCAACTTTGTTGTCACCGTTTCGATTTAGTTCATTACTCATCCTCTGCCTAAATCAGGCAGCTTCGCTGCATTCGTTACTTTTTTAGTGCCTTACTTCAGTATTTACGGTTGATTCTGATTCAGGCAGCCCCGCTGCCTCCGTTTACATTGTTTTAAAACTGTGTGAACAGAAGCTGAACATCTCATCTGTTCCAAAATTGCAGGGACTAGAGCTTTAAAAAATGCTTTCAATTCAAAATGATTCCGGAATCGAAGATTTTGTTTAGCTTTCAATTAGTCTCTAAACGTTAATGTGAGTTTGAGATACTTTTCTATCACTTGAAGAACCAGTTTTGCGTCGCTGAGTAAGCGCTTCGAAAAAGACCGATTCTAAATTCAAACACACAAGTACATTCTTTATTCTTTATTTCCAAAGGAGAGGCTCATCACTGATGTAAAAATAGAGACGCGTGTGTCTGAGATGTTTTCGCCAAGTATGAAGTGAAACTTTAGAGTAAAAGCAGTAAAATTTCCAAAATGGTCGAGTAATTTAATTACCCAAGTTTGAGGTCTTAGCATGGCTGACAACGGAGATAACGCAGGCGGCGCTGCTGAAAGTCGTTGGACAGGATGCAAATGAAGTGCATTTCCGCGTGAAGTTCGGCACTTCGATGAGCAAGTTGAAGAAGAGCTACGCGGACCGTACAGGAGTTGCTGTCGCCTCCCTCAGATTCCTGTTCGATGGACGACGCATCAACGACGAGGACACTCCCAAGAGTTTGGAGATGGAGGAGGATGACGTCATTGAAGTTTACCAGGAGCAGTTGGGTGGCTTCTAAGATATCCCAGCCGGATCTCAGGACATACTTTGATTCCACGAAATTGATTTGACTTTATTTACCACACTGTTTTCCCCCTTCACGAAACAGAGGAATCAATATTTCTTCCTCGGGTATTAATGTGGGGGAGATGTGATACAGTAGTGTAAGCTTCTCTTTAAGACCTTTCTACTGCTGCGAATTGATGTTCTCATGATCATTACTTCTCTATTTCTCTCTCTTCCTTTTCTGCTTTTTCAATCGTGTTATTGTTAAACTGACCTAAAAATTTTATTCTCTTGTTTACAATTTCCCAACACTCAAGTATTTATTATAGGTCTCCCAGACTGACTATTCAACAACATACTATGTTTCCTATGAATGACTCGTTCATGGTTTCGTTCTACACTTCTCGAAATAAAGAGGATCAGGAGAAAAAAAATGATTCGCGGCTGAAAAGAAATTACTCTACTAAATTTTGTTGGAAAAAGTATCACAAAATTAGAGCAATTAACTTGAGGAAGGGAGAAGGATTTTATGTCTGAGATGGACTTTTGTCTCAATCAAACCTTCTTTGTGAGCGAGTACGAAACTTTGTGATCTAAAAGTTCTGAAAACTCCAGGGGCCTCTTTCTAATTGGATATTTTGGATACAGCGATACAATATTGTCTTTCTAATCTTTCGATACAGCGATACAGCTATACAAATGGATACAGCGATATTTTGTGAAGAGCACCTGTATCCCTGTAAAGGTTCTCTCTCTAATCTTTTACAGTTTACAGCAAAAAAATCGAATCTTTACAGGAAACGGATACAAATTTACAATTCTAGAGGCTGCTGTAAAGATGGATACAGCACGCATTTACAATGTTTTTTCTTTATGTTTTTGTTTTTTCTTCTTTATATTTTGTTTTTTCTTCTTCATATTTTGTCATCTCCATTTTTTCTTTCTTTTTTTACCAAAATTTTTTTCAATTATTTGATTTCGTTTTTCCTTTGTCCATTAATATTATACATAATTGAAAACATAATAATTTTGGCAATTGTATATTCAAATAAGTATTGTAATATTTTTATAACTTCAAAGTATTATTATTGCAAGTTTTGCTTTAAAAGAATTTTTTTAATTGAAGGTGGTTGGCGGATGCAAGTTATGACCATTACGCTGATGAGACCATTACGGTTTAGTTGGTAAAAACCGTTTCATTGAAATTCCTTCAAGTAGTATAGGGTCCAAAAAACAACAGAAAACCAAAAAAGTTTGTGAAAAAAACAACTTTTTTGGAATGAAAAAAAATTTTGTGGAAAAACAAAAAAAAAAAAAAAAAAAAAAAACTATGAAAAAAAAAAAAAAACCTAAGACCTGTCCTCCTCGTGTTCTCATTGACTCTTCGGGTGTTAATGTTCTCGACACATTTCAAAAATGTGATCTATTAGCGAAGGAATTTGTTTCCTCGTTTACTCTCGACGATGGACTGTCTCCCCCACTACTCGGTCCTTCCATTCAACAACAAGTAAGTGACTTTATTTGTTTTCCATCTACTGTAGCTCGGTTGTTATCAAAATTGAAAGGTACTTGCAGCACTGGTGCTGATGGGATTCCGCAAATAGTTTTCAAAAAATGCTCAAAATCTCTCGCTCTTCCATTAGCACATATTTATAACTTCTCTTTATCTCTCGGTGTTGTACCTGAAATTTGGAAGCATTCTTTGATCACTGCCATTCCTAAATCTGGTAAAGACCCTTCTCTTTCATCGTCTTACAGACCCATTTCTATTCTTTCTCCAGCTTCAAAGGTTATGGAACGGGTTATCAGGTCTATTATAATAGAGCACGTTTCTCATTTTGAGATACTCCCCTCAAGTCAACACGGTTTCCGGGCGGGCGCTTCCATAGTTACAAATTTACTCTCATGTGAAAATGATTGGACGAAGGCTCTAAGTGCAGGACTCTCCACCGATGTGATTTATATAGATTTCTCTCGTGCATTTGACACAGTATGTATAAATAAATTGTTAAGAAAATGTACTCATTTCGGTATACCGAGTTTAGTTATAACTTGGTTGAAGTCGTTCCTAACAGATAGAGAATTTTCCGTTCGTATGAGCGACACCTTATCAACTCCACATCCTGTTACATCCGGTGTCCCACAAGGGTCTGTATTGGGACCCTTGCTCTTTGTCTTATACATATCCGACTTGAATCAAGTTCTTTCTTCATTCACTAACGTTCGATATCAAGCATATGCTGATGACATAAAGTTGTATCTGTCTTACAACAAGAATAACATGACAGAACGTTGTCTTGAACTTCAAGCTTCTCTAGATGAAGTATCATTCTGGTGTACTTCCAACCAATTATCTCTCTCTACCTCTAAAACAGTTCATTTACATATCGGGTCTACGGCACTTACTCCTACCTATTACATAGACAATACTGCTTTGGAGTGTGTGAGTCGAGTTCGTGATCTAGGTGTACAAATAATCCCTTCTCTTCGGCGTAATATCACTATATCTGACCGAGTATCTAGAGCTAATTCTGCTCTATATTCAATGTTAAGAGCCGTGAACATCAATGATGCCTCTATCTTGGTGAAATGCTTCAAAATTTATGTCATGCCTCATTTAGAATTTGCTTCAAGTTTCTGGAATCCGCACTTCAAAAAAGACGTCGAAGAAATAGAGAAAGTTCTCAGGTCTTTCACGAGAATCGTATTCGCTCGCTGCTTTCCTAACTGTAGCTATCCTCACGGAAATACATCTTATAAAAGTAGACTCTCTAAGCTAGGTCTCATGTCTTTAGAAGAGAGACGAGTATATATGGATTTGACCATGGCATGGAAAATAATCAATGACAAAACCATCAATAAGAAACAACATTTTTTCCAAAGAACCAAAGAAACGCGAACTAATTCTCACGGAGTTTCAATAGAAGTAACGAAGAACAGTGCTAGGTACAATTCATTTAGTCTGAGAGTAGCCCGTTGGTTTTCTCGTGTACCAGAAATGCTTGACATAACTTCTTTCAAAATGTTCGTAGAACTGCTTAAAAATAATAATGTGATGAAAAACCTTGCCATTACGAACAAAGTTGACTGATTACAGCCTTTTGCGATTTTTGAACAACAGACGACGCAACAGCAATAGTTTTCACTCTTGAAATGAAATCTCGCTTCTGTTCATCATACGTTTATCCAAAGTCGAGATCTCGAAGTTCTTCACGGAGACATATATTTCCAATCATCATCGAAGATACCCTTGTTCATCCTACCCAAAAAGTCCAAACCATCAGTTATTAATTCTTTGCCAAGGGCAGCCGATGGGAACCGGGGGACTTGGTCGGTGAGGAGCAGCTCCTCCACTGCTGATGCCCACTCAGTCAAACCAAGTACCGCTCAAGGTAGCCGCTCTCAAATCACTCGCCAAAGCTATCCTTCTGTACTCCTCCCGATCCAATCACGGCCTGGTCCACCGCTATCAAAAAACTCAAACATGCGGATTCGTCACCCGCATGTTCTCTCATCGATCTTGAACTCTGGAAACCGTTGGGCACCCAAGGCTCCCTAGCTCCCAAACTACCCTACAATTGCATTTTTCGAAATGTAGATAAAATATATATATATAAGCCTAAATCGCTTACTTAGGTCACGTAATATACAAAGAACAGAAAAAAGTGAAATCTAAAGCCTAGTATAGCCGGAAAATCTTACCAGTTAAACTGCACTAACCCCTCTATGTTATTATCATAATTTCAATCATGTATACTATTAATGTACAATTATTAAAAAAAGACTTCAAGTATTTGCATAATGTTTAAAAAAAGAAAAAATATGAAGAAAAAACAAAAAAATGAAGGGAAAAAAATGAAGAAGAAAAAACAAAATATGAAGAAGAAAATACAAAATATGAAGAAAATTGACCGAGCAAACGAAAATTGCCCCAAACACAACAATTATTTGTATCCGATACAGCTACTTTTTGTATCGGCTCCTGTATCGGATACAATGGAAAATTGTATCCATTTATTTACAGGAGAGATTAGAAAGATAAGTAAAATATCGCTGTATCCAAACTCGCGTTGTATCGCTGTACCGCTGTATTCAAAATATCCAATTAGAAAGAGGCCCCAGAGTGAGTCGTATGACAAGAGGTATTTTATTTTGTTAAAAAATGTATGACTGTATTCTGAACTGTCAGTAGGGTCTTGAAAATACTTACCTATTGCACTGATGTAAAAATAGAGACGCGTGAGTCTGAGATGTTGTAAATTTCAAATTTTTTGGGTCTCATTACGAATTGTTCGTTTCGTCTTTTAAATTTTTATTTGAGAACCAAATTTTACACTATCTCGATTCTGTTGCAACAGCTACAGTCGGAATGTCGCACAAGAAGAAAACGACTATCTTTTCTGAGTGTTCGCGTTGTGGAGGGATAATTTTACAGAGAGACGAAGCGAAGCATGGTGAGTTATGCGATGGACAGGCCCATGCTGAATCACAGGTAACTCCTGAAATATTTATTTCATCGAAGGTTCTTTTGATTATAACTGAGTGAGTTATGAAAGTTTTTGATTAGTTATCGAGAGCTACTCAACAGTAAACTTTAGTGAGAAAGCCTTGTACTACTGCGGTTTGATTGGCAGCGTTAATTACACTTTAAACGCTACGATTTCACAAATTTTCTCCATAGGTTATCATTTTGAACATCAGGGACTCCGGTTCTTAAAAAAAAAGTTTTTACAACAAATTTTTTTTACACTAAAAAAATTAATTTTACGTTAAAAAATAATTTTTACATTAAAAAAACGCTTAGGCTTAGTAGAAGTTTACGCTGTTTTTTGAAGTTTACGAGGCCTTACTGCTGAGGCTAACGAGACCGTATCAAAAAATTTGAGTTGAAAAAAGAATTTTTAAAGATAATTTAAAAAGAATGACGAATGTATGACACACTTGAACAAAGGTACCGTAAGCACTCAGGTGTAGGGACATCAAAACTTCGTATTGACAACTTCAGGTTATTTTTCATTTTTTAAAAACCAGTTTTAGCCATTAGAGATGAATCTCTCATTTTATATACAGATATAGGCCAGACTAAAGAAGAAAATAAGTTTTTTTCTGAAAATTTTGAATTTCGAAAAAAAAATTTTTTGTAAAAATTTATTTTTCAAGAACCGAACTCCCTGATGTTCAAAATGCAAACCTATTAAAATAATTTTTGAAAGAGTAGCGTTTAAAGTGTAATTAACGCTGCCAATTAAACTGCAAAGTGCCCATTTTCTCATAAAAAAGAAGTTATATCGGCCTTAAAATGTGCATTATATCGTGTGCGTGTGTAGCTCAGTGGGTAAAAACATGGCCCGGAAAGCGAAGTTTGGGCCATTAACAAACTTCTCCCTTCACGCTCTTTTGTTACACTATTCTCTAAAACTTCTCTTACCGTAATCAGCTCACCGAAGTGCTATTTACTAGTTTTTATTTACTAGTTCGCTCTTTAGATTACGGTAAGAGAAGTTTGACAAAAGAGCGGAGAAACTAGTAAACAGGATTTCGGTGAGCTGGTTATGGTAAAAGAAGTTTGACAAAAGAGTTTTACAAATCGTATCAAAAATAGCGTAAAGGGAGAAGTTTGTTAAAGGTCGCGGGTTCAGTTTCCGTCACACCACACGATTTTTGCACAAGTTTCTGCGAACAATCCACTCCTCTGTTCGGTATAAAAACCGTTGTTGATAAACAGCGAGGAGTAGAGAATACATTCATTCTTTATTCCATTTTTCAATGTCAGAAGAACTATACAAAGTTAATGATTGTCACGGATGCGAGTTCAATTTATACAAATGCACAGAGTGAAACATTGTTGAAATGATCATTGAGGATATAGCCGCATTCGAGAATTAAGCACTATTCTAGTTAAGGGAAGAAGTAATAAAGAGTTTTCGAAGGCTTGACTTGAAAATTTAGATACTATTTCATTCGGTAGGCTATTCCAAACATCAATCATTCGCGATGCACAAGTATTGTGAGCGTTAGAGAACGAGAACAGTAGAATTAACCTTGAAGAATGATAAATTCTTTGACAGTAGTGAGTGGTCTGAACCAGGGTGTTTCTCTGACCCGCACCGCGGATGAAAAAAGTCTATGCGCTCTTGAAAAACTCCAAAAACATTGAAATATATAGTGAGGATGCGTGCTTGCCCATGAATATGTCCCCGGAGACGAACACTATAGTCATTGTGGTTTATCTTACAAAAGTAGAATGGCGAGAGGAACAATACATATGTTCTTCTTCTTCCTCGCGCTTGTTCCCGCCTCGCGGCAGGGTACGCGCTCCCCTGAGATGCAGGACAGACCTATCCTGGTATAACCAGTGGCTGCCTGCTAGATCACTGCTAGTGTGATTAGCAGCAGTGGGAGAGTCAGATTCGTACATGAGCACTACCAACATTTCTTAACCCCCTTGGTTTGGGTGGATCTGTCCGGGGTGGGAGTCGAACTCGGGACTCTTCGCACAATGGTCTATCACACTACCACTATGCCACGCCCGGACAAACAATACATATCAATTACATTATAAAATCACATCATACAACAGATCCCTACGGATTCCCTGGCGTCCGTCCCCTAGGTCTCATCGTCCTCTCCTCGTTGGCTCCGCCTCTTTCTGCCTTTTATCTTGGAGTTTATGGGCGGGTCTTTGGGTATCGGCATCGTCAGGGATCTGGGCGGTGCCGCGGGCTCCCTCACAATATGCACTTGGAGAAAAATTTTTCTCTTGTTTTCCGCAGGGAAAGTTCAAATTATGGAAAAACTGAAACTTATACTCTAGAATTTTAAAAATCTATGCGCTCGAAAAAATCTATGCGGGGGCTAAGAAACACCCTGGTCTGAACTGAAAAAGAAAAGAAAGGTTACATCGAAGTGGCCATAAATACACTTATGAATAATACAGAGGTCAGCTATATCTCTTCTACATTCTAGAGTATGGAGGGAGAGGATTTTAAGACGATTAATATAATCGAGTTGTGAGTAGCCAGCTCTATACATTTATTTATTTTATCGACTTTTTACAAAGCAAGGTTATGGTGAGACACATTGTAAATGATACATACATAAGTGAGGCGACAGGTAAGGCAAATTTCTAAATGCTACTGATTATTCTCCAGTTCATTTAGCACGTTCTCGTTACGGAGACGACTTATGAACTGCTCTACTGTACCTGAATTCAATATTTTCCTCGAAATTCCGTGAAACATTCTTGAAACCCGTAAACTAAAACAATAGAATCTAGAAGTGGAAGAAGTACATTCAATTGCAATACCATTTATATTTGTACGAGTGGGGGAGGTGCGCTTGAAAATGCGAGATTTTTCAATAATAGACTTATCATTGAAGTTCTTCCAACCCATTTTGAGGTCTGCCATCACCCTTCTTTCAATGTCTGCAATCATATATGTATATATAATATAATATACGACGAGTAAAATGTCTTTGTACAGGGTGAGGTGTACAAAGAAACTCTTTTTCAAAAGAAAATGGAAAAGCAAAACACTTGTTCGGTGTCTTCTTAACTTGTGCTGAAAGTGTTTTGTTAGTCTTGGAGAGGAATTTTATTGTGTTGTTTTTCCTTGATACTCAATTATTTTGTCACTATAAAGTCAAGCCTCCAAGTCTTCATAACCGTACAAAGAAATATGAGATAAACAACGGAAAATTGGAAGGTTGTGAAAATCGTTTCATCTGATCTGTATGAGAGTGCTCGCTATGCCTCTGTTTCTCTCTTTTTTCTATCTCTTTCTCTCTTCGGTTCTCTCTCCCTCTATCTCTCTTGAAGATCCCCTTCGTACTTCCTCGCTGCCTCCTGCGATGTGCCAGTCAACAAGTGGCCGACGTGTCCACCGACATACCAGAGAGTTTCATTGGTTGGCAGGAAGCGGCCCTGATCCTCATGAACGCGCACACACTACGGGCTCTGGACGTCTTGCCGAGGCATCCATGCTTAGTGACTACGTCTAACGGGAGGCAGTTCATAGGGCTTCTATGGCCGTCCCAGCAGGTTGGGGTGACGAAATGTAACGAAGAAGGCAAAAGAAAGTGAAAGGCGAGAGCAGACAGTATCAAATGAAAAGCAAAAATATAAAAGATGAGGCAAAGAAGAAAGGTGAAATTGCGATGTCTAAGTGCACGTGATCGACACTCCAGTCTACACTCAACGTTCTAATTCTTACTGTAATGTATGGAGAACCAGCAATTCATTTCTAAGAGGTTTACCTTGTCCGAAAGCTCGTTTCAAAGCAATTTTTTCTGTTTCACAGAAATTAGAAGGCAAACATAGCATCTGAAGAAGTTTTCTTTGAGGTGAGCCCTCTAAGGATCTGGCACTGCGAGATTTTGAAGGAGGAAATGGTCACCGTGCGCCCCATCTTGGATATTCACAGGCCTCCGCTTATCAATCTCACGTTTGAGACTGCGACGAGAGTAGACCAACACTTCCAGTATTTCATACGGGTTTGTTCTTAGTTTTTTTCTTTCTTCAAATTTCGCCTTGTTCAACTGTCTTTCTCTCTTGTGGGCAGGCGTTAAATTAAACCGGTCCAATACATAATTTTAACGCGCCGATCGAGTTGGAAAAGACATGCGGAAAGGCAGAAAGACTGAAAAGAGAAGTAGAGAAAAAGTGAAGTAGAACGGAAGCAGGAGAGAATGTAGATCATTCTCGGCGCGAACATGTATGCGCCAACAGCTGGACCGGTAACTACCCCTGCTTGTGTGGGCTCTTTCTCTCTATTTCGTTCTATCTATGATTAACATTTTTCTTCAAACAAATGAAGATCGGAACCATTTTTGCATCAGTTTCTCATCTAGATCGCCAATCTTTCAGCTTTCATATCATTAATCGATTACGTTTGTTTATAACTGATTCAGAGATATTTAACAGGCTTACTTGCGTGGCGCCTTCCTGATCAACGAACAATCTTTTGAAGTATATTACTGCGGGCGCAGTTTTATGCTGAAGACAAAAGCTACAGTAACTCTTCGGGAGACACTTGAAGAAGCCTCGGCGAGGCTGCGATTGGAAGACGATCAACTACAGGTAGATCGATTTCTTCCGATTCATTGCATAGGTCATCAGAATGAATCTAGCTCTTTTTCCTGGCAGGCATTCTTAGGCCATCGACCTATTCCTAATTCTCTCTTCTATCTCAAATCTTCATTCTCTAGTTCGCTCTCTCATTATTCTAGAACCCACCCGTGATGGCGGTTGACTTTTGTAAGTGGAAAAATTGTCAGTTAATTTTAATAGTTCGCTCGCTTACTAATTGTAAGATGTAATCATAAAAAGACAACATTTAAAAAAAATTTACCAACGACCGCTCTTTGAGCAGGGGAGTCTGGGAAAACGAAAGGCCGGTTAAAAGTGAAGGGCAGGGTAGGGTAAGATCGCCATTATTCTAGTCTTTCCCGCTCAATGAACGGTCTCTTTTTTAATCTCACTTCTGCTAGGGATCTATGGATGTAATTTTCAATTAGCATATTCATCCGATTCACCCGATGAGTCAATTTTTTTATGAATGCATGAAGTATTTTTTCTTAAATAGTATAGCTGCGAATTTGATCTCAGATATCGAAAAAAAATGGTAGAAATCCAAAGACAAATCATTGTTTCAGGTCAAATACTTGAGAGCTTTTGTTCATGTAGGTGTTTTTTAGTGGAAGGTCGATTGGTAGGTCATTTATTTCAACAGATTACTTCAACTTTGGAATTTATACGATTTTATGTTATTTAGAGGTTCTAGTCAGGTTTGTGTCAAATCTCATGCGCTCAGTCCATGTTTGACAGACTTGATAACCTACTTTTTATTAGAGATTCGAAAAACTTTACAGACCTCCTTTTTAACATGACGTATACGTTTGAATAGCAACATTTGGAAAACATTGGTTTTCAGGTCCTGGAGGTCACACCGAGCTGTTATATAGAGGTAACTAATCCTTATCCGGAAATCTCTGAGATGACGTTGGCTGACATCCCTGGTATGAAGGAGGCGAAGGATTTGCTTCGAAAGTACATCATACAACCCTCCACTGGGTAATTCACTCTGAAAGTAAAACAACCTTAATACAATGACTTTATCTGAAGAAGCGAACGCGGGTTTTCTCTTTTTACGATTCTTCTCTGGCAGGGGTTAAATAGTCATGTCAGACCTTCTGTCAGCGGGCCTCTGTTCGAAAAATCTTGTGAGAAGATTTTTCTTTTCACACGAAAAATCATGTGAAAAGAGGGACCCTTATTTGAAAAGATTTTTTCCGCCTTCGGTGGGCGTCTGCACCTTTTTCTTGCACACTAAAAACCCCTGTTCTCTTTTGGTTCAGAGTCACTTTTTCATTCCGTAATATCAATAAAGCATCTTTAGTTGAAGGTGTAAAAGTTCCTAGAAATTGTTTCTCTGCTGATAGACTGGGTTCAAACTGCGATTGAAATTCAAGAGAACTTTTGAAAAAGCTGGTTATAAAAATCTCATGTTTCTATCATTTTCTTGTTTTCTTCTCTCGCTTTTTTTGAAGCGTATCCCTGTCTCCATTTACAGGGTGTACAGAAAGTCCAGGTGTCTGACTTTGTCACTTTGCATCTTTTTTGTTTGGTGTGGCGGTCGTGTGATTTTTCGGTTGTATCTTATCCATAATGTTGCTAACATACCCTGAAAAATCAGAATGATAACTCTTTTCGTTTTCTGGCAATGCTCTCTGATATGGACCGAGGTTACATTCTGCGCTTGAGCCAGTCCGGGCACATTCAAAAGCACATCGCCAGAACCACTGGATTCTCCCACAGGACCCTTGAAAACACAATACGTCGCTTTCTTGAGGCTGGTACAACAAATGACCGTCCCAGGAGCGGCAGATCAGTGACTGCGACCACTTCCTTCAACATGAGAAGCATCCGAGACAAGATTCGATATAACCCCAAGCGGAGTCTCAGAAAACTCGCGAAGGAGCTGAATATCTCGGCTAGTTCTGTTCAGACGATCATCAAATCCCGCATGGGACTTCGCCCCATCAAGCTGCAGAAGAATCACGCATTGACGGACCAGATGAAGGCGACCCGTCTTCGGAGATTTCGTGAACTGTCAAAGCGGTTCAAGCCGGTGGACTTTTTGGATATTCTCTTCACCGATGAGAAGTTGTTCAATATTGAGCAGTCCTTCAACGACCAGAACAATAGGATTTGGTCGAAATCGGTCAACGAGGCCAATAAGAGTGGTCGCTACGTTTCGAGAAAGGGCCATCTCGCTTCTGTCATGATCTGGGCCGGGATCTGCGCAACTGGCAAGACTCCACTCGTTTTCGTCGAGCAGGAATCAAAATGAATGCCAATAACTACCTGAACGACATTCTCGTAAAGGAAGTACTTCCCTGGAGCCAGGCTCACTTTGCGGGACGCAAATGGACGTTCCAGCAGGACTCTGCGCCCACCCACAAGGCTAAAGTGGTGCAAGACTGGTGCAAGAGCAATTTCCCCTCCATGATCACATCCGCCGAATGGCCTCCGTACTCACCTGATTTGAATCCTCTGGACTTCTCTGTGTGGTCGGTCCTTGAGAGCAAGGCCTGTGCTTTCCAACACAAGAATTTGGAAAGTTTGAAGCGCGCCCTACAGAAGGCGTGGGATGATCTTGACGTCGCTTACCTGTCCACCACGGTGGGTGCCTTCCACAAGCGAATCTGCGCCTGTGTCAAGGAGAAAGGAGGGCTGTTTGAAAGTTGAAAAAGTAGTTATATCCCAAACTATTTAAATAAACTTTGATGAAAATTTTGTTTGATTTGCTCAATCCGTTAAGTTTTTATCGGAAAAATACTACACACCTGGACTTTCTGTACACCCTGTAGATATTTTTCTTCTATTTTGCCTTTTATCTGCGTGAGCCATGAAAGTTGCTTCTTGCCAGCCGCAGATAGGGTCCTTCCTTATTCTCCATTGTAATGAATTTGAAGTGTATTTGGTGGATTTTCCGCGAGATAAAACAAACTCGCCCAACCGCATCTAATACAGGATGCAGCGAAAGTATGTAACGATGGTTATTACCCATTTGGTTTTAGAAAATGCTAGAAAATCAAGTATAAAACTATTTATTGCATACAGGTTTAGTAACAATTATTAAAAATTATTTCGATTCGGCCCCCTCTTTCTCTCACAGCATCCCTGAGATGATGCTGGAATTGCTGGACCATTTCAGATGGTAGAGAATTCCAAGTATCTATACATCTTGATACACAAGTGGAATGACCACTTGGTAGTTTGAAAGGTAAAATAATCCTGAGAGAATGGGAGCTCCTATGGGTGTAAGGCGAATGATGTATTTTGAAAATGTTAGTGTAATCAATCGAAGTGTTTCCATGCACAATTTTATGAACAGAACAGAGGTCCATAACATTTCGCCTATATTCTAAGGTTGTGAGTGACAAAGTACTTAATCGAGAGAGATAGTCAGCGGAAGGAAAACCGGCTCATCAGAAAGATTGTTCCATTCTGTGGTCAGGCGGGCCTTGAGAACATTGAAATTTTCTAGGATTTTAAGCGCAGACCTTGGACTGTAAATGTTTCCAAACAGGGTAATCCAGCGGGTTCAGGTCAAGAGAGTAAGCGAGTCATTCGGACTTTATCAAAAAGGCCGGAAGGTTTGCTGCTCACCAATCTTGAGTGAATTTGGCAGTGTGAGAAGGAGCTCCGTCTTGCCGGAAGACATACTTCTCTCCTTTGAAATGAGCACCTGTCCAGGTCTTCAATAAAATTTTCTTTTTCCGTGTACAAATGTCGATATATTCTTGACGTTTTCTTCAACGAAGAACAAGGGACTCTTGCCTGAAGAGCGAATTGCTCCCCACACCGTAACCTGAGCGGGTATTGAGTTCATTCGATGCATCTACCTTTTTTTATCAGCCTCCAGAAAAGTGTGATTGTCTGAAGAGCAAATTGCTTCCCACACCGTAACCTGAGCGGGTGTTGAGTTCATTCGATGCATCTACCTTTTTTTATCAGCCTCCAGAAAAGTGTGATTGTCTGAAGAGCAAATTGCTCCCCACACCGTAACCTGAGCGGGTGTTGAGTTCATTCGATGCATCTAACTTTTTTTATCAACCTCCAGAGAAGTGTGATTAAGAACGCGTTTAATTTGGGGGTTGAACTCCTCTTCTACATTGAACAATCTTTCTGATGAACACCTGCGAGACACGGTCCAGCAAATCGAGCATCGTCTGAGGCATGTTTTAAGAGAAAGAAGAGGCCGAATCGAATAATTTGCATAACTGTTACAAAACCTGTATGCAATAAATTTTATTTTACTAAAGACTTGATTTGCTTGCTTTTTCTAAAAACAAATAGTTAATAACCACCGTTCCATACTTTAGTTTCACCCTGTATTTATAACCAAATTAAGCTTTGCAACTCTTAAATAGGCATCGTCAGTGGTGATTCTTGACAAACAGCAATTACATAGATTACCGAGTAGCGAACTGGTAATAGAAAGAACTTTTGTTTTCATATTTCCTTTTTTCGGTGCATCACTATTTTAGTGCTTTGTTGTTCCAGAGAAATTAAAAGCTGTAAAGTTTTGCTATACGGACTCCCGGGAAGTGGAAAGAGCTTTTTGCTGCGAGGAGTGCACGCGGAGTTGAAAGGAAGAATGGTTTTGTTAAACTCCTGGCAGAAACTACAGGTAGGTGCAGCAGACTGGCTGATTTAGGTTTTCGCGAAACTTAGCCAGCAGGAAACCAAGTATTTACGGTCAACCGCTCGTAGTCACGATGAATCATGGTCTCGTTATCTCTGTTTTCCTAATTTCTTCCGATTTTCCCGCTTGCCTTTTCATTTTTCCAAACCCCTCGTCAGAATCGGCGATTTTTTATTCTATCGAAAGGGCAGTCTAACTAACTACTTGGTGTCATTGCAGATCTCTTTTGTGAATGAGTCTTTTAAGTAGTTCTAAAACAATTCTAGTAACAGAAGAGGCCCGCCCGTCTTTCACTCCACACTTATTCTCAAATTCGGATTCTAGCCGTGTCTTCCTGTGGGTCACTCGTTGCATATATGTATGTACATATGCATGTCTGAGGGGGGGGGGGAGGGAAAGAGCGATTGTTAAATTCATTCATACTCATAATCAATAGCCCTTTTATTTGCTACATTTCAATTCTAGCGCCATAAAGCAACATCTCCAGGCGTTGTTTTTCAAAGAAAGTAATACGTGAAGAATGATTGTTGTTGTCTTGCCCATAGGTCCTGCCGAGGGGAGTCCTTTTGGGATAGGTTGGGGGGTGAGGATCCTTTTGAGTCCGGAGAGATTTTCTCCGTCTACACTCGCACCGCAGTCGGCGATCCTCTTGGCGAGACCCATTCACTAACCGGAGAAGGGCAAGAGGTTATTTTACTGGCGCCTCGACTCGCCATTGAAAAGTATAGCGGAGTATCGGCTGATGTTTTGTCCGGTGGCATGCCCAGGCCGGTCCGGCATCGCCCTCCTTTGACGAGTATACTACCCAGTTTTGGTCCGCGGCGGGATTTCTCCCGCTACCTCCCAGCACGAAATCTTCGTAGGGAGGCGTCCCTCTATCCGCCACCTGAGGTCGCGCTCGATTCTGGACTGGATAATCCGGCTCCATCCGTGACAGGCTCTTGAGGCTGTAGAGTCACGAATGGCCACTGTTGCCAGTGTGTTTCGAGTTGAATAAGGCAAATATTGAATAAGGCAAATTAGCAGTTTAGAAGAATGATTCGAAGAAAAGGTTTAGAAGAATGATTCGAAGGCTTAGGTGTTGAAACCTTCCATTTATCCTGTTGTTGTTGTTTGCCCATAGGTCCTGTCGAGGGGAGTCCTTTAGGATAGTTTGGTGAGGATCCTTTTGAGTCCGGAGAAATTTTCTCCGTCTACACCCATTCGTTAACCGGAGAAGGGCAAGAGGTGAGTTTACTGGCGCCTCGACTCGCCATCCATTTGTCCTAAAAACCTTGTTTATTTTGTTGATCAGTCGAAATGACGGGAGCATAAAGAAATAAGAAGTTAGAATACTGTAGTCATGAGGATTCGGCAGGAGAAGATCAACCTCCTCTCAATCCCGTCTTCCATTGTGGGGTTGGACTTCAAAACGCTCCCGCCTGAAACAGAATCCGCTGCATTCGAGGCAGTTATGCAGCTCCTCGAGTCTGAGGTTAACTATGAACTGGAATTTTTTTTAGGGCGACCGACCTTCCGACCGCTTTCCCTCACTGATCTCCAAAAAACTTTGGAAGTTTTTTTAAAAGTGGAAATCAAAATATTTTGCATTTCGTGAATGAAAATGTTTCAAAAGCCAAAACTCAGCCCGAGATGGTTTTTTGTTAGGTTAGAAGTAAGAAGTTTTAACCTACTCGCGCAAACAAATTATTGAAAAAGCCAGTGATACTATGTAATGAATTATCTCGTAACCATAAGGCGGCAGGGTTAAAATGTTCAAGTTATACTATCTGATTTCAAGTCTACATTTTGAACTTCGTTCGGTCTTTTTCCCATCTCTAAAACAGATCCTAGTGATAACACTACTTCTTTTACGACAACAATACCCAATTTCACCACAACGAAGGGGAGGGTTCGCTGTTCTAGCCTATGAGACATTTTCGGAGGCATTGTAAAACCCGTGCCGAGGGGTAAAGCGCTCTTTAGAAAGATCAGGTTCGTTAGATAACTGATGGTAAAATATTCGCATACCATAATAATTAAGTCGCGAATTAGTCTACCGGACCCAGGTTCTATATCTTGTTTTATGTACAGTAAGTTTGTTAGAAGCTGGGCAGTTTCATGTTGACGAGGATTTCTCACTTTTACATGGCGTTGAGGGAGTAATTCAGGTTTCAGTGAAACTTATTTTCTGCGCAGGTAACTTTAATCAGAAGCGGTTGCTCTGCCTGCAGTAATCAGATGCACTTCTTAGAGGTCCATTTGTCAGAGGCATTGCTCAGGTAACTGTA
Source organism: Allodiplogaster pararmata (assembly GCA_964056735.1). Lineage (NCBI taxonomy): Eukaryota > Metazoa > Nematoda > Chromadorea > Rhabditida > Diplogasteridae > Allodiplogaster > Allodiplogaster pararmata. Next base: position 43,486,248 of record OZ057403.1, read on the forward strand.
CAAGTTACTGTAATCAAGGAGATTCAGGCTACAGTGATCATCAGCGTTAATTCTCCCGAGGATGTAGTCAACTCGCTGCGAGTTAAGATCATCGACGAAATTGACGTGGGCTTACCCAATGAACTCGAACGAGAAGAGATACTACGATTTTTGGTGAAGGAACTTGCAGAGGACGAAGCTAAGAAGATTGCGAGGTCAGCCTTGTTTATAATCCTTTTAGTAAGATACATAAAATGTTAGAGTATTCTCAAAAGCTTACAATTGTAACTGGGGATTATCAGAGTCATTTCAGGTTTATACCCACCCCCTTTCCCCCCTCGTTTCTCATATTCACCGCTCAGTCTCGTGCTTCCCTTATTACGAACTGTGTTTTCTACTTTCTCGATCGTTTTTTTTTTTTGTTAAATGACTCTCGACTAAAGCAACCGTATACTTTCTTCTTGAGAGGCGTACATATGTGAGAATTTATAAAACTCTCCATTTTGTTAGCTATGAAGTGTAGACTAATAAAAGTCTCTCTTTCTCTGTTTTCACCCTAAGCCGCTTCTTATTATTCAAAACTGCCCCGCTTGAAGCGCCGTCGTTTCTTTTTCTCCAACAAATACAAATGACCGTAGAGGTATGCATGCGTAGTTCCTATTGGATATTAATCAATCAGTTAAGTTATTCTAGATTCCATAAGAGGAACTTTCATTGGTAAGCTTTTTCTTCAATGTAAATTTATGGCTCACGTTTTATTCATTTTTTTAAAATTGTGTATCATGTGTAACTTTTTCAATTTTCGACTTGTCCAACTATAGACTCTCGTTTTGACAGGGAAACTCACGCTTTCACAGCGGGCGATCTCTCGCGTATGGCTAAAAGATCAACTCGTTTAGAAGGAAGTTCTCCACTCGAGAAATTAGAGGTTTGTTTCCCTGGTTAAACAAAATTTGTGTGACGAAGAGAACCGTGGTTAGCGCAGAAAAGTACTGTAGAATCTATCGTCTCATATTTGGAATTTCTGTGTCGATTGCAATGGGAAAGACATTATCGTTTAAATTTTTATTGGAGCGTGTTGGCAGTGACAGCTTAACAAAGGTCTTTTGCGATTATAGAAAATTGAAAAAAATCGTTGATATACGAGCTAGGCACGTACATGAGCCGGAAAAAAATATTTTCACATGAGGGTCCCCCTTATGATTTTTGAAATAGAGACCCGCGGTTGAAGTTTTAAAAAAGTTATGCTTAATTAACCTGTTTTTTTGTTGTTGCAGGTTCGTTCCTCGGGTCCCTTATGTTTTTCTAAAAAAACAGACAACCGCGAAAATAATTTTTTCTTTTCACACACGTGTTGTGTTACCTCTTGTCATTTGAAAAAAAAAACAGAGACCCGCCGACAGAGGGTTTTTCATGCCCATTCAACTTCTGCTAGGAAGAAGAGAATAATGAGAAGCGAGCTAAAGGTTAAAGGTTGAGAAAAGAAAACTTTTAATCCGCTTCTTCGCTCAAAATAACGGTCGTTTTTGAAGTCCCAACAACGCTGGTTACCTATCAAGCAGGGTGTTTTTCTAATCCGCACCGTGGGTCAAATCTATGCGCTATACGAACAAGAGAGTGATACGAATGCTCTGTTCGCCTGCGTTCTCTATTTTCTACAAACCCTCTGAGTCTCTTTCGTCCCCTGATTTTCATTTCTCATTTCTTTATTCCAAGCACATGAGATATCATGAAAACACAAACAAGAACAAAGTTAAATGCATGGACTTTCTTCTAAGTGGCGGTGTTTAGGGGTTGCGGTATAGATGAAAAAGGGGGGAGGGTGATATACTTAAAATCGACAATTATATTAGTCATGAACGAAAGGTTTAGGTAATATCTTTTCAGTAGGCAGAGATAATAAGTGTTTTTTGAAACTAGCAGTATTAGGTGTACTGACGATCTCAAAAGGTAATGAATTCCATACTGATAGCTGGCGAGAAACACATGTAAAAATAGAACATTTGCTAATATTATGAGGTGGTTTTAGCCTGAGCTCATGAGAATGGCGAGAAAATCTCTGTACTGCGGACAATTGAAACAAGTTCATAGTTTCAAGTTCACATTTTTTGTGGACACATTTATGAATAAATAATAGGTCAGATATAGCACGACGATATTCAAGAGTTTCTAGGCCTAACATGGAGATTTTTTGTGAATAGGGAAGTCTGGAATGGCCAGATCTTGCTAGGATTCTTCTCGTAAACGAACGCTGAACTTTTTCAATAGATTTTACTAAGCCGGGGGATGAGGGATTCCATAACTCACTAGCGTATTCAAGAACAGGTCTGACATAAATTTTAAAAGCTGAAGTTAAAAGAGGCGGACATGGTGACTTGAAGGCTTTTAACATCATGTTAACAAGAGCAGAGCCTTTTTTTACATTTGTCTTCAACATGATTACGATAAGAGAAACGATCACATATGATTACACCAAGATCTTTGGCAACTCTACCAACTACTAGAGGTTGACTGTTCATGTAATAGACGCTGCGAGAATTGGATTTCATTTCATTTCTTTATTCCAAGCACATGAGATATCATGAAAACACAAACAAGAACAAAGTTAAATGCATGGACTTTCTTCTAAGTGGCGGTGTTTAGGGGTTGCGGTATAGATGAAAAAGGGGGGGGAGGATGATCCGAGATGAAGTACATTACACTTAGATATGGATAGGGACAAATTCCACTCTAGGCACCAATCGGTTATACGATTCAAAGCTAGTTGGATATAATTACAAGAGGTAGCGCGTCCCATTATCTTGATATCATCGGCGAATAAGCAGAATTTGATAGAATCGGGGATAGCTTCTTGAACAGAGTCGATGTACAACAAGAATAACAACGGGCCTAAAGATGATCCTTGAGGTATACCTGATATTACGGGAATTGGGTCAGATAGACTATTATCGATCATAACTGTTTGTGAGCGGCCAACAAGATAATCAGTTAACCATTTAACGATTGGAGAAGAGATACCAAAAGATGCTATCCTATTTAGAAGTAATCTATGATCAACAGAATCAAATGCTTTACTGATATCAAGGAATATTATATCGATAGGGATGCTTTGGGATAACGAGTCAACAATGAACGAATGAGATTCAACTAAAGAGGTCACAGTAGACCTCCTAGCTCTAAAACCAGCCTGGTAGGGCGATAAAAGGTTCTCTTTTTCTAAATAGCAAGATACTTCCTTAACAATAATTTTCTCCATAACTTTTGATTAGGAACAGCATAGAGAAATAGGTCTGTAATTGGTAACTAGATTCCGGGAATTGCTCTTGTGTACTGGTTTTACTATAGATCTCTTCCATAGTAGGGGAACAGAGCCAGTAAGAAGGCTATTATTAAATAGGATACATAATGGTTTAATCAGGGCAAAGCGACATTTCTTCAATACAATATTAGGAATAGAATCAGGGGACGTGTTACACTTAGATTCAAGAGAAGATAATGCTCGTATTACCATATCTTCGGTTATATAATCGAAATTGAACGGCTCAGTAACGATTGGTAATTTAATTTCAGGCAATGGACATTGAAGAGGTACAGAAAATACGGACGAGAAATAGCGAGAGAACTCATCAGCTTTCTCTGATGGGGAAAATTTTTCATTTAAATCACTATCGATCAAAGCGGGAATAGCATTATTGGCTGTACTCAAACGGCTCCTACAAGCCGCGAAAAATGATTTTTGATAACCTCGTAATATCAGTTGAGATTCTCTTTTAATTTCGAATTCTTTCAGCTTTTGATCAAACTCGGAAGTTTTTCTAATACAGTAATCCGAATACGGGGCATTTCGAGAAATTCGTTGTAATTTAACGAACATCTTACGTAGATTTGAAGGATAGCGGGATAAATCGTCTCTAGGATCTACAGTTGGGACAAACTTATCAATTACAGAGTTAATGAAAGAGACAAGATAATTATTAGCTGATTCGACATCTAACAAGCCAAATATTTGAGTCCAATCTTGCATAGCTATTTCATACTCAATAGCAGGCCAATTTGCTTTAGAAAACAGCTTAATAGAATGGGAAGATTTTGAAATAGTTGCAGATAATGATAAACTAAATGAAACTCCGTGATGGTCACTACCATTGAATCGACCGATTACATTACAGTCAGACACAATATTCACATTGGAAAATACTAAATCGAGAATATTATCATTCCTAGTTGGAGAACATACATATTGGGTGAAGAAATTATCATTCATATATTCAAGAAACATTTCATGTTGACCGTTTCTGTTGGATATTTGCTTACACCAGTCGATATACGGAAAATTGAAGATGATTAGTCTTTCTGATCTACATGCTTCTTTGGCGAGTGATAAGTAACAGACTCCTCTCAAGGAAATCATCTCCGTACTCTTATCATTAGAGTTAGCTCATTCTAAACAGAACGTCTTTTTTCTCTATCAAAGTTCACACAAAATGCTCAGATCTCATCCGAAATGATTCAAAAAGCACTCTCGAGTTAATTGTCTTCTAAGATTAACTTCGCTTTTGAACCTCATGATCCCTATTATTTCATGACTGAATCTCGAAGCGTTGTGAATGAAGCGGAAGATTAACACTTTGATTGTCTCATAATACTGGATCTACTTTTGCAATCTCTTTAAATTTCTTCAAGATGACTTTAAGGATCTTTCACAGTTGTCATTAAGTGTAATATATTATAAAATTATACCTTCTTGAACGAAGTTACAGAAATTCAAAAAAAAATTAATTCATTATACCCTTCTTCCTAGCCTCATAGATTACCAAGGGGTACAAAAACCTCTCGGCCCTCCACCCAGGAGGGAAATTTTGATTCTCACGTTCATAAGATTTTATCCGATGCAGATTTATTTCCTTATGTTTTATCATGGTGTTTGTAGTGTTCGATAAAGTATGTAGCAGTCCATTTACCATTTTATTTGATTTGAAGAAGTTACGGTCAAAAACTCATTTGAGAAATCACTCAATAAATTTCAAATTCAAATTTTTTTTCATTACTTGAATGTAAATCTAAGAAAATACAATAAGGAATCGAATTTGTACACCGAATCCCGCTCGGCCCCCCGCCCGCGAAATTTTTTCTGACAAATTTAGGTGACCTATGCCTAGCCTTATTCCCGCTGAAGAGCGGGGTCCGCTGTGTAGATAGCACTTCGCCACATCATAAAATTATACCATAACTGTGATAAGATGTACAAAAACTCTAATGATAAGACTAGTGTGATGATGTTTATCCCATTCCGTCCTGAATGAAGTGGTTGAGCAGAAAGCAAGAAAGGGCATGAGGCCGACTGCTCTGCGAGGGTTCAAACTGGAAATACCCGCGGTTACCTGGTCTGATGTGGCCGGAAATGAGGAGCTGAAACTAAAAATCGAGCAGGTATCACGATGGAAGCCGGGAAGGGGAGAGGGCTAAAGAAAGAGTTAGGGGCTAGAATGGGGGAGAAGTACCTTTTTCTTTCCGTGAACGACCCTTGGAGCAGAAGGGTTCACTTCTTCACGGCTTTCGATGGTTTTTGAGAGGATTTCTAATGGTAAAAAGATGATAACTCACAGAGCTTTTACCTCCACAAATCATCTTATAGGCAAACAAAATCGATTTAGTTGTCAGTTTTCATAAGATTGGTTATTAAATACATGGTTCTATTCTTAATAAACGCATAAGTCAATAGAATTTCTGGTTCGAAGCCGAGGAATAGTTGAGAGTAGACTAAATTCTAATTGGTCACATGAAGTCTACATAGGTACTTAATATGAAGAAAATGATCTTAGTCTTACAAGGTCTAAATTATGACAAAATGAAAGAAGACAAAACCAGACATTCTTCTGATTGATGTTCTTTCTCAAGGCTGTTATTTGGCCGCTTACTCGCTCCGCATTGTTCGAAAGATTCAGTGAGCCACCTCCAAACGGTAAATCTTAATTTTTTTCGATCAACAATTTTCTTATTTTTGCTTGAAAATTTGCTCTTTGCGAGAAAGTCCCGGGTCTGCGGTTTTTTAATTTTTTTTCTGTCCAGTTTTGTAGAATAGGTTGCAAGTTTCTGAAACTGGGTAGTTCAGTTTTCAAAGCCATCCCATACTGTAAAAATATTTATTTTAGATTAAGCTTTTGATAGAAATGGAAATTATAGAAGACTGGTCAATATCAATCTCACATTCTTGGTCTAAGAATTCAAAAAGCCCTTTTTCTCAAAAAGAAACTGTTTTCGATGTTTTCTGCTTCTCTGAAACCCTGATTTAAGTTTTTATAAAAAGCCGAGCTTCTCTTCAAAATAACACTTTATACAACGTTAATTTTTTCTCTTCTAATTGCTGCGGGAGCTGAGGGAATTTAAGGTCCTACAAATATGTTAATTAATTGTAGTCTCAAAAAGTTTCTTCAATGTATGGATCTGACCAGTCTTATAAAGAAAGATTTTTGAAGGAATTCTTCTGTACGGCCCTCCAGGATGCAGCAAGACTCTCATAGCCAAAGCTCTTGCGAACGAGAGCAAGCGAAACTTTTTCTCCGTCAAGGGGCCGGAATTGTTCTCCAAGTGGGTTGGGGACTCGGAGAAAGCCATACGTGACCTTTTCGCCGCAGCACGACAGGTTTGTGAAAGGAAAGGGCAAAGATGGCAAAGAATCTCAATTTTTGCTACTCAAGTTTCATACGCGCAAATGATTTTCATAAACAAAGTTTGTTTAATTTTTTTCAGTTTATGAAACCGATTAGTGTAGGAACGTGTTCAGGGGTTAAATAATCATGTCAGACCTTCTGTCGGCGGACCTTTATTTTTCCAAATTATAAGGGGGACCCCTATGTACAACAATAATTTTTTTCGCAGGCCTTTGTTTTTTACCCTAAGGGGAGACCATTATGTGAAAAAAAAACTCGAAACACACTGGCAACAGTGGCCATTCGTGACTCTACAGCCTTAAGAGCCTGTCACGGATGGAGCCGGATCATCCAGTCCAGAATCGAGCGCGACCTCAGGTGACGGATAGAGGGATGCCTCCCTACGAAGAATTCGTGCTGGGAGGTAGCGGGAGAAATCCCGCCGTGGACCAAAACTGGGTAGTATAGCTCGTCAAAGGAGGGCGATGCCGGACCGGCCTGGGCATGCCACCGGACAAAACATCAGCCGATACTCCGCTATACTTTTCAATGGCGAGTCGAGGCGCCAGTCAAATATCCTCTTGCCTATCTCCGGTCAACGACAGGCGAGACGTCTCTACTCCCACCCAAAACGATGCCAGGCCGGCTTGACCACCCACTCACAAGGCCAATAGCATGAACAGGTTGCTACAACGATGTCCGCCTTCACAAGGTGCAGCATGACAGTCTCAGGACTGCAAAGGACATCAAAACCCTTCTCCGGACGCATCTTGTCCGAAGAACACGAGAACTTCTCTCATTAAAGAGAGTGTTCATAACCAAGTCTTCGATGCGGGATGCTTGCCGGCAACAACAACAACAACATGTGAAAAAAAAGTTTTCCGATTTGGCGGGCGTCTGTACCTTTTTCTTGCACACTAAAAAAACCTGAACGTGATTTTGAAAATTTATGGTAGAGAGCTCTGATATCGGTTAGTGTAAACAAAGAAGGGTTCATGCTCACAACGAGTCCTCCAAAAGTTATTATGGAATGGGAACCTTAGTACCAGCTATGTGCTTACTATCGTTTAATTTGGAAACGCTTCGAAATGAGAGTTGAAATTGAGATCCTTTTTATGACGACTATAAACTCGGAAAGTTATACTTTTCTAGGGTCGAGCTCAAAATTTGTTAGTGTCGAGGAAAGCAAGAACAAAGTTTAAAATGAAAGAAGCATGTTTCGCTTTTACTATCAATTTGTATTTAAGTTTGTTGTCTATAGAATTCTAGTTTTTTTGTAGCAGAACTCCAGATACACCAACGATACTATATTCTGAAAATGTATTTTGGCAAGGTAGCCCCATCCCTGGTGTTCTTTGACGAAATTGACGCGATCGCGAAGTCTCGAGTCGGATCTTCAAGTTCAGACGGTGAGACGAGATTTACGTATGATTTCTATGAACCAGAATATAAAACTAAGTCTTTCTAATCGTTATGTTCCTCGGCACAAGGTGCGTTCGGAGGAGAAAACTAAGGAAATAACCGTTGAGATCTGCACGCAAATTCTTAGATAAATGCTGTGAAAAGTAAAGATAACAAGCTGATTCACTAATGGTTGAAGACTCGAATAAAAAGTGGCCTCTATCAACGACGTGGATAGGCTTGCGAGAAGGCATTCATTGTCATCTATCTTCACAGGCAATACGTGAGAATTGTTCTGGAATGTATGAGTGGTTCCTGCTATTACATCGCAGAGGGGCCAGGAACAAGAACGATTAATGTGTCAAGGTTCCTGCTATTACATCGCAGAGGGGCCAGGAACAAGAACGATTAATGTGTCAAGGTTCCTGCTATTACATCGCAGAGGGGCCAGGAACAAGAACGATTAATGTGTCAAGGTTCCTGCTATTACATCGCAGAGGGGCCAGGAACAAGAACGATTAATGTGTCAAGGTTCCTGCTATTACATCGCAGAGGGGCCAGGAACAAGAACGATTAATGTGTCAAGGTTCCTGCTATTACGTCGCAGAGGGGCCAGGAACAAGAACGATTAATGTGTCAAGGTTCCTGCTATTACGTCGCAGAGGGGCCAGGAACAAGAACGATTAATGTGTCAAGGTTCCTGCTATTACGTCGCAGAGGGGCCAGGAACAAGAACGATTAATGTGTCAAGGTTCCTGCTATTACATCGCAGAGGGGCCAGGAACAAGAACGATTAATGTGTCAAGGTTCCTGCTATTACGTCGCAGAGGGGCCAGGAACAAGAACGATTAATGTGTCAAGGTTCCTGCTATTACATCGCAGAGGGGCCAGGAACAAGAACGATTAATGTGTCAAGGTTCCTGCTATTACGTCGCAGAGGGGCCAGGAACAAGAACGATTAATGTGTCAAGGTTCCTGCTATTACGTCGCAGAGGGGCCAGGAACAAGAACGATTAATGTGTCAAGGTTCCTGCTATTACATCGCAGAGGGGCCAGGAACAAGAACGATTAATGTGTCAAGGTTCCTGCTATTACGTCGCAGAGGGGCCAGGAACAAGAACGATTAATGTGTCAAGGTTCCTGCTATTACGTCGCAGAGGGGCCAGGAACAAGAACGATTAATGTGTCAAGGTTCCTGCTATTACATCGCAGAGGGGCCAGGAACAAGAACGATTAATGTGTCAAGGTTCCTGCTATTACGTCGCAGAGGGGCCAGGAACAAGAACGATTAATGTGTCAAGGTTCCTGCTATTACATCGCAGAGGGGCCAGGAACAAGAACGATTAATGTGTCAAGGTTCCTGCTATTACATCGCAGAGGGGCCAGGAACAAGAACGATTAATGTGTCAAGGTTCCTGCTATTACGTCGCAGAGGGGCCAGGAACAAGAACGATTAATGTGTCAAGGTTCCTGCTATTACGTCGCAGAGGGGTCAGGAACAAGAACGATTAATGTGTCAAGGTTCCTGCTATTACATCGCAGAGGGGCCAGGAACAAGAACGATTAATGTGTCAAGGTTCCTGCTATTACATCGCAGAGGGGCCAGGAACAAGAACGATTAATGTGTCAAGGTTCCTGCTATTACGTCGCAGAGGGGCCAGGAACAAGAACGATTAATGTGTCAAGGTTCCTGCTATTACATCGCAGAGGGGCCAGGAACAAGAACGATTAATGTGTCAAGGTTCCTGCTATTACATCGCAGAGGGGCCAGGAACAAGAACGATTAATGTGTCAAGGTTCCTGCTATTACATCGCAGAGGGGCCAGGAACAAGAACGATTAATGTGTCAAGGTTCCTGCTATTACATCGCAGAGGGGCCAGGAACAAGAACGATTAATGTGTCAAGGTTCCTGCTATTACGTCGCAGAGGGGCCAGGAACAAGAACGATTAATGTGTCAAGGTTCCTGCTATTACATCGCAGAGGGGCCAGGAACAAGAACGATTAATGTGTCAAGGTTCCTGCTATTACATCGCAGAGGGGCCAGGAACAAGAACGATTAATGTGTCAAGGTTCCTGCTATTACATCGCAGAGGGGCCAGGAACAAGAACGATTAATGTGTCAAGGTTCCTGCTATTACATCGCAGAGGGGCCAGGAACAAGAACGATTAATGTGTCAAGGTTCCTGCTATTACATCGCAGAGGGGCCAGGAACAAGAACGATTAATGTGTCAAGGTTCCTGCTATTACATCGCAGAGGGGCCAGGAACAAGAACGATTAATGTGTCAAGGTTCCTGCTATTACATCGCAGAGGGGCCAGGAACAAGAACGATTAATGTGTCAAGGTTCCTGCTATTACGTCGCAGAGGGGCCAGGAACAAGAACGATTAATGTGTCAAGGTTCCTGCTATTACATCGCAGAGGGGCCAGGAACAAGAACGATTAATGTGTCAAGGTTCCTGCTATTACATCGCAGAGGGGCCAGGAACAAGAACGATTAATGTGTCAAGGTTCCTGCTATTACGTCGCAGAGGGGCCAGGAACAAGAACGATTAATGTGTCAAGGTTCCTGCTATTACGTCGCAGAGGGGCCAGGAACAAGAACGATTAATGTGTCAAGGTTCCTGCTATTACGTCGCAGAGGGGCCAGGAACAAGAACGATTAATGTGTCAAGGTTCCTGCTATTACATCGCAGAGGGGCCAGGAACAAGAACGATTAATGTGTCAAGGTTCCTGCTATTACATCGCAGAGGGGCCAGGAACAAGAACGATTAATGTGTCAAGGTTCCTGCTATTACGTCGCAGAGGGGCCAGGAACAAGAACGATTAATGTGTCAAGGTTCCTGCTATTACATCGCAGAGGGGCCAGGAACAAGAACGATTAATGTGTCAAGGTTCCTGCTATTACATCGCAGAGGGGCCAGGAACAAGAACGATTAATGTGTCAAGGTTCCTGCTATTACATCGCAGAGGGGCCAGGAACAAGAACGATTAATGTGTCAAGGTTCCTGCTATTACATCGCAGAGGGGCCAGGAACAAGAACGATTAATGTGTCAAGGTTCCTGCTATTACATCGCAGAGGGGCCAGGAACAAGAACGATTAATGTGTCAAGGTTCCTGCTATTACATCGCAGAGGGGCCAGGAACAAGAACGATTAATGTGTCAAGGTTCCTGCTATTACATCGCAGAGGGGCCAGGAACAAGAACGATTAATGTGTCAAGGTTCCTGCTATTACATCGCAGAGGGGCCAGGAACAAGAACGATTAATGTGTCAAGGTCCCAAACTAGACAGCAATAGGTAACTGTGGAAAACGATCAAGATGATGAATGATAAAGGACGACCCCCCACTAAACTGTGCCATCGATTTCGAGAAAGGACCCCTCAAATCTTCCTTCGAAATCGTAAACAAGTTCGACAAACGCTTCACACGCCCATTCGCCTACAAAACAAAGAAGGAAAATCGGAAAACCACGAAGAAAGTTCACAACATCCACGCGAAAGATTTTTTAGAGTACTCAAAGGCCGCAGTGAAATCAGCTATTCAGAAGACAAATGTATCAGCAGCCCTCGGACCGGACGGGCTAGCTCCAATAGTCTTCCATTATCTCGGGAACAGAGGCATAGCCGCCCTCACAAAGCTCATCAACGATTCCCTCAGCTCCGGACTAATTCATATGATATGGAAATCGTCAATCGTTCTTTCACTGCTGAAATCAAGAAAAGAGCAAACGGATGGACCAGGAAGGATGCCGACCGATCTCCCTAGTCTCACCGATGGCGAAAATCATAGAGCGACTTCTGTTGGAACAAGTCAAGCCGTACGTGAGAGTAGCTGAACACCAGCATGGATTCACCACAGGAAGATCCACCACCTCTGCCTTCCTCACTCTTTCAAAGGACATAGCTGCAGGTTTTAACGCGAACAGATCAGCCAAACGTAGAGGGATGTTGGCGATCGACAACATAGACATAGCGGTACTCATAGATCTCGTACTACAAACCGACGCTTCAAACTTTGCAAAGAAATGGCTTGGCATCGTACCTCAGAGGACGCACGAGCCGTATTTTTCCGCGACGTCCTCACACGTTCCTACACCACCGAATCGACGATTCAATACTTGACTGCTGCCCAGACTGCCTCACTGGACCGCACGACGTATCCAATCTCTTCAAATGTGCTAAACGTCCAACAACACTCACGTTGGAAGATCTCTGAATAAAACCAAAAGAATTAGCCTCGTTTCTGAGACTATTGTGAAGAAAAAAAAAGAAAAGATGAAAAAAGAGAGAGTGGCTCTCTATAGCCGTCTCTCTTCGATGCGACACGTTGGCCGGCAACAGCAACAAGATTAATGTGTCAACTTTGGGAAATTCATATCTTCTGCGGCGAATGAAAAGGGTAAGGAAGCTTAAAGACAGTGAGGAGTGCCTTTTATCTTGTCATTAATAAAAGTGTTCTGAGTCAGGCGTGGGAGACCGTGTATTAACGATGCTGCTGACGGAACTCGATGGTTTCGAGAGCAACGAGGGAGTCTTGTTCTTGGCAGCCACTAATCGACCGGATCTTATAGACTCAGCCCTTTTAAGGTAATAAGGTAGCCCCATATATGGTATCAGAAGGGCACACTAGGTATCACTACACGATAAATTTGTTATTGCACTTTACTAGCGATTTATGGTATCATAAAAAAAGCTCTATTTGTTATAGAAAACGCAGAACAATAAAAGCAGAAAATTAAACACACGAGAAAAACAATCGATTCAATTCATTAGAATTAACCCAACATTCACTATTCATAGTATATATTAGGGGTGGCTAGTCCCATTTACATTGACAAGGATATAGAACAAAGGAGCATCAATCATTCAATAATAAGTTTTTAAGGAAATACTCACTCGAATTCTATCACAATTAAATGAACAAATACAACAAGTCCAAAAATGCATCAAGCAACAAAAATTCAACAGCTTTTAGAGAGGGCAAAAAAATTGGAATAACATCACCGAAGTAATATTCAATTATTTATTTCGGTTGTAAATGTTGCATAGTTATGTACATGACAACGGATGACTCACACGAACTGATTTCAGTATTTAAAATAATGATTGGAAGTATTCACAGAGAAGTTCATAGATAGATTTTCAATTCATTGATATTTTATCAAACAAAATGATCCTAAACACGTAGTCGAGAAGAGGGAACAATACATTCGATAAGTAAAGTCAATACGGCTTTTTTGAATGTAGTTGATGACGATAATTAGACAACTGTTCCAAATACTAATAACACGAGAAGCACAGGTGTTATTCGAGTGAGAAGTTCTGAAAGGAAGAACTAGTCGCAATGAGTGAGAAGATCTTTGGGGATATTAATGAATGATTTATTGCACAGTGCGTGTTGCATTTCAGGTAAAAATAGATAAAATTCACATGTAGTCAATTCACAGGCATATCACTTTTTCAAAGAAAAATGTGAGAAATTTTAAGAAAACTTAACAAAAAGAAATAAATTCAAATTCAAATGTAATTAGTAGAAATAGAAATTAGAAGAAATAGTAGAAACTCGTACAGGTAGTTAGGATTCAAGCTGATAAGTAGTGAATAATGATTAGTTCAACAAGTTTAATTCCATCCGATCTTTGAATGAACTGAGAGTAGAACATGATCTGGTCTCATTAGACAAACTGTTCCAATAATTAACTACTCTAGATGGTAAGATGTTAGAATGCCAAGCTGATCGAATTAGTGGTTTGATTAGTGCATTCGAGTTAGATCTAGTATTATAAATGTGGTTGTTAAACAAAAACATGGAGCAAGGGTCGATTGACGTAAACCGATTTAATATTTTGTACGTCATGATTAAATCTGCAGTCTTCCGTCGGGCTTGCAGCTTGGGAAGTTCCAAGAGCTGCAGTCTTTCTTCGTAGGTCAGCTGCAGACCGGCTCTCCTGCAAACTTGTTTTGTGAAATGACGTTGAACTTGTTCAATCATTTCTATGTGTTTTTTTAAGTGAGGAGACCAAATGACGGAGCAGTATTCCATTATGGGCCTAACGTAGGTAATGAATACTTGTTTGTAAAGTCTTACATTTTTCGACTTGAAGGTTCTCAGAATGTACCCGCATCTCATGCTTGCTTTACGACACATTTGTTCGATATGTCGAGAGTAATCTAGACTATTAGAATACTCAATACCCAAATCTCGAATGTGATCAGACTCACAAAGGGCATTTCCGTCAAGATAAAACTTCACTTCTGGGTGATGCTTACCCATTCGCATAACAGTTGTCTTTGAAGTAGAAATTGTTAATCCCCAACTCGTTGCCCAATCAGCTACAGCATTCAGCCCGCCTTGCAAACTTTTCACATCGTTATTGGTGGTCAATTTCACGTCATCGGCGTACATTGTCACGTCGCATCCTTTAGGTAGAACTCCCGGTAAATCGTTAATGTACAGAAGAAACAGTAAGGGCCCAAGGCAGCTCCCTTGAGGAACTCCAGATGGAGTCGCGTAGGAGTAGGATTGCTTTTCCCCTACTTGTACACTTTGTTCTCGATTTTCAAGAAAACTTCTCAAAAAATTCAAAAGACAACCGGATATTCCAAATAGGGAGATTTTCCGAAGTAGTAGTGTTAGTGGCACCGCATCGAAGGCCCGTGAAAAATCTATGAGAGCGCAGCTGATGAAACTTTTCTCATCCATTTGTTGATGCAAGTTAGTAAGCGACCTGAGCAAAGCAAGTTCGCATGAGTGTCGTGGCCTGAAACCAAACTGATGAGGACTGATTAGCTTGTGTTCTTGTAGATATTTCAAAATCTCATGGCAAATCATACGCTCCATAACTTTTGACGTAGAGGGAGTGAGACTTATAGGCCTATCATTTTGGGACTCAGTGCGTTTTCCTTTTCTTTTGAAGACAGGCTTGACAATCGCAGTTCGCCATATTTGCGGACAGCTACCGTGAAGAAGACATTTATCGTAAACTATAGCTAATTGCAGTGCTAGAGAAAGTCCGGTTTCCTTGAGAAAGATGTTAGGAATGTGGTCCGGAGATGTGTTATTCTTGGATGAGAGACGCTTGAGATATGAGTAAACTGTGTGAGCGGGCATGTGTATGAAGTCGATATTGCATGCGGTAGTAGAGACAGAGATGTTAGTAGAAAAATTCATATAAGTGCTAATATCGTAAAGAGATTCAAAGTGCTGAGCAAAAATAATTGCCTTCTCAGAGTCATCAGTAATCATCTCACCTTCGGAATTAACGATTGGGCCTATTATTGGATCATCTTTGATGTTAGAGTTAGTGAAACGATATAGTTTTGACAGATTTTTACTCTTCAACAGAGTTTTCTCCATGTTTCTACGGTGACTGTCGAGCGCTTTCCGAAGTTTGCGATTCATTCTCGAAAATGGAGAAATTCCAATAACTTCCCTCCTCTTGTATAGACGTGCACATCTTCGTTTGAGTTGAGAAATTTTCCCCGGTGTCTTCTTGGTTAATTTGGACAATTTGGTTAGAGGAACGCATTGTTCAATGACACCATGGACTGTAGATAAGAAAATTTCATACGTTTCGTCTATATTCTGGCCCACAGCAAAGATGCATGGCCAGTCGATCGACGATAAAAGTGAGTTAGCCAATGCCTCAATAGTCTTTTTGAAATTGTAAATGTACCTTCTTTCTGTTTTTGGTTTTTGGGGACAAAAAATTGTGAAAAAGGCCAGGTTATGATCGCAAGATGTTGGCGGTGGAGCGACCAGGCAGCTGGTAACGAGACTCGGTCGAGAAGATAGAACCAGATCCAGAGTATTCTGCAGCCTTGTAGGGGCCGAAACATGCTGTCTCAAGGACAGGAAGTTAGTGAAGTTAGAGAGAAGACGAGAATGATGGTCTAAAGACAGTGAAAGAGAAACGGTGCCATCAGGCCATGCAATTTCGGGTGAGTTGAAATCTCCCACAAGGACGTGGTCACAAGTGTTAGTGAGAATGATCTGCTGGAGAGAGGACAGCGCATCTCCAAAGGCAACATTTTCAGCTCTCGGACTTCGATAAAAGCAGTGAAAAAAGGATGTCGACACCACTCGACTGGTGGAGCTTAACTGAAAGAAATAGTGAAGAGTTTATGGACTTATGGACAAGGACAGCAACACCTCCGCCTGACAATGTCTCATCTCTATCGCACCGGAACACTGAATAAGTCTGATTAGAAGAAAGCATGGAATCATGAACGATAGATTGGTTAGCCCAGGTTTCTGTAAGTGCGACGATGTTGGCATCGTATTGTGAGATCAGATCTTCTACTATGTTAACTTTGTGAGAAACCGATCGAATGTTGATTAGTATACAATTCATGTAGGATGAATCAGAACATAAGGGGTTAGTGCTTGCAGCTTCTTCTGAAAAAGAGGTCAGTATTCGGTCATGCAGTAGAGTATCCTAGCGCTCAGAGACAACTGATTGTCTCTTACTAGGTACTGGGTTGATTGTTTTCTCTCTTGTTTCCACATGTGTGCTCCTTGTTGCCATTCTAGAGACTGGAGCAGTAGAGATCGGTCGACGAGTGGCATTACCTCTTGCACGGCCTCTCACTATGGTCACAGTGACGAAAGGGGGTTGAGAATCCGCGGATGATCGTGGTGATGCCTTAGCGTCGATTGAAGCAATTAGCTCAGCCTGGTTACCCTGTTTTGAGTTTCTGGGAAGTTCTCTAGGATTGCGGATCTGGAATATTTCGGGTCCGTTCCCTACGTCTCGTACAATGTGAACCAGGTGTCCTTCAGATTCATTCTTTCTCCCACATTCCCTACGTAACTCAGCATCAAATTTCAATTGATGTGCCATGTAGTCTGGGCGTGCATAAGCATGCACGTTTTTGCTACATCTAGGAACGCATCTAGAGCTACGTGTATGATGTAGGAACGAGTCCCGAGTCTTTTGATCCACGAACTGAATCTTGGCCGGTCTTGGGCGGTGAAGATTTCTCTCTGCGGTGTAACTGCTACCCGTGTGTCTATGGATTGAGACAAAATTCTTATTGAGCTTACCATCAGAGGTCAGAAGCGGACCTAGTTCTGGATCATCAGAAATCTTGAGAATTGACTCCAGAAGAGCTTCGTCTTGCCGCATTGTTGCCTCATTGGACTCCGCTTCAGTGATACCCATCAAAACCGCACGAGTTGCCTTCTCCTTCGCTTGGGTGTCACTTGCAAGAGATCTTGTTACTGCCGACGCGACCGCTGCAAAGGACATGGGGGCGGCAGAAGGTTTAACAAGTGGAGAAGAAGAGCCCGAGTGGGCAGACAGAAGATTGTTCACTGAAGAAACTAGGCTTGAAACTGTGGTGATCAAACTGTTTGTAACAGCTGCTTATTGTGACACTACATCTCTCAGAGCATTGATAGCGGTAGTATTGGACTCTTGCAACTTTTCGATGAGGAGAGTAATGTGTTGTAAGATAGCTGCACCTTCAGGAGAAAGATTCGCTGAACTAGACATTGAGAGAGACATATATGGTCTCAAAACTGGCAGACTTTGAGTTTGTATACTCTGTGAAACGGACCAGAGTCAGTTACTGAAACCGAATCAACGGTACCAGCCTTTCCTACCAAAGTTTGTCCTCCGAACGAGGCAGAACCCCTTTGGGGAAAATTTAAAACTGAAACAGTCGATAGAACACGAGTAGGCAAATCCTCAGTAAGGCCAAGCAGAGAAACGATAAGTATAAAGAAAGAAAGAGAGGAAACAGAAAGAAAACAAAAGAGAGAGTTAAAATCAATCGAAGAAAATGAAAACGAACGCTGACAATTTGCGGTGAGAGAGCGATTTGAAGACCGACTGCTCAGTGGCAAGAAAAGATTGCACTATATGAAGAGGGGAGAATGGTGAATAGTGAAGAGTAATCAATCAGAAAGTTATGGTGGATACATTTATGAACAAGACAAAAATCAGTGATGGTCCTTCTTTACTCGAGCGTATTAAGATTTAGTAACCGTAACCGAGAAAGGTAACTCAGGTAGGTTTGACCGCATCTATTAAGTAAACGACATGTGATGGTTCTCTGGACCTTTTCTAATTTGTTCACAAGACCAATCGAAACACGGCACCGGATTTCACTACCATATTGTTCTTCTTTATGGTCTCGTCAGCATGGTTATTGAAGCTAAGGTTCTGGTGCAAAAGTATGCCTTAATCTTTAACGGTATTGGATGATGAAAGGCCGTTGATGAAATAAGCAAACTTAAAGTTACGAGGACCGCAATTGGTGACAAAGCATTCAGGAATAGAGATCCTAAGGTCAACGCATAGTAAACAATAGATTCTATAGCGGTTTGCAGAGAAGTCGGACACTCAGAAAAAAAGTTCGATTTTGCTTGCATACGGGCGGTCGACAATGTCATTGACGAATTTTGAGAAAAATAGAGGTCCGAGTGAACTGCCTTGAGGGGCACCTACGGGGTAAGTTTGACTATCTGATAGTGAGGAGGCTATGAGTACTCGAGAAGAACGGTTAGTTTGAAATGATTCCATTAGTTTTAAGAAAGATGAGTGAATTCCTAGTGAAGCAATTTTGTGAATTAAAATTCTATGGTTAATCGAGTCGAATGCTTTAAAGAAGTCAATGAGGAAAATGTCGAATGACTTGTTCTGAGCGTTAGAAGTTGTTTACATCAGAGGTACTTCCTTGCTGCTTGCTTGGAAGTTGTTTACATCAGAGGTACTTCCTTTTTTGTGAATAGGAGTAATCAGGCCTTCTTTCCATTTGGAAGGGTATCCACTATTGTTAATACAGTTAGAGTAAGTGATCGATAATGGAATCGCTAACGAGTTATGACAGTTTTTCAATGAACAAGTTAGGATTACAACCTGGTGAATTGTTAAGTTTCGGATGCATTCTTCTAATAAGATTGTAAATGTCTAATGCATTTAAATTATGAGCACAGTCTAGAGAATGAGAAGGGCAGCACTTAGGAAGAGGGCATTGAATGGTAAGAGGATGAGTTGAGTTGAAGAACTCGGAGAAAGCATTTGCCTGCTTGAGAGCATCAGTAAGAGGACGTTTATCAACCATCATTGCGGTTGGAGAAGTCTTAGTATGGACACGGTTAGAAACTGTCCGGTAAAAAACTTTGAAAATTTTGGGCATTGATAGAGATTTTTCTCGCTTGGCTTAAAACTTGAGAAGCTCTTTGTAGAGTTTTCTATTGGGTGCGCAAGAAAATAGCCTCGAGTTTTAAATCTTTTTTAATTAATTAATTATTAAGTCAAACAAGAACCTCAATAAACAAAGTGTGATCCATCATGGTTGAGTATGTGTTGGGACATCTGCTGTAACAATCATGTCATTAGGTAGCAGCTACCAATAGACGACACCGCGTGAGTTCCACCAAACACACAGCATCACCTTCATCGCGTGAAGTCCGGTTTTCAGAATCGCTTCTGGCTGCTCGGCCTTGCCTGAGCCACTAACCCTTGCGCGTAACATTGCAGTAGGTCACCTTAAGCAATGTGTCCAGCCACTCGTCTTTTCTTTTGTAGGAGAGAAGTTTTGAAGCGGCCGCGACACGTCGGTACCTGTCGAGTGCCCTTAGGTCGTGTCACACCCATTGCTCGAGCTTGTGTACTTTACGGAGCTCGTGAAGCCTGTTCTTGCTGGTGGTGTGAGAGACCTCGAAGTGCTCTGCAATTTCGTAGCAAGTTCGTTTTTGGGATCGGCTTCGAGTTTTGCAGTACCGAAACGTGTCACAAAGGATGAATGAAATTGTCCGTAATTTGGCAGGGACAAAATCTGGCCACAGAGTCATTCATCACTTGAGACGGCAAAATATTGGCCGATTCTTCGTCCCTATTTTGGCAGTGAAAGAAGACTAATATCCAAATTTCCTTCTCCCAAGTTCACATACTTGAAATCTTGGCGAAATAAGGTTTTTGCCTGAGGAACAACATTCAGATAATTTGGCGGAAATTATTCTCAGCATTGTCTTATATGATCAACGAGACCAGGGCGCACAAGTTCTGAAGAAGATTTGCAACATTTGCGCAGCAACCTCCTTCTTTTGTAGGAGAGAAGTTTTGAAGCGGCCGCGACACGTCGGTACCTGTCGAGTGCCCTTAGGTCGTGTCACACCCATTGCTCGAGCTTGTGTACTTTACGGAGCTCGTGAAGCCTGTTCTTGCTGGTGGTGTGAGAGACCTCGAAGTGCTCTGCAATTTCGTAGCAAGTTCGTTTTTGGGATCGGCTTCGAGTTTTGCAGTACCGAAACGTGTCACAAAGGATGAATGAAATTGTCCGTAATTTGGCAGGGACAAAATCTGGCCACAGAGTCATTCATCACTTGAGACGGCAAAATATTGGCCGATTCTTCGTCCCTATTTTGGCAGTGAAAGAAGACTAATATCCAAATTTCCTTCTTCCAAGTTCACATACTTGAAATCTTGGCGAAATAAGGTTTTTGCCTGAGGAACAACATTCAGATAATTTGGCGGAAATTATTCTCAGCATTGTCTTATATGATCAACGAGACCAGGGCGCACAAGTTCTGAAGAAGATTTGCAACATTTGCGCAGCAACCTCCTATTCAATTCATCTACGGACCAAAGAGTAGGCGGTTATATATATGCTTTATACGTTATTGAAAACGCAGAACAAGAAAAACAGAAAAATACAGAACCATGAAAACAGAAGATCATACACACGAGGAGAAACAATCGATTCAATTCATTCGAAGAACCCGACATTTAGTATTCACTGTATTGGTACGATTAGGGGTGGCGAGTCCCTTGATCTTCTCAGTATTCTTCACTCTCTCAAGGGGTGGAGAGTCCCTTCATCGATAAATCATAGTAATGAGAAGGGAAAGTTATTTGGTAAATAAGTTCGGCATCTGTGGGGTGGCTAGTTCATTCCCCTCTCAGTCTTTCACACAGAACGGTGAGCATTTTTTCCGCTCTCATATTGATTCATTGACCCTGCCTTTAACTTGACCCAGTTCTTTCCTAAGTAAACGTCGTCATCTTCCATGGGTGGAAAGCGTTCTCCGGCTGTTCCTCCTTCTTGCTTGAGATGTCCAATGTACGAGAAGAAGATTGAAGAGTTGATGGAGATGTTGATAAGGTTGGTGAGTGTGGTGGAGGAACTCGTTTCCCACCGGCCTCCTCTTGACTCATCGCTTTCTCATCCAGCGCTCCTCAGTCAATCCTCTCAGTTGCCTTCTCTGCTATCCGTCCCACCGTGGGAGGTGGGAGTAGAGACTGTCGTTGACCGGAGATAGGCAAGAGGCTATTTGACTGGCGCCTCGACTCGCCATTGATAAGTATAGCGGAGTATCGGCCGATGTTTTGTCCGGTGGTTTGCCCAGGCCGGTCCGGCATCGCCCTCCTTTGAAGAGCTATACTACCCAGTTTTGGTCCGTGGCGGGATTTCTCCCGCTACCTCCCAGCACGAATTCTTCGTAGGGAGGCGTCCCTCTATCCGCCACCTGAAGTCGCGCTCGATTCCGGACTGGATGATCCGGCTCCATCCGCGACAGGCTCTTAAGGCTGTAGAGTCACGAATGGCCACTGTTGGTAGTGTGTTTCGAGTAAGAGGAGGTATAGGGGCATCCGTCGTTTATCAATAAACATATCGAAACACACTGGCAACAGTGGCCATTCGTGACTCTACAGCCTTAAGAGCCTGTCACGGATGGAGCCGGATCATCCAGTCCAGAATCGAGCGCGACCTCAGGTGGCCGATAGAGGGATGCCTTCCTAAGAATAATTCGTGCTGGGAGGTAGCGGGAGAAATCCCGCCGCGGACCAAAACTGGGTAGTATAGCTCGTCAAAGGGAGGCGATGCCGGACCGGCCTGAGCATGCCACCGGACAAAACATCAGCCGATACTACGCTATACTTTTCAATGGCGAGTCGAGGCGCCAGTCAAATAGCCTCTTGCCTATCTCCGGTCAACGACAGGCGAGACGTCTCTACTCCCACCCAAAACGATGCTAGGCCGGCTTGACCACCCACTCACAAGGCCTATAGCATGAACAGGTTGCTACAACGATGTCCGCCTTCACAAGGTGCAGCATGACAGTCTCAGGACTGCAAAGGACATCAAAACCCTTCTCCGGACGCATCTTGTCCGAAGAACACGAGAACTTCTCTCATTAAAGAGAGTGTTCATAACCAAGTCTTCGATGCGGGATGCTTGCCGGCAACAACAACAACCAATGAACATGACATTGCATGTGGGGGTGCTAAAGTTAATTTTAGTATATCGGACCATTCACGGAAAGCTTCTAGGGCTTGTTGAAGTTCATTATTTCTATCAGAGACATTACTACTATCAGAACTGATATATTGCATAAAGTCGTCAGCAAAAGCTGGGCACTTCACATTACGGAAACGTGAAAGAACACTTGCTAGGTCAGCTGTATATAGCAAGAAAAGACTAGGGGCTACATAGTACGCGTAACGTCTGGCTGAGGACTGATAAGTATCTATCTTAACTGAGAAAAAGCGAATATTGAAGTCCTCCAACCATCTCAATAATGCTTCCTTAATATCATGTTTATAGCATTTGGAAAGGAGTTTGGGAATGGAGACGCTGTCGAAAGCACATGAAATATCTAATGAAACAAGAGCAATCGATTGTTTATTGGCTAAACTTTTCGACAAGTCTTCATGAGAATCGAGAGTTGGGACACTACAGAACAATTTGATTGAAAACCATGCTTAAAATGAGGAGGCGGTGTCGAAAGCACATGAAATATCTAATAAAACAAGAGCAATCGATTGTTTATTGGCTAAAATTTTCGACAAGTCTTCATGAGAATCGAGAAGTTGGGACACTACAGAACAATTTGATTGAAAACCATGCTGAAAATGAGGAATCAAACCCCTTCTCTCTAGATACAGTATAAGCCTAATTGGTGTTTGATGACTCACTCAAAAAAGGACGGAAATCAAGATTAGTTCTGCGATAAACTCTAGGTTCATAACAGTGCTATATTTTTAATCAAAAACTTTATTCCTTGTACATTTGAAACAAAGGATTTGGGTAGGTTAGTATACAAACAAGAATTACATGGGAAATGATGAGGTAACACAATTTGATAGAGGAGTAAACCATGCTGAAAATGAGGAATCGAACCCCTTCTCTCTAGATACAGTATAAGCTTAATTGGTTCTTATTGAGTCACTGAAAAAAAAACGGAAAATCAAGACTAATTCTGCGATAAATCCTAGGGTCTAATAACAGTGCTATATTTTAATCAAACAATTTATTCCTTGTACATTTAAAACTACATTTAAAACAAAGGATTTGGGTAGGTTAGTATACAAACAAGAATTACATGGGAAAATGATGAGGTGGTAGATGAGCCATTTGATTGATTGAGGAGTAGTAGGATATCGGTGAAGTTTTAGGATATCAGCAGGACTATTCACTAATTACAAACATTGACTCGGTGGCAATCTACGCCTTTTAACTGGATCAGTTGAAGACCTGGCCGTCTGGATAGTTTGATTTACGTGCGGCTCCCAACGGCATCGACAAGAAAAGCCATCCTCTCCTCTCGTCTCAGTAACAAGCCCATATCTGATTCTGTCTCCATACCAGCTTTGGTTGAGCAGACGGCAGGATTTTCTGGTTAGAATGCAACTATTCAGTGTTCGGATGTTGAAACTCCTTTCGATCAAATGCGACTCTCTTTCTCCTCTCTGGCTCTAACACTTTCTCATTATATTCCTGCGCTCTGAATGGTTATAAGAAGCCATACATTTCAGTTGCAAAAAAGCTTTTCGGAATTTTTAATCTCGAATCAGATCAGTCTTCAATAGAGATTTCAGTACAAACAGTACTTATTGCAGGAGCTGAAGTAGCCGCACTTTGCAAAGAAGCGGCGATGGCAGCAATGCTGGAAGGTGATCGTGCAGGAGAGACACTTGACGTGCAGGAGAGACACTTCACGCAAGCTTTTCGAGAAGTTCAGCCGATCACTGACCGGAATCTCTTGGATGTAAATGAACAGTTTAAGTTAAGAGCAGGGCTGGGCAAAAAAAAAGTCAAAAAATCAAAAATTGGTTGTTTTTGTTTTTTTAGCTAAAAAGTCAAAAAAATCAAAAAAGGTTGTTTTCTTCAAATAAAATTTTTTATTGATCTGTTTTGTTATGTTTTATCTGATAAAACCTGAAGAAAATGTTTTTTTTTCATTTCTAGGAGAAAATGAGTTTTGATGAAATAACAGCAAGTAGAATATCAAAAAACAGGAACTGAATCCTGACAATTTCAAGAAATCCAACAGTAGGCACTTTTCGTCGTTCTAGTTTTTAAAAAATGTGTTACCATTTTAACAAATTATCATAAAACCAATAAATTCGAGTTATTCAGGATCAAATTTTTGATTATTCCAAGAGTAAGTTTTAGAAATTTCAAGTGAACATCTTTTTAGGAATAGAAACATAAAATGGAATATCAGTGATTTTGATTTTTCTGTACTAAAAATGGAGAAAAACTTCATTTAATTAACTAGAGCCTTCTTTTCTGTTATGAACTTATCACTACTTTCATATTCGAAAATTCTTATTCATCTAGGCCGAAGAGTTGTAAGTTCTGATTCAAGAAAAGCAACTTTGAAAAGTTATGAATATTGTCGTTTGATTATTGAATATTTAAGAAACACATGAATTGTGTGATTTTCTAGGTATTTAGGTTGAAATGTAACCAAAATTGGTTACATTAAAATTTTGGTGAAAATTTATAATTTTTTTGGTTTTTGTCGACTTTATTTTTATTTTTTGAGGCAAGTTTTGCTTTGAAAATGGCAAAAAAAACTAGAAAGTCAAAAAACCGACAACCAAAAAAGTTCTGCCCTGGTTAGGAGTGGTGTTGTAGGGAGGGGAAGATTTTCATAGAAGAAAAGGTTGTAGGGCACGGAAGGGCTTTGTCAGAGAAGAATGAGATTCAAAGTAATAGCATATATGAGGGGTTAGTTAGCGAATATTCATCAGCTCAGCCGCTTGTTCGCCTCGCCATCTCTCCACCCTCTCGCTTGTTTCTATCACTGTAGAGCAGGTATCATGCAATCTGACAGGAGATCGGTAGTCGTCCATTCTTCCTTTAGGTCAAGAAATTCTGTTTCGAATGGATTGTTCTTGTGTTAATTCACTGTGTTAATTTGTGTTAATTCACTTTTACAAGATGGAGTTGTTATATATTTTCATGTTATCTTGTTGTTAATGTAATAATTTTTTAAATAAAACATCTTCACTTTGGTTTTTTTTTTTTTGAAACTCAACAATTATGCATGCTATGGAAAAATACGGAAAAAATTATTGACAACGTAAAATTTTCCAAGAGACAATTCAGTTGGCTATGATGAGAAGGTTTCAATTGCTGAGAAAGAAAGGGGGTTGGGAAGAAGCGCGAGTTTTCTACATACATTTAACTTAGAATCATTAATTCTAAGTTAAGCTTCCAACTATACTCGACTCCTCTCTGGGCACTCCCTAATGAGCTCAACCTGATATGTATAAGTAGTAATATTCTAACGCGAATAGGACAGTTATTAGCTAGTATTAATGACTGCAGATCTGGACGGTTCGACTTGATGATACCGCATAAAGTCATACAAATCAAGATAATTGTAGGTATATTGAGTCAGCGGGAGCTCTGGAGATGGTCGGCGCTGGTTTTCAGGCGAAGAGAACAGGCCTCAGATAACCATCCTGATGGTTTTCTTCCTAAAGTTAAAGAGAGGAAAATTAAAGCTCCTAAAAAACGGAAAAATCAAATTGGGAGGGGACGTTCCATTTATTAGAAGAGAGCGTATGCAAGCCGGCTGTTATTAGAAACTAAAGTTATAACCTTAAATTTCCAAGAACGCTTATACATTACACTCTTAACGGGACGAGAAAAATCTCATGCTGGATTCGTAGAAACGGTTTATATAATAACTTTTCCCAATTTTTTTTATCAAAGACTGTCATTACTACCTCGCTGTGATCCGGTAAGTGCGGTAGCTCATCGAGTGAAACGGGGCCTTCGGCCTGAACACGATATGTTTGATGTCCTACTTATTTACTTTCGGTTTTTTTTCTCAATCTATTTTTCCTACGGTTTGTTTTCTTTAAAATTGGTGATGAATTACATGCGAACGAGATGAATTTTTCCTTGACGAATTGAAGCACTTCTAGTGGTTACCGCCATTGGATGAGTTTTACTGGGATCGCGTTCCTAACTTGACTCCATTCATTTGCAAAAGCAATAAACCCCAGGAAACTTTTTCAAGGCTATCACGTAACGCGCAAAAGGTCTTATTCTTTGAAAGCCGCATAACCTTCCAGCAGAATGAGGGTGAGTGTACACAAGAGGAAGGTGAGGCTGAGCAGAACTGTCGTCAGTACGGAATGGCTTCAAAGGATCCCGATTACATTGCATTTGGATGAGCTCACATGATTTCTTCTGTCATGTAATAAGCATAATCGTTATGATACAGCTCTATGATGATTACCCTCATGCAACGCATAAGTTGTAGTTTCACCAAGATGGAATTCAGAGAGTAGACTTTAGGGTAAACTTTATACTAAAGTTTAGTAGGAAAGCTGAGACGCTCTCACCCGTCATGTCCCTGAAAACAGAACTGAGTTGAGCTTAGGTCTACAATATACTAGGGTAAAGTTTACCCATGAGTTCATCTTAGATCTCTGAATACGGCCCATGATCTCATTTTGGTGATAGTTATCCGTTTCACTTTTTCCATGATGTACAACAGAAATAAAGAATGATTTAATGAATTCGTATGAACTATTGATTGGCAACTATGGATGTGGCTCAACTATTGATCGGCAACTGTGGATGTGGCTCAACTATTGATTGGCAACTATGGATGTGGCTCTGCCTCATGGTTTCTTACTTGTTTGTTTTGTTAATATTCTTACTTAAGGCTTTTTGCTGAGTCTATTCAGTCTTATTACGACGATCCTAGGGTAAATACCGTTATAAAACTTTATTTTTATGTTTTTGCTCCCCGAATAACCAAATTAATCTTACATAGTTTATCTTTGCTGTTTTACTAATTTTCTAGTTTATATATTATTTGCTGATAAAATTTGTTGATCATGTTCTGGTCTGATATTGATTCTCGGCTTTACCCTGCCCTATCAGTTATATCCTGTCCAAAAATGTCCCCTCCTCTTGCAAATATCGATGTCAGCTCTCTTCTCGAAACGATTCGCCTACAAGCATACACGATAGCCGTTCAAGCTCGAACCATCGAAGCTCAAAATCAGCAGATCGGTTTTCTGACGCAAGAAAAGCTCTTCATTTCACTAGCAGCTCTCTCCACACACCCCACTCTCTCTCCAGATGCGGTCGCTTACAAGGCTGTGAGGCGTTGTCTACTAAAAGACAAAGAAGTTATTGAGGAGAAAGCAAAAAACATTGCCGTGGTTGGAATGGCAGAGGAAGATTCCGATTCGTTCACTGCAGTTAAGGACGAAACCTTTGTTACGACGCTTATTCAAGAACTTGACATTAAAGATCTCTCGGATGCTTTCAAGAAAGGAGAAGTCAAATACAAGAGGCACGGCGAGACAGAACTTAAAAGTTGGATATTGAAAATTTACCTGCCCTCTTCCGCTCTTCATTCATCTAAAAAAAGAACTTCGAGGCTCCCAGTTCTCATTTCACTCCCTCGAGTCTTTGTAAGAGAAGACTTTACTAGAACAGGTCTCGAACTAGAGAAATTATGCAGACAAATGTCTAGAGAAAGGAACCAGCAAGCCGGGCATATCGAATGGATGGTGAGAGGGTCACAACTCTTCAAAGTATCCAAGCCTAGACCGTTCAGAGAGAAGCAGAAGATGACATACGCTCACGTCACTCAGAGGAAGTCGCATTATGACAATGGCAGTGTCAGTAGTATTGTGAGTGTTTATCCTCATTTTAGAGCATATTTATTCAATAGCAGATCTTTACGTAACAAATTAGCTGTTGCTGTTGTTGTTGCCGGATGTAGCTGGCTTCGAAGAACGTCTCTGTTCTTCGTTTCTTGTTCTTCTTCTTTTTTTCTTATATCTTCCAGAACGCTGCGACCTCCAGCGGCTTGGTCCAGAGGTTGATTGGAGACAGCGCGGTCGGGTGGCATGGGCAATTGAAGAGATGCGCAACGTCGTGAGGTCCGGGAGAGCAATCGGGACAC
The DNA here is from genome assembly GCA_964056735.1 of Allodiplogaster pararmata. Classification (NCBI taxonomy): domain Eukaryota; kingdom Metazoa; phylum Nematoda; class Chromadorea; order Rhabditida; family Diplogasteridae; genus Allodiplogaster; species Allodiplogaster pararmata. Next base: position 43,514,466 of record OZ057403.1, read on the forward strand.
ACGTCGGGGTTGGATTCGTCAATGCGGTGGAGGTAGTTGTTGATGAATCTGCTGAATCCCGAGCGGAGCTGGCTGAGCGTGCATCTAGTCTTGCGGGGTAACTCCTTCTCTTCTTCCTGAATAAGGGGCGGAGGTCTGCCTCCCAGGATGAGGGCACCCTTCAACGATTGGAGTTCGTTCGAGACCATCATCGAGTGTACGGTGTTTGTGACTGATTTCCCATTGTTCCTATCCTTTGACATCTGTTTCGCGGCTTCGACGGTCTTCTTGCTCAACAGCTCAACACGAGATTGTTCTTCATTGCGCGAGGGGGCGCCGGGCAGTCGAGGAGGCCGTGGTCGATGTGTTCTGGGTCCAACGATCTCGCGAGGTACTGCGCGGCGAGCAAGTTCAGATGGGATTTGGTGCACATGACCTTTGATTCGCGATGAATATGGTCAGTGTCGGTCATTTGATGATTCCATGTCACGACGCGGAGTCCGGAGTTCTGAGAACGTTGGATTTTGGCGTGAGCGGAGTCCGAGAGGAAGGTGGACCAGGCGGGTGCGGCGTAGTTGCAGATCGCTTGCGAGATGGCTTTGAACGTGAGGCGGAGGGTTTCTTTTTGGTTGCCCCAGGTGCTTTCGGCAAGGGCTTTCAGTACGTTATTACGCTGCGACATCCATCTCGCGATGTCTTTGGCATGATGGCTGAATGTGAACATCGAGTCGTACGTGACGCCGAGTAGCTTGGCCTATTTGACGGTGGGGACGGGTGATCCGCAGAATGATATGTCCAGAGTAGACTTGAATTCGCGACTAAACGGGGTGAAAAGCATGAGCTGGCTTTTGGTCGGGGAAATTATGAGTGACCGTTCTTTGAGGAAGGTTTCAATTTTCGTGATGGCCCTGCGTAGATTTTCGGAGGCGACGTTGATGTTGGGATCTGACGCCCAGATCGTGATGTCATCAGCATACGAGATGACGTTCGTGTGGGCATCGTCTGTGGGAAGATCACGGAGGTAAAGGTTGAAAAGCGTGGGCGAGAGGGCGCTGCCTTGTGGGACTCCGTTTCTGAAGAGTCTGGAACTTGATACCGAGTCGCGGAAGCTTGTGCGTCCTGTTCTCCCTCTAAGGTAAGAGGCGAGCCATTTTTTAATGTAGTTCGGCGCGGTTGTTGTCTAAAGGAGGTCGATGAGCTTGACGATGTCGATACTTTCGAATGCCTTGGACATATCGATTGCCATGAGGACCGTTCGACTAGCGGGACGTTTCTGGTTAAAACCGTCTGCGATGCTCTTCGAGAGAGTTACGAGGGCCGAGGTTGTAGAGCGTCTTGCCGTGAAGCCATGTTGGTGGTCTTATATAAATAAGTTTTGATGTAAAAAAATTTAATGTAAAAATAGATTAATGTCCCCATTTCTCTCCATTCTTTCCTAAGTAAACGACATCATCTTCCATGGGTGGAAAGCGTTCTCCGGCTGTTCCTCCTTCTTGCCCGAGATGTCCAATGTACGAGGACAAAATTACTCAACACGACTAGCTGCTATCCTAAACATCATTTGCTTTGAAGTAGAATATTAAAATTGCTCATATCAATGCACTGTTGTTAAAAGGTCAACCTTCTAGTCGTTAAGCGGTTTATTTATTAGTGTGCTGCGATAGCGACTTGTATAACTTCTCTCAAAGATGGACTCAATAAATTGAGACTGTATCTTTTAGTTTTCTGTGAATTTAAAATGAAAGGCTCTTTCAAATTGCAAATGTAATTACCTTGAGTTCACGTTGAACTCACGTAGAAGTTAACTAATTGAAAAAGAAAAAAAAAGAAATATCGCCAAACAGAGTATATATACATCCAAAAGAAGATATATCAAGATATCTCAAGAATGTTTCACGGAATCTCGAGTGAAATATTGAATTCAGGTACAGTAGAGCAGTTCATAAGTCGTCTCCATAACGAGAATGTGCTAAGTGAACTGGAGAATAATCAGTAGCATTTAGAAATTTGCCTGACCTGTCGCCACACTTATGTATGTATCATTTACAATGTGTCTCACCATAACCTTGCATTGTAAAATGTCGATGAAACAAAATATATATATATATATAATAGATAAGATATTACCCAGAAAAATGGAGACCTCGTTGGGCTGAATAATTATAAAAAAATTGGCATATGAAATGCAGCTAAAAAAGCGAAAACCTTTAGAAAAAGTTTTTATCGAGTTGCACGCAGATTCCCGAGGTTTCAGACAAAAAAAATTCAAAATGTTTTATCTTTCACTCCGTGGCTACTATCTTTTCACTGGTATCACGGCGCTGAAAACATGTGTGTCTTGTAGAACATTTAAAAAGGAATCGAACGATACCTTAACCATTTTTCTAGGTTCGGTATAAACTGGTTTTTGGAATGGTTTAAAATGGGTCTTAAAGACGGCATTCAGGTGTCAATATCGAGAGCGATTTCTTCAATAATTTTTTAACGAGTTTTTTGAACCTTTTAAGACGAAGGCAGCAAAGCTGCCTAGCGTCCCCTTTGGGGACGCATGTCACTCTCTTGTTAGCCAAGTCATTCCGAGAGCCTAGTCAATTTTCTGCTTCGCTTCATCTCTCTACTTCAGGAAGCTTCATTGCCTTTGTTTTCTACTTGTCGTCTTCCTCGTTCAGGCAGCGTGGCTGCTTCTCCGCTGTTCATCTCATTTTTTGAAAGCTAAAAGAAAGAGAAAGAAAAAAGAAAGAGAAAAAGAAAGAAAGAGAAAGAAAAAAGAAAGAGAAAGAAAAAAAGAAAAAGAAATAAAAAAGAAAAAGAGAGAGAAATAAAAAAGAGAGAAAGGAAAAAAAAGAAAGAGAAAAAGAAAGAGAAAGGAAAAAGAAAGATAAAGAAAAAAAGAGAAAAAAGAAAGAGAAAGAAAAAAAGAAAGAGAAAAAAAAAAGAAAAAAAGAGAAAGAAAAAAGAAAGAGAAAGAAAAAGAAATTTGAGTACATAGAGTGAAGTGAAGTCGCGATGTAGGGGGGCAGAGTAACGATGGTTTCACGGAAAAATGAAGAGAGAGGGGAGCAGATGCGACCATCTAGAGGACAGGTAAAAGTTGTTGAAATGATAATAAATTTCGTTTAATATTAGAACGGTGCTTTTCAATTTTCTTTCAGCATTCTTTGTTAAAATTCTTCAGAGCTTTCACCTCACTTGCTTAACCATTCTTGAAAATGACAATAAACGTTTTTCTAACATTTCCAGGCTAACAATTGAAATGTTTAATAATGTTGTTGACATTGTTGAAATTAAATATTTGTGTAGAAAATATGATACCCTCATTTTCTTTCAAAGACGCGTATCATCACTTCAATGTTATTGATTTACGTAAAGTGCCTACTGTTGGATCTCTTGAAATTTTAAAGATTCAATTCCGGTTTTTTTGAGATTCTAATTGCCGTTATTTCTTCAAAACTCATTTTACTCCTGAAAATGTCAATAAACATTTTCTTCAGGTTTTATTCATTCATCATTTATTCCGTACACAATATTTCGGTTCACAATGAACAATAAAAATTAAGGATATATTTACTAGTCCCGAGGATTAAGGATAAAATTATAAGATAAAACATAATAAAACGGATCAATAAAAAGGCAGGGGTTTACATTGCAATGTTGGGCAGAGAAGAGGACACATTAGAAAAAGGAAAAAACAACTTGATTTTTGGACTTTTTTTTGCCCAGCTTTGCTCTTGACTCAAACTGTTCATAGAGTTTTTGATCAGTCCTCGGCCGAACTTCTTGAAGAGCTTGCGTGAAGTGTCTCTCCTGCACGTCAAGTGTCTCTCCTTCCCGCATTGCTGCCAACGCCGCTTTTTTGCAAAGTGCGGCTACTTCAGCTCCTGCAATAAGTACTGTTTGTACTGAAATCTGTATTGAAGACTGATCTGATTCGAGATTAAAAATTCCGAAAAGCTTTTTTGCAACTGAAATGTATGGCTTCTTATAACCATTCAGAGCGCAGGAATATAATGAGAAAGTGTTAGAGCCAGAGAGGAGAAAGAGAGTCGCATTTGATCGTAAGGAGTTTCCACATCCGAACACTGAATAGTTGCATTCTAACCAGAAAATCCTTCCGTCTGCTCAACCAAAGCTGGCAGGGAGACAGAATCAGATATCGGTTTGTTACTGAGACAGGAGGAGAGGATGGCTTCTCTGGTCGATGCCGTTGGGAGCCGCACGTGAATAACACGATCCAGACGGCCAGTACTTCAACCGATCCAGTTAAAAGGCGTAGCTTGTCACCGAGTCAAAGTTTGTGATTAGTGAATATTCCTGCTGATATCCTAAAACTTTACCGATATCCTACTACTCAGGCTCATCTACCACCTCATCATTTTCCCATGTAATTCTTGTTTGTATACTAACCTTCCCAAATCCTTTGTTTTAAATGTACAAGGAACAAATTGTTTGATTAAAATATAGCACTGTTATGAGACCCTAGGGTTTATCGCAGAATTAATCTTGATTTTCCGTTTTTTTTCTCAGTGACTCAATAAGAACCAATTAAGCTTATACTGTATCTAGAGAGAAGGGGTTCGATTCCTCATTCTCAGCATGGTCTTCAATCAAATTGTGTGTGATTGAACGGCTAATACTCGGCTCCCTACAGAGGCACATTCCCCCGGCAGACCACCAACATGGCTTCACGGCAAGACGCTCTACAACCTCGGCCCTCGTAACTCTCTCGAAGAGCATCGCAGAAGGTTTCAACCAGAAACGTCCCGCTAGTCGAACGGTCCTTATGGCAATTGATATGTCCAAGGCATTCGAAAGTATCGACATCGTCAAGCTCATCGACCTCCTTGAGACAACAACCGCGCCGAACTACATTAAAAAATGGCTCGCCTCTTACCTTAGAGGAAGAACAGGACGCACAAGCTTCCGCGACTCGGTATCAAGTTCCAGACTCTTCAGAAACGGAGTCCCACAGGGCAGCGCCCTCTCGCCCACGCTTTTCAACCTTTACCTCCGCGATCTTCCCACAGACGATGCCCACACGAACGTCATCTCGTATGCTGATGACATCACGATCTGGGCGTCAGATCCCAACATCAACGTCGCCTCCGAAAATCTACGCAGGGCCATCACGAAAATTGAAACCTTCCTCAAAGAACGGTCACTCATCATTTTCCCGACCAAGAGCCAGCTCATGCTTTTCACCCGTTCAGTCGCGAATTCAAGTCTACTCTGGACATATCAATCTGCGGATCATCTGTCCCCACCGTCAACCAGGCCAAGCTACTCGGCGTCACGTACGACTCGACATTCAGCCATCATGCCAAAGACATCGCGAGACGGATGTCACAGCGCAATAACGTACTGAAAGCCCTTGCCGGAAGCACCTGGGGCAACCAAAAAGAAACCCTCCGCCTCACGTTCAAAGCCATCTCGCAAGCGATCTGCAACTACGCCGCACCCGCCTGGTCCACCTTCCTCTCGGACTCCGCTCACGCCAAAATCCAACGTTCTCAGAACTCCGGACTCCGCGTCGTGACAGGGAATCATCAAATGGCCGACACTGACCATATTCAAAGGTCATGCGCACCAAATCCCATCTGAACATGCTCGCCGCGCAGTACCTCGCGAGATCGTTGGACCCAGAACACATCTACCACGGCCTCCTCGACTGCCCGGCGCAATGAAGAACAACCTCGTGTTGAGCTGCAAGAAGACTGTAAAGGCGCGAAACAGATATCAAAGGATCCGAACAATGGGAAATCAGTCGCAAACACCGTACACTCGATGATGGTCTCGAACGAACTCCAATCGTTGAAGGGTGCCGTCATCCTGGGAGGCAGACCTCCGCCCCTTATCCAGGAAGAAGAGAAGGAGTTACCCTGCAAGACTAGATGCACGCTCAGCCAGCTCCGCTCGGGATTCAGCAGATCAACCAACAACTACCTCCACCGCATTGACGAATCCATCCCCGACGTGTGTCCCGATTGCTCTTCCGGACCTTACGACGTTGCGCATCTCTTCAACTGCCCATGCCACCCGACCGCGCTGTCTCCAATCGACCTCTGGACCAAGCCGCTGGAGGTCGCAGCGTTCTTGAAGATAGAAGAGAAAAAAAAAGAACAAGAAACGAAGAAGAAACAGACATTCTTCGAAGCCGGCTAAATCCGGCAACAACAACAACAACATCAAATTGTTTGTAGTGTCCCAATTTCTCGATTCTCACGATAACTTGTCAAAAAGTTTAGCCATTAAACAATCGATTGCTCTTGTTTCATTAGATATTTCATGTGCTTTCGACAGCGTCTCCATTCCCAAACTCCTTTCCAAATGCTCTAAACATGATATTAAGGAAGCATTATTGAGATGGTTGGAGGACTTATTCAATATTCGCTTTTTCTCAGTTAAGATAGATACTTATCAGTCCTCAGCCAGACGTTACGTGTACTATGTAGCCCCTAGTCTTTTCTTGCTATATACAGCTGACCTAGCAAGTGTTCTTTCACGTTTCCGTAATGTGAAGTGCCCAGGTTTTGCTGACGACTTTATGTAATATATCAGTTCTGATAGCAGTAATGTCTCTGATAGAAATAATGAACTTCAACAAGCCCTAGAAGCTTTCCGTGAATGGTTCGATAAAATAAAATAAACTTTAGCACCATCCACATAAAATTTCATGTTTATTGGTAAACGAAGGATGCCTCTATACCTCCTCTTACCCATTCGAACCTGCCTCTAAAAGTTTTCTCACCGCTCGTGATCTTGGAATCCAAGTGTCACCTACTGTCTCACCAACGAAGCAGTAAAGCAATGAACGTAATGCATATATTTATTTCTGGAGGCAGTGCAAAAGAGAAACGATACCAACAGCAACAGGTCGTTGCGACCACAGACCAATAAGTTCTAGCGAAGTACCGAGTTTAGTAAACTCGGTTGGGGTAAGTCGCTAGAAATGGTTGGTCTGTGGACTTCTCTGTGAATACTTCCAATCATTATTTTAAATACTGAAATCAGTTCGTGTGAGTCATCCGTTGTCATATACATAACTATGCAACATTTACAACCGGAATAAATATTTGAATATTACTTCGGTGATGTTATTCCAATTTTTTTGCCCTCTCTAAATGCTGTTGAATTTTTGTTGTTTGATGCATTTTTGGGCTTGTTGTATTTGTTTATTTAATTTTGATAGAATTCGAGTGAGTATTTCCTTAAAGACTTATTATTGAATGATTGATGCTCCTTTGTTCTATATCCTTGTCAATGTAAATGGGACTAGCCACCCCTCATATATACTATGAATAGTGAATGTTGTGTTAATTCTAATGAATTGAATCGATTGTTTTTCTCGTGTGTTTCATTTTCTGCTTTTATTGTTCTGCGTTTTCTATAACAAATAGAGCTTTTTTATGATACCAAAAATCGCTAGTCAAGTGCAATAACAAATTTATCCTGTAGTGATACCTAGTGTGCCCTTCTGATACCATATATGGGGCTACCTTATTACCTTAAAAGGGCTGAGTCTAATAGATCCGGTCGATAAGTGGCTGCCAAGACGAAGACTCCCTCGTTGCTCTTGAGATCATCGAGTTCACACAGCAGATGCATTAATACACGGTATCCCACGCCTGACTCAGAACACTTTTTTAATGACAAGATAAAAGGCATTCCTCACTGTCTTTAAGCTTCCTTACCCTTTTCATTCGCCGCAGAAGATATGAATTCCCCAAAGTTGACACATTAATCTTGTTGCTGTTGCCGGCAAACGTGTCGCATCGAAGAGAGACGGCTATAGAGAGCCACTCTCTCTTTTTTCATCTTTTCTTTTTTTCCTTCACAATAGTCTCAGAAACGAGGCTAATTCTTTTGGTTTCATTCAGAGATCTTCCAACGTGAGTGTTGTTGGACGTTTAGCACATTTGAAGAGATTGGCTACGTCGTGCGGCCCAGTGAGGCAGTCTGGGCAGCAGTCAAGTATTGAATCGTCGATTCGGTGTAAGTAGTGGTTGGTTTACCTGCTGTAGCCTGAGCGGAGTTGGCTCTACGTGCAGCGAGCGTTTTTGAAGAGGTCCATTTCTTCTTCATTCATGTCCAGCGGTGGCCAACCGCCCAGTATGGCTGGACTTTGTCTGGTTTCCTTTTCTTCTGAGGCCATGTTTGTGTGGACTCGGTTGGCGACGCTTTTACCGTTGTTCTTCTCTGCTGTTTCGGACAGAGCTCTTTCGACCGTGCTTCTGCATGCGATGTAAAGATCAGCTTCCATGTTGCGTGGCTGGGGTCCTAGGATAAACAGTTAGTGATGGAAGTGACTTGGGCTCAAGGTCCTTGCCAAGTATTGGGCAGAAAGCATATGAAGGTGCGACTTCGATCGCATTACTTCAGTTTCTGCATGTATTTTGGTCGATGCTGGCCATTTGATGGTTTCTTGTTACGATACGCAGGCCATTGTTCTGATGTCTTTGAATTTTGGCATGTGCTGAGGTAGAGAGGAAGCTGGCCTAGGCTAGAGCTCCGTAGTCGTAGGTGGGTTGGCAAATGGCTTTGTACGTGAGACGGAGTTTCTCTTTTTCATTGCCACATGTACTGCCAGCTAGCGCCTTTAGCACATTGTTGCGTTGCGACATTCGGCCTGCTATGCCTTTCGCAAGATGACTGAATGTAAACATAGAGTCCTTTGTAACTCCAAGGATTTTGGAAGTGTTCGCGGTGGGTACGCTCTGACCTACGATGGAGACGTCCAGGATAGTCTTATACTCTTTGGGGTAAGGTTTGAAGAGTAGAAGCTGGCTTTTGGCAGGATTTCTCCCAGATAGTCCACGGTCGTATAACTTCTCGATGTATGGGAGACTGGATCGTATGTGTAGCGAGGCAGTGGAAATGCTTGGATCTGACGCCCATACCGTTATATCATTAGCATAAGAGAGGATTTTGATGTTGGGATCGTTGTTCGGAAGATCGCTTAGATATAAGTTGTAAACAAGCGGTGAGAGTGCGCTGCCTTGAGAGACTTCGCTTCTTATCAGGGATGAGCTCGAGAGGACGTCGCGGAAAAATACGGCTCGTGCGTCCTCTGAGGTACGATGCCAAGCCATTTCTTTGCAAAGTTTGAAGCGTCGGTTTGTAGTACGAGATCTAAGAGTACCGCTATGTCTATGTTGTCGATCGCCAACATCCCTCTACGTTTGGCTGATCTGTTCGCGTTAAAACCTGCAGCTATGTCCTTTGAAAGAGTGAGGAAGGCAGAGGTGGTGGATCTTCATGTGGTGAATCCATGCTGGTGTTAAGCTACTCTCACGTACGGCTTGACTTGTTCCAACAGAAGTCGCTCTATGATTTTCGCCATCGGTGAGACTAGGGAGATCGGTCGGCATCCTTCCTGGTCCATCCGTTTGCTCTTTTCTTGATTTCAGCAGTGAAAGAACGATTGAAGATTTCCATATCATATGAATTAGTCCGGAGCTGAGGGAATCGTTGATGAGCTTTGTGAGGGCGGCTATGCCTCTGTTCCCGAGATAATGGAAGACTATTGGAGCTAGCCCGTCCGGTCCGAGGGCTGCTGATACATTTGTCTTCTGAATAGCTGATTTCACTGCGGCCTTTGAGTACTCTAAAAAATCTTTCGCGTGGATGTTGTGAACTTTCTTCGTGGTTTTCCGATTTTCCTTCTTTGTTTTGTAGGCGAATGGGCGTTTGTCGAACTTGTTTACGATTTCGAAGGAAGATTTGAGGGGTCCTTTCTCGAAATCGATGGCACAGTTTAGTGGGGGTCGTCCTTTATCATTCATCATCTTGATCGTTTTCCACAGTTTATTGCTGTCTAGTTTGGGACCTTGACACATTAATCGTTCTTGTTCCTGGCCCCTCTGCGACGTAATAGCAGGAACCTTGACACATTAATCGTTCTTGTTCCTGGCCCCTCTGCGACGTAATAGCAGGAACCTTGACACATTAATCGTTCTTGTTCCTGGCCCCTCTGCGATGTAATAGCAGGAACCTTGACACATTAATCGTTCTTGTTCCTGGCCCCTCTGCGATGTAATAGCAGGAACCTTGAAACATTAATCGTTCTTGTTCCTGGCCCCTCTGCGACGTAATAGCAGGAACCTTGACACATTAATCGTTCTTGTTCCTGGCCCCTCTGCGATGTAATAGCAGGAACCTTGACACATTAATCGTTCTTGTTCCTGGCCCCTCTGCGACGTAATAGCAGGAACCTTGACACATTAATCGTTCTTGTTCCTGGCCCCTCTGCGACGTAATAGCAGGAACCTTGACACATTAATCGTTCTTGTTCCTGGCCCCTCTGCGACGTAATAGCAGGAACCTTGACACATTAATCGTTCTTGTTCCTGGCCCCTCTGCGACGTAATAGCAGGAACCTTGACACATTAATCGTTCTTGTTCCTGGCCCCTCTGCGACGTAATAGTAGGAACCTTGACACATTAATCGTTCTTGTTCCTGGCCCCTCTGCGACGTAATAGCAGGAACCTTGACACATTAATCGTTCTTGTTCCTGGCCCCTCTGCGACGTAATAGCAGGAACCTTGACACATTAATCGTTCTTGTTCCTGGCCCCTCTGCGACGTAATAGCAGGAACCTTGACACATTAATCGTTCTTGTTCCTGGCCCCTCTGCGACGTAATAGCAGGAACCTTGACACATTAATCGTTCTTGTTCCTGGCCCCTCTGCGACGTAATAGCAGGAACCTTGACACATTAATCGTTCTTGTTCCTGGCCCCTCTGCGACGTAATAGCAGGAACCTTGACACATTAATCGTTCTTGTTCCTGGCCCCTCTGCGACGTAATAGCAGGAACCTTGACACATTAATCGTTCTTGTTAATGGCCCCTCTGCGACGTAATAGTAGGAACCTTGACACATTAATCGTTCTTGTTCCTGGCCCCTCTGCGACGTAATAGCAGGAACCTTGACACATTAATCGTTCTTGTTCCTGGCCCCTCTGCGACGTAATAGCAGGAACCTTGACACATTAATCGTTCTTGTTCCTGGCCCCTCTGCGACGTAATAGCAGGAACCTTGACACATTAATCGTTCTTGTTCCTGGCCCCTCTGCGACGTAATAGCAGGAACCTTGACACATTAATCGTTCTTGTTCCTGGCCCCTCTGCGACGTAATAGCAGGAACCTTGACACATTAATCGTTCTTGTTCCTGGCCCCTCTGCGACGTAATAGCAGGAACCTTGACACATTAATCGTTCTTGTTCCTGGCCCCTCTGCGACGTAATAGTAGGAACCTTGACACATTAATCGTTCTTGTTCCTGGCCCCTCTGCGACGTAATAGCAGGAACCTTGACACATTAATCGTTCTTGTTCCTGGCCCCTCTGCGACGTAATAGCAGGAACCTTGACACATTAATCGTTCTTGTTCCTGGCCCCTCTGCGACGTAATAGCAGGAACCTTGACACATTAATCGTTCTTGTTCCTGGCCCCTCTGCGACGTAATAGCAGGAACCTTGACACATTAATCGTTCTTGTTCCTGGCCCCTCTGCGACGTAATAGCAGGAACCTTGACACATTAATCGTTCTTGTTCCTGGCCCCTCTGCGACGTAATAGCAGGAACCTTGACACATTAATCGTTCTTGTTCCTGGCCCCTCTGCGACGTAATAGCAGGAACCTTGACACATTAATCGTTCTTGTTCCTGGCCCCTCTGCGACGTAATAGCAGGAACCTTGACACATTAATCGTTCTTGTTCCTGGCCCCTCTGCGACGTAATAGCAGGAACCACTCATACATTCCAGAACAATTCCCACGTATTGCCTGTGAAGATAGATGACAATGAATGCCTTCTCGCAAGCCTATCCACGTCGTTGATAGAGGCCACTTTTTATTCGAGTCTTCAACCATTAGTGAATCAGCTTGTTATCTTTACTTTTCACAGCATTTATCTAAGAATTTGCGTGCAGATCTCAACGGTTATTTCCTTAGTTTTCTCCTCCGAACGCACCTTGTGCCGAGGAACATAACGATTAGATAGACTTATTTTTATATTCTGGTTCATAGAAATCATACGTGAATCTCGTCTCACCGTCTGAACTTGAAGATACGACTCGAGGCGGCGCGAGCGCGTGAATGTTGTCAAAGAAGAGAATGGATGGGGCTACCTTGCAAAAATACATTTTCAGAAAATAGTATCGTTGATGTATCTGGAGTTCAGCTACAAAAAAACTAGAATTCTATAGACAACAAACTTAAATACAAATTGATAGTAAAAGCGAAACATGCTTCTTTCATTTTAAACTTTGTTCTTGCTTTCCTCAACACTAACAAATTTTGAGCTCGACCCTAGAAAAGTATAACTCTCCGAGTTTATAGTCCAGTCATAAAAAGGTTCTCAATTTCAACTCTCATTTCGAAGCGTTTCCAAATTAAACGAGAGTAAGCACATAGCTGGTACTAAGGTTCTTATTCCATAATAACTTTTGGAGGACTCGTTGTGAGCATGAACCCTTCTTTGTTTACACTAACCGATATCAGAGCTCTCTACCATAAATTTTCAAAATCACGTTCAGGTTTTTTTAGTGTGCAAGAAAAAGGTACAGAAGCCCGCCAAAAGCGGAAAACTTTTTTTCACATAATGGTCTCCCCTTAGGGTAAAAAAACAGAGGCCTGCGAAAAAATTTTTTGTTGTACATAGGGGTCCCCCTTATAATTTGGAAAAATAGAGGTCCGCCGACAGAAGGTCTGACATGATTATTTAACCCCTGAACACGTTCCTACACTAATCGGTTTCATGAACTGAAAAAATTAAACAAACTTTGCTTACGAAAATCATTTGCGCGTATGAAACTTGAGTAGCAAAAATTGAGATTCTTTGCCATCTTTACCCTTTCCTTTCACAAACCTGTCGTGCTGCGGCGAAAAGGTCACGCATGGCTTTCTCCGATTCCCCACACTTGTGGAACAATTCCACCGGCCCCACGGAGATAAAGTTTCGCTTGCTCTCGTTCGCAAGAGCTTTGACTATGCGAGTCTTGCCGCATCCTGGAGGGCCGTACAGAAGAATTCCTCCTAAAATCTCTTCTTTATAAGACTGGTCAGATCCATACATTGAAGAAACTTTTTGAGACTACAATTAATTAACATATTTGTAGGACCTTAAATTCCCTCAGCTCCCGCAGCAATTAGAAGAGAAAAAATTAACGTTGTATAAAGTGTTATTTTGAAGAGAAGCTCGGCTTTCTATAAAAAATTAAATCAGGGTTTCAGAAAGGCAGAAAACATCGAAAACAGTTTCTTTTTGAGAAAAAGGGCTTTTTGAATTCTTAGACCAAGAATGTGAGATTGATATTGACCAGTCTTCTATAATTTCCATTTCTATCAAAAGCTTAATCTAAAATAAATATTTTTACAGTATGGGATGGCTTTGAAAACTGAACTACCCAGTTTCAGAAACTTGCAACCTATTCTACAAAACTGGACAGAAAAAAAATTAAAAAACCGCAGACCCGGGACTTTCTCGCAAAGAGCAAATTTTCAAGCAAAAATAAGAAAATTGTTGATCGAAAAAAATTAAGATTTACCGTTTGGAGGTGGCTCAAAAGATTCACCGGACGGAGGTGTTATTCCAAATCTCTCCAAAGATGCGGAGCGAGTAAGCGGCCAAATAACAGCCTTTAGAAAGAACATCAATCAGAAGAATGTCTGGTTTTGTCTTCTTTCATTTTGTCTCAATTTAGACCTTGTAAGAAAAACCTTTTGCTGTTGTTTTCTATCTCAATCAGGGGCTTCGTCTCGACTAAGATCATTTTCTTCATATTCAGTACCTAAGTAGACTTGATGTGACAAATTAGAATTTAGTCTACTCTCAACTATTCCTCGGCTTAGATCCAGAAATTCTATTGACTCTTGCGTTTATTAAGAATAGAACCATGTATTTAATAACCAATCTTATGAAAACTGACAGCTAAAGCGATTTTTTTTGCCTATAAGGTGATTTGGGGAGGTAAAAGCTCTGTGAGTTATCATCTTTTTACCATCAGAAATCCTCTCAATAACCATCGAAAGCCGTGAAGAAGTGAACCCTTCTGCTCCAAGGGTCGTTCACGGAAAGAAAAAGGTACTTCTCCCCCATTCTAGCCCCTAACTCTTTCTTTAGCCCTCTCCCCTTCCCGGCTTCCATCGTGATACCTGCTCGAGTTCTTGTTTCAGCTCCTCATATCCGGCCACATCAGACCAGGTAACCGCGGGTATTTCCAGTTTGAACCCTCGCAGACCAGTCGGCCTCATGTCCTTTCTTGCTTTCTGCTCAATCACTTCTTTCAGGACGGAATGGGATAGTGCTATCTACACAGCGCACCCCGCTCTTCAGCGGTAATAACGCTAGGGAGAAGAAATTATAATTTTATAAATTATAATATATTACACTAAATGACAACTGTGAAAGATCCTTAGTCATCTTGAAGAAATTTAAAGAGATTGCAAAAGTAGATCCAGTATTATGAGAGACAATCAAAGTGTTAATCTTCCGCTTCATTCACAACGCTTCGAGATTCAGTCATGAAATAATAGGGATCATGAGGTTCAAAAGCGAAGTTAATCTTAGAAGACAAGTAACTCGAGAGTGCTTTTTGAATCATTTCGGATGAGATCTGAGCATTTTGTGTGAACTTTGATAGAGAAAAAAGACGTTCTGTTTAGAATGAGCTAACTCTAATGATAAGAGTACGGAGATGATTTCCTTGAGAGGAGTCTGTTACTTATCACTCGCCAAAGAAGCATGTAGATCAGAAAGACTAATCATCAGGGGACGAAAGAGACTCAGAGGGTTTGTAGAAAATAGAGAACGCAGGCGAACAGAGCATTCGTATCACTCTCTTGTTCGTATAGCGCATAGATTTGACCCACGGTGCGGATTACAAAAACACCCTGCTTGATAGGTAACCAGCGTTGTTAGGACTTCAAAAACGACCGTTATTTTGAGCGAAGGAGCGGATTAAAAGTTTTATTTTCTCAACCTTTAACCTTTAGCTCGCTTCTCATTATTCTATTCTACCTAGCAGAAGTTGAATGGGCATGAAAAACCCTCTGTCGGCGGGTCTCTGTTTTTTTTTTATTCAAATGACAAGAGGTAACACAACACGTGTGTGAAAAGAAAAAAATTATTTTCGCGGTTGTCTGTTTTTTTTTTTAGAAAAAACATAAGGGACCCGAGGAACGAACCTGCAACAAAAAGTCAGGTTAATTTATCAGAACTTTTTTAACTTCAACCGCGGGTCTCAACTCCAACTTCAACCGATCATAAGGGGGACCCCCATGTGAAAACATTTTTTTCGCCTCATATACGTGCCTAGCTCGTAAATCAGTGTCGTATATCATTTTCTATAATCGCAAAAGACCTTTGTTAAGCTGTCACTGCCAACACGCTCCAATAAAAATTTAAACGATAATGTCTTTCCCATTGCAATCGACACAGAAATTCCAAATATGATACGATAGATTCTACAGTACTTTTCTGCGCTAACCACGGTTCTCTTCGTCACACAAATTTTGTTTAACCAGGGAAACAAACCTCTAATTTCTCGAGTGGAGAACTTCCTTCTAAACGAGTTGATCTTTTAGCCATACGCGAGAGATCGCCCGCTGTGAAAGCGTGAGTTTCCCTGTCAAAACGAGAGTCTATAGTTGGACAAGTCGAAAATTTAAAAAGTTACACATGATACACAATTTTTAAAAAATGAATAAAACGTAAGCCATAAATTTACATTGAAGAAAAAGCTTACCAATGAGAGTTCCTTTCATGGAATCTAGAATAACGTAACTGATTGATTAATATCCAATGAGAACTACGCATGCATACCTCTACGGTCATTTGTATTTGTTGGAGAAAAAGAAACGACGGCGCTTCAAGCGGGGCAGTTTTGAATAATAAGAAGCGGCTTAGGGTGAAAACAGAGAAAGAGACTTTTATTAGTCTACACTTCATAGCTAACAAAATGGAGAGTTTTATAAATTCTCACATATGTACGCCTCTCAAGAAGAAAGTATACGGTTGCTTTAGTCGAGAGTCATTTAACAAAAAAAAAACGATCGAGAAAGTAGAAAACACAGTTCGTAATAAGGGAAGCACGAGACTGAGCGGTGAATACGAGAAACGAGCGGGGAAAGGGGGTGGGTATAAACCTGAAATGACTCTGATAATCCCCAGTTACTATTGTAAGCTTCTGAGAATACTCTAACATTTTATGTATCTTACTAAAAGGATTATAAACAAGGCTGACCTCGCAATCTTCTTAGCTTCGTCCTCTGCAAGTTCCTTCACCAAAAACCGTAGTATCTCTTCTCGTTCGAGTTCATTGGGTAAGCCCACGTCAATTTCGGGGTTGAACCAAACTCGCAGCGAGTTGACTACATCCTCGGGAGAATTAACGCTGATGATCACTGTAGCCTGAATCTCCTTGATTACAGTAACTTTTACAGTTACCTGAGCAACGCCTCTAACAAATGGACCCCTAAGAGTGCTTCTGATTACTGCAGGCAGAGCAACCGCTTCTGATTAAAGTTGCCTGCGCAGAAAATAAGTTTCACTGAAACCTAAATTATTCCCCAAACGCCATGTAAAAGTGAGAAATCCTTGTCAACATGAAACTGCCCAGCTTCTAACAAACTTACTGTACATAAAACAAGATATAGAACCAGGGTCCGGTAGACTAATTCGTTTTGATTATTTTGATATGCGAATATCTTACCATCAGTTAATAACTTCGTTATATAACTGACAGTTATCTAACGATCCTGATCTTTCTAAAGAGCGCTTTACCCCTCGGCACGGGTTTTACAATGCCTCCGAAAATGTCTCATAGGCTATAACAGCGAACCCTCCCCCTTCGTTGTGGTGAAATTGGGTATTGTTGTCGTAAAAGAAGTAGTGTTATCACTAGGATCTGTTTTAGAGATGGGCAAAAGACCGAACGAAGTTCAAAATGTAGACTTGAAATCAGATAGTATAACTTGAACATTTTAACCCTGCCGCCTTATGGTTACGAGATAATTCATTACATAGTATCACTGGCTTTTTCAATAATTTGTTTGCGCGAGTAGGTTAAACATCTTACTTCTAACCTAACAAAACACCATCTCGGGCTGAGTTTTGGCTTTTGAAACATTTTCATTCACGAAATGCAAAATATTTTGATTTCCACTTTTAAAAAAACTTCCAAAGTTTTTTGGAGATCAGTGAGGGAAAGCGGTCGGAAGGTCGGTCGCCCTAAAAAAATTCCAGTTCATAGTTAACCTCAGACTCGAGGAGCTGCTTAACTGCCTCGAATGCAGCGTATTCTGTTTCAGGCGGGAGCGTGTTGAAGTCCAACCCCACAATGGAAGACGGGATTGAGAGGATGTTGATCTTCTCCTGCCGAATCCTCATGACTACAGTATTCTAACTTCTTATTTCTTTATGCTCCCGTCATTTCGACTGATCAACAAGATAAACAAGGTTTTTAGGACAAATGGATGGCGAGTCGAGGCGCCAGTAAACTCACCTCTTGCCCTTCTCCGGTTAACGAATGGATCTCGCGAAGAGGATCGCCGACTGCGGTGCGAGTGTAGACGGAGAAAATTTCTCCGGACTCAAAAGGATCCTCACCAAACTATCCTAAAGGACTCCCCTCGACAGGACCTATGGGCAAACAACAACAACAACAGGATAAATGGAAGGTTTCAACACCTAAGCCTTCGAATCATTCTTCTAAACCTTTTCTTCGAATCATTCTTCTAAACTGCTAATTTGCCTTATTCAACTCGAAACACACTGGCAACAGTGGCCATTCGTGACTCTACAGCCTCAAGAGCCTGTCACGGATGGAGCCGGAATATCCAGTTCAGAATCGAGCGCGACCTCAGGTGGCGGATAGAGGGACGCCTCCCTACGAAGATTTCGTGCTGGGAGGTAGCGGGAGAAATCCCGCCGCGGACCAAACTGGGTAGTATACTCGTCAAAGGAGGGCGATGCCGGACCGGCCAGGGCATGCCACCGGACAAAACATCAGCCGATACTCCGCTATACTTTTCAATGGCGAGTCGAGGCGCCAGTAAAATAACCTCTTGCCCTTCTCCGGTTAGTGAATGGGTCACGCCAAGAGGATCGCCGACTGCGGTGCGAGTGTAGACGGAGAAAATCTCTCCGGACTCAAAAGGACCAACCTATCCCAAAAGGACTCCCCTCGACAGGACCTATGGGCAAGACAACAACAATCATTCTTCACGTATTACTTTCTTCGAAAAACAACGCCTGGAGATGTTGCTTTATGGCGCTAGAATTGAAATGTAGCAAATAAAAGAGCTATTGATTAAGAGTATGAATGAATTTAACAATAGTTCTTTCCCCCCCCCCTCAGACATGCATATGTACATACATATATGCAACGAGTGACCCACAGGAAGACACGGCTAGAATCCGAATTTGAGAATAAGTGTGGAGTGAAAGACGGGCGGGCCTCTTCTTCTATTACTAGAATTGTTTTAGAACTACTTAAAAGACTCATTCACAAAAGAGATCTGCAATGACACCAAGTAGTTAGACTGCCCTTTCGATAGAATAAAAAATCGCCGATTCTGACAAGGGGTTTGGAAAAATGAAAAGGCAAGCGGAAAAATCGGGAGAAACTAGGAAGGCAGAGATGATTGATCGTGACTATGAGCTGTTCACCGTAAATACTTGGTTTCCTGCTGGTAAGTTTCGCGAAGAACCTAAATCAGCCAGTCTGCTGCACCTACCTGTAGTTGCTGGCAGGAGTTTAACAAAACCATTCTTCCTTTCAACTCCGCGTGCACTCCTCGCAGCAAAAAGCTCTTTCCACTTCCCGGGAGTCCGTATAGCAAAACGTTACAGCTTTTAATTTCTCTGGAACAACAAAGTACTAAAATAGTGATGCACCGAAAAAAGGAAATATGAAAACAAAAGTTCTTTCTATGACCAGTTCCCTACTCGGTAATCTATGTAATTGCTGTTTGTCAAGAATCACCACTGACGATGCCTATTTAAGAGTTGCTAAGCTTAATTTGGTTATAAATACAGGGTGAAACTAAAGTATGGAACGGTGGTTATTAACTATTTGTTTTTAGAAAAAGCAAGCAAATCAAGTCTTTAGTAAAATAAAATTTATTGCATACAGGTTTAGTAACAGTTATGCAAATTATTCGATTCGGCCTCTTCTTTCTCTTAAAACATGCCTCAGACGATGCTCGATTTGCGAATACCTGCGAGACACGGTCCAGCAATTCCAGCATCATCTCAGGGATGCTGTGAGTGAAAGAGGGGGCCGAATCGAAATAATTTTTAATAATTGTTACTAAACCTGTATGCAATAAATAGTTTTATACTTGATTTTCTAGCATTTTCTGAAACCAAATGGGTAATAACCACCGTTACATACTTTCGCCGCATCCTGTATTAGATGCGGTTGGGCGAGTTTGTTTTATCTCGCGGAAAATCCACCAAATACACTTCGAATTCATTACAATGGAAAATAAGGACCTTATCTGCGGCTGGCAAGAAGCAACTTTCATGGCTCACGCAGATAAAAGGCATAATAGAAGAAAAATATCTATATGGAGACAGGGATACCCTTCAAAAAAAGCGAGAGATGAAAACAAGACAAGGATAGAAACATGAGATTTTTATAACCAGCTTTTTTTCCAAAAGTTCTCTTCAATTTCAATCGCAGTTTGAACCCAGTCTATCAGCAGAGAAACAATTTCTAGGAACTTTTACACCTTCAACTAAAGATGCTTTATTGATATTACGGAATGAAAAAGTGACTCTGAACCACAAGAGAACAGGGTTTTTCAGTGTGCAAGAAAAAGGTGCAGACGCACGCCGAAGGCGGAAAAAATCTTTTCAAATAAGGGTCCCTCTTTTCACACGATTTTTCGAACAGAGGCCCGCGACATTTTTTGTTTCACATAAGGGTCCTCCCTTATGATTTATAAAAACAGAGGCCCGCTGACAGAAGGTCTGACATGACTATTTAACCCCTGCCAGAGAAGAATCGTAAGAAGAGAAAATCCGCGTTCGCTTCTTCATAGAAAGTCATTGTATTAAGGTTGATTTACTTTCAGAGTGAATTACCCAGTGGAGGGACGTATGATGTACTGTCGAAGCAGATCCTTCGCCTTCCTCATACCAGGGATGTCAGCCAACTTCATCTCAGAAGTTTCCGGATAAGGATTAGTCACCTCTATATAACAGCTCGGTGTGACCTCCATGACCTGAATACCAATGTTTTCCAAATGTTGCTATTCAAACGTATACGTCATGTTAAAAAGGAGGTCTGTAAAGTTTTTCGAATCTCTAATGAAAAGTAGCTTATCAAGTCTGTCAAACATGGACTGCGCATGATATTTGACACAAACCTGACTAGAACCTCTAAATAACATTTAAAAAAAATTTCAAATTGCAAAGTGGAGGTAATATGTTAAAATAAATGACCTACCAATCGACCTTCCACTAAAAAACACCTACATGAACAAAAGCTCTCAAGTATTTGACCTGAAACAATCATTTGCCTTTGGATGTCTACCATTTTTTTCGATATCTGAGTTCAAATTCGCAGCTATACTATTTAAGAAAAAATACTTCATGCATTCATTAAAAAAATTGACTTATCGGGTGAATCGGAGGAATATGCTCAATGAAAATTAAATCCATAGATCCCTAGCACAAGTGAGATTGAAAAAAGAGACCGTTATTTGAGCTCTCCCTTTACGCTATTTTTGATACGATTTGTAAAACTCTTGTCAAACTTCTTTTACCATAACCAGCTCACCGAAATCCTGCTTACTAGTTTCTCCGCTCTTTTGTCAAACTTCTCTTACCGTAATCCAAACAGCGAACTAGTAAATAAAAACTAGTAAATAGCAACATACAACAAATTTACAACATCTCAGACTCACGCATCTCTATTTTTACATCAGTGTAATAGGTTAGTATTTTCAAGACCCAACTGACAATTCAGAATACAGTCATACATTTTTTAACAAAATAAAATACATCTTGTCATACGACTCACTCCATGAAAGAGCGCGCGAGAGGTAGATAAAAAATTGCCTCCCTCTTTCTCTCGTTCTCGTTCTCTCACTCTCGATTCTTTCCTCGCTCTCTCAGTATGGGGATCTCTCTCCCTACCAACTTTTAAAGTTTGAGAACTGGGCGCAATGCGGATCGCATAGCCTTTGCGATAGCCGAAGCAGTGTAAGTATAATTATCTTTATAAATTTTGAGGAAAGAGAATACAGTCATACATTTTTTTACATCAGTGCAATAGGTTAGTATTTTCAAGACCCAACTGACAATTCAGAATACAGTCATACATTTTTTTACAAAATAAAATACATCTTGTCATACGACTCACTCCATGAAAGAGCGCGCGAGAGGTAGATAAAAAATTGCCTCCCTCTTTCTCTCGTTCTCGTTCTCTCACTCTCGATTCTTTCCTCGCTCTCTCAGTATGGGGATCTCTCTCCCTACCAACTTTTAAAGTTTGAGAACTGGGCGCGCTTGTGAACTTTCTTCTTTTTCTCTTTTTTCCATTCCGCATCCGCGTTAACCATCCATGTACTATATAATGGGAATTTTGGCACTTTATGGATCCCCCTACCAGAGATTCAATGGGTCAGATGAGAGTGGCATTTTTTCAGATGATACGGTCTCGTTAGCGTAAACATTTTCCTAAGCCTAAGCGTTTTTTATTGAAAAATTTTTTTTGATGTAATTTTTTTGTTAATGCTAATAAGTCAAACGTATGACCCATGGAACCTCTGGTAGTGGGAGTGTCTCTAAAGTGAAACAGTCCCATGCAGCAAAAAAGAATGAAATATGTTACCATTTATAATTTGTAGCATTAACTAGAATAGTTCCAGACCTGAAAGAATTATATCAGTTAAGACAACAGAATTCGGCAAAATCCGCGTCACTTAACATCCTGTTCTATTCAATTCGATTCAAACGCTTTATTCTCGATGTCATTGAACGCCATTGATTCGAAAGACTCCAGTTTCTTGATGTTGAGAACGTATAATGTAGAATGGAGTTTCGATTATGT
Source organism: Allodiplogaster pararmata (assembly GCA_964056735.1). Lineage (NCBI taxonomy): Eukaryota > Metazoa > Nematoda > Chromadorea > Rhabditida > Diplogasteridae > Allodiplogaster > Allodiplogaster pararmata. Next base: position 43,536,508 of record OZ057403.1, read on the forward strand.
TTTACACGATTTTAACATTGTTTTGATTTATTTCTTCAAATTAGTGATTAACTTGTTTTAAGTGTGACTTTCCTTAGCTGAACGGCTTCTTAAGCGTTACGGCAGCTCAAGCCTGAGCAGATTTTTTGAAGAATGCAATACCACTATTTACTGTTTGCCACTCTATTGTTCCTAGTTGGAACACGGGCCTGGGATTCTTATCAGGGTGTTTCTTAGCACCCGCACAACTTTTTTCGAGCGCATATATTTTCAAAATTTCAGAATTCAACATTTATTTTTCCCAATGATTTGGAATTTCTCTACGAAAAATCCGAGAAAAATTTTTTTCCAAGCCCATAGATTTGAATTTTTTGGAGAGCGCATAGATTTTTTTACCTGCAGTGCGGGTCAGATAAACAACCTGATTCATTTTTAGATTGATGTCCTGAATGTTGAGTTTTCGTTGTTTCAATGTTAGACCTTCACCTATCATCCATCTAATGCTGAGTCAGAAGATCGGTTTTGGCCGCGTCGTTTATACTCTTTGAAATATTGCAGCTCGCAGGATGGTTTTACTGCGTCTGAGTAGACTGGCGGGCTCAGTCCCCGTCCGCACATTCTCACTCTCACCCACGACCTACTCCAATGTAGCCATGAGCAAGTTCGAGAAGGACAATTACCTCCCTTACCCTCTGCTAGAAGCGAACATCAAGATCGTCAAGGATAGGTAAGCTAATACTAACGGAAAGATTAGCATAATGACTATTCAAAAATTAGCGTGCATCTAGGCAGAAGCTCTTCACAGAAATCGTATTTTCGAGCGGAAATCTCATTTGAATTCCGGTACCAAATTAATATTTTCTATTTACTCGAGCGTATAAAAAATGAGAAAAAAGTTTGCGGGTAAAAAAATTGGAGAAGGAATTCGACCATTTTCTTTAATTTAACATTGAAACCTGGAGATTTAATATGAGTGAGTATTGATTGAAAGGAAAATTAATCTATTATACTCCCTTTCCCTTTTATCAAAAAGGAAAACACTGGTTACTTCATTTCAGTGAATCGCTAGAAAATCATAGCAAAAATATTTGTAGTTTTCACAAAAGATTCATTTTTCCTCTATCTGTCGTTTTATTATAAGGTCAGTCTTTCTAAGAATAGAACAGAGAGCTCCTGCTTTTTACTCTCTCTAGGCATTGATTTGCTATCTCGTCTCTTTCTCATTTGTGTTCTTTTTTTCTTGTAATCATTTCTCGTTTGTTCCTTTCAACTCCACCTTTACTGCTGTTTCTCTCTCTCTCTCTCTCTCTCTCTCTCTCTCTCTCTCTCTCTCTCTCTCTCTCTCTCTCTATCAGTCTCTCCTCTCTATCTAAAGTTCTGTTTTTCAGCAGTGATCTAGGTTTTGTTTGCACCTACTCAGAGTAGAATTTACTAGACACGGCGAAGAAAACGTTCCAAGGTTTAAACATCTCGCAAGCGAAACATAATACATAGTTCTTATCAGCGTTTTCGTGTATCTTCGAGATATTGTGCAATTCATTCGATTTTTCTGCTATTACTAAAGCACACCACGCACGCCAAACACGCCAGTTCATTACTAATGCACGCGACTGCGCGGGAAAATTCTTAACTTTGCCCCATGCGCTTTATTTAGTTTTTCATGTTTTTTTCTGCTTATGCAAAAAAAGGCTTAGACAAAAGTTCACGCTAACGAGGCCGTAGGGCTTAGGCTAACGAGACCGTATCAAAGAAGTTAACATGAACTCTTTCTCTCTTTCCCGCGCAGTGGCTGGCGTGCATTAGTAAAGAACAGGCGTGTTTGGCGTGCTTTAGTAATGACTGATTTTTCAAACAAAATCTCGTCCTAAACAATATAATTATCAATTTTTGAAACCCCAAGTTTTCGGGAAAAGGCACGAAATCATTCCAATTTTTGGCGGAGCAGTTTTTTCAAACTTACGTTATCGCTTTTCTATAGGCCATTTATTCTGTTGATATCTGCTTTTAAAATATATGTCCGACCAATTATCAGGACTGCAGGACTGTAAAAGTTTACAAGTTTATTATGCCGGACTGTAAAAGTTTACAAGTTTATTTTTACTCCACGCCAGACTGCGTCTTTGGCTTTGTGTTTACTGTCTCTTTCCTAAGCCGTAAGGACTCGTTCCTAAGCCGTATGGTATCGTTTCTAAGCCGTCCGACCTCTATAACGTAACTTTACCTAAGCCTAATCAGAAAAACATTAAAAACTTTTTCCCTGAGTTTGTGAATTAATTGCCTGAGTAAATCAAACTCTACCCCGTCTGACGCGGCACACTGACCCAAGAAAGCGTGAGGTGATAGCTGATAAGCAGAGAAGAATGAGAGAAAAGATAGTACGAAGACACTACAGACCATTTGAGAAAAATCACTGTCTTTTCACAAAAATTCACACGCTGCACTCTGCCTAGGAAGTCAGAGACGCAGTCCGGCGTGGGGTAAAGCTCAAATCAGCCAAGCTGTTGTTGATCACACAAATTTCTTTGCAACTTTTGTCGAAAACCATTGCTGAAAAAATTTTCTGCGGCTAGCATTTCTGCGGAGCAGCCTCTTCCTAAGAAACTAACTGTTCCCCCTTTCCCCCTCTCTTTCTCTCTCCTTGCCTCGATCTATTTAATCTACTAACCATGCAGTTTTCATGTGAACTCTACCTAACGGAAAAAAGCGATGATATAGCAGTTGAGATGAAAAAACTTTAGAAGAAGTTCCGAGAAAAACAGAAATTGAATACAAAAAAAGGCAAAAAGAAAAGTAAAGCTAGAGAAGCGTCAAAGAGCAAAAAGCATAGGGTAGATCTTTCTCGCTCTCCTTCTAAAAGATATCCAATCTTCCCTCGCTCTACCTTTTCAACCATCCAACCGATTCTCTCTGTTCGCAGTGCTCCTGAACTGATTCTTCTTTTAGTCTCACTTACTTACTAGTCTCATATACTCTGTCTTTTAGTCTCTTTCTCAAAAACGGTTTCACTTCGGTATCGGACTTGCGAACTATTTTTCTTCTTTCCATCTACCTCTTCTTGATCACTTTCTCCCTGTTTCTGTAACCTCTTCTGTGCTCCCCAACACTTTATCTAAAATATCCTAACTATCACTGTCTATCTCTCTTTTTGTTTCTTTATTTATCTGTCAGATACAAAAAACTTCTCATCTTTCTCTAGGTTTATTCTTCTCTTCCAATTTTCGTATATGTCTCTCATGCCCTCTCTTTCTGCAATGTTCTTACTATAGCGAAAGTTTCTCTGACTTCCTCCGTATCGCTCAAGATCTTTTACCAAGTCATTTTTCTCAAGTGCACTTCGAGACAACCAAGACCCTCTCTCGTCGGTTCAGTCCTCTTCTCTTCGCGCACCACGCCAAGTTAAGCCTGAACATTCGAGCGGGGGTCTTAAAGTGAGACTCTTGTCTGTATATCCGTTTGGATGAGATCCTAACGGGAAACTCTTGTCTGTAGATTCGTTGAGCAGAGGTCTTCAAGTGAGATTGTGTCTGTAGATACGTTCACCTGAGGCCTTCAAGTGAGACTGTTGTCTGTAGATCTCTACAGCCTAGGACTTCAAGTGAGACTGTTGTTTGTAGATCTCTACAGCCTAGGACTTCAAGTGAGACTGTTGTCTGTAGATATCTACAGCCTAGGACTTCAAGTGAGACTGTTGTCTGTAGATCTCTACAGCCTAGGACTTCAAGTGAGACTGTTGTCTGTAGATCTCTACAGCCTAGGACTTCAAGTGAGACTGTTGTCTGTAGATCTCTACAGCCTAGGACTTCAAGTGAGACTGTTGTCTGTAGATCTCTACAGCCTAGGACTTCAAGTGAGACTGTTGTCTGTAGATCTCTACAGCCTAGGACTTCAAGTGAGACTCTTGTCCATCGATTCCTTCATCTTTTCTTAACGTTTTCTCTTTCAATCTCGCCTTCTCCGCGATACGAGAATCGTGAAGGTGATACTTTTATACTTTCAACGTTTTATTTTATACTTTAAACATTATAAATAAAATAAAAACGTGCTTGTTCTTCATCTTTAATCTATCAGTTTGTTTTTTTCTAATATCTTTCGTTTAGACATAGTTTATACTTTCTCTGTCTCGTCTTTCTCTGTTTTCTTGCTTTCTCTATCCCACTTTCTAATCATTCTCGATACCTTACCTCTTTTTCCTTTATTTCAATAAATAGCTTTTAAACGACATTCTTTTTGCAGGCAAAAGGTCGAGCTAACGTGAGTATGGGTGCTTATCAACTTCTACTATTGGCTTTTCTCTCTTTTCCACCTCAAATATCCGCCCGGCCGATGTTGTATGAGAACTATCGAGTCAGAAAAAAATTACTTTTTTAAACAGCAATAAACCACCGTAGAAGTCTCAAATTTATAGTAATTTCAATCAATTCAACGAGCTGATTAGGTTAAATTATAGGAAAGTTTAGATACCCAGTTAGTTTATTATGAATTAATATCAATGTAACTAAAGTAGAAAAAGATATTTTGAACGCGGTTCATCGATTAAAACTCCTTGCATCTACCCGTAGCTATTAGCAAGCATATCCTGTTGAGCTCGAAGCGTGCTTTTCTTTTAAGCGTGAAAACGCAACAAAAGCTGAATGCGTTTTTACTCATGTTCCATTATTGAATTTTTCTTGTAAAACGTGTGAGTGCTTAGCTGGATAACCGTGAGTGACGTGAGCGTCGCCTCAGAGTAGCAGGGTGCAAACAGTGCGACAGATCACGTATACCAATACTAAAAAAGATGGCGTACCTTACTCAGAAACTTTTACGCTATTATAGCTATAACTTTTGTACCGAAAAACAAAACATTTTGAACTGTACTTTTGTAGAAAGTTCTTGCTTATAATTTTTCGTTTCCTCATAACAGAGAGTTCGATTGTAGGTGGAGAATGAAGCCTCAAACTTGGCCGGCGAGTTCACCGCAGCCGATTCTTCCCGCGGCATCGCCCAGTACGACAAAATCATCGTCAGATATTGTTTCTAAAGATTTTTGTATAGTAGTTTTTTAGTTTCTTGAGTTTTTGCCAGGAAAATTAGAGGTGTTGAGCTCAATGAGTCTTTGAAACTTGTTATTCATTCATCTCTAATTGGAGACTATTATTGAGCCAATGAAAGCCTAATCCTTGTCTTCTCTACCAGGCGTCACTGCCTTAAAACTGTGTAACAGAGC